>CM049383.1:22431476-22921476 GCA_026937815.1 Etheostoma perlongum | reverse complement strand
GGCAGAATGTGAAGAGCAGGAGACAGATCTGCAGGGAATCACTGACAGATGTAATTAATGAGGTCATACTTGGAGTTGGCAGTCCCCTTCATCTCCAATTCCTGCCGATCACAACTGAACACACCTGCAGCTCTAACAGCAAGAAAAAAAAAAAGACAATACCCCTTGACAGTGTGCGAGAAACAGAAACTTGGGCAGTCATTTTTAGAACACGTTGTCCCTTTGGAATCGGAGATAAGATTTTACATGGCACAAATGCCAAAACATTTTTTAAGCTGCAGTGACACAAAGTAAAATATGTAAGTAGCTGAAGTTTAGTTGGTTTTTCTTTTGTAGATATTCCAATGCAACAAACCTTTTTTTTTTTTATACCATTTTTGACATGCAAAATGTCATGACAAAAGAGTCAGAAATTGCAGATTATAAACAGAAGTTTATATATATAGTTTCTCTGAATGTTCTACATTTATCTATATATGCTTTCTTTTTTCTTTCATATTCTGAGTCTCAGAGGTAACTGGGCAGCCTGTAGTTATGATTTATTGTATGCGGAACGTGGTGTTTTTTTGGGTCCAAATTCCCATTTTTGGTTTTGCTGTTTATTTTTTTTCTGTTGATTTTAGAAAGAAGAAAAAAAAAGGCTTGCCTCAACAACAAAAAAAACCTTTTTCTTTTTACATTGGCAAAGCAATCCCCAGAAATGACAACTGAAAAAAAACTTTTGAAGAATACAAACAAAATTATATAAAAGTATTCCTCCATTTCCTACTAGAACCATATAATACCATCTCCTGGCCTGGTTTCTTACTTCATGCTGCAGAGTATTTATTACCTGTAAACACAGGGAAAACAGGCCTTGTCATGTTTCACTGGGGCTCCCTCACTCATCACTAACATGTGAAAATATGTATTCAGGTCAAAGATTTCAGGCCTCCCCTCGAGACCCTGTCAGTCTCCAGCCCTCCTTAGTGCAAGCATGCAAACAAACACACGTACTAAAGGGCACCCGTCGCCTAGCAAATACTGTATACTCAAAGGAAAACACAGGAATACATGCACACACAGTCCGTTACGCACAGGTATGGTCATTGTTTGCAGGAGCATGTGTGTGCATTTACAAGCATTACAGTTCCCACTTTTTCCACACGTGGGGCTGAGCAGCCCAATACAGCTTCAATGGAACACTTAATCACCCTGAAAACAAAAGGAGGGCCTTGGCAATGTTCTTGTTACCTATCACCTCTTCAGTCTTGCATAAATAACTTATACTTAATAAATAGCATCATCGTGTCAGAGATTTCGGCTGCATAGCCTCCTCTCCTTTTTTATTCACTCTGCACAACTTACTTGTTTTGCATTTGTGCCTTGCTTAGCATAAGGGGAATACAACCTATTTTGAAAACAAGGTTCTGGTGACTCTTCAAGGATGCATTTTTCCAGGGATGGTTTAGGTACATTCATCTCTTCAGTTTAGAGGGAATGGCAAGCTGTAGCGAATTAATAACCATTTTGACTGACCATCTTTGCCCTACAGCAAGGTATTACCAACCTGATTAGAGTGGTCTATTTTAGGATGGCAACACGCTTATCTACAAGGCACAATCAATCACTGAATGGCTGGAGGAGCATGTATATCCTATACAATGACAGTCACAATCAACAGGTCTGAATTCAAATGAATGCTTACAGCAGATTTTACACTGTTTTACACATAAACAGCCTACTCCAATTTCTAATGATTGTTTTAAAAGTCACATTTATTTGACATGATGCTATTGTTTGTAACCTTTTTAAAGTTTGTATTCCAATTGCGTGAACACACTTGTTTATACATGCAATAGTTATCACTGTTATCACATAATAAATAAGGGTAAACCTAATGATTCAGCAGTCACACGTATTTTGATATACATATAGGTGATATTTTGACAGCAGTGAACTTTAAACATTAACAACCTTTACTTTATCTCATTTGTAGCTGTTCTTTTCTTTCTAACAAAGAGTCTGATTGTAGGGCTGGGCTGGAGAAAATCAAAGATCACAATATTATTGACCAAATACCTTGATGTTGATTCACGATATTGTGATATTGTGTTACTGTAATGCAGCCTTTAAAACCAGGGTAAGACAACACTTATGCCATATTACGATATCTAAAATCTAAGACAATATCTAGTCTCATATCGCGATATTGATACATTACCCAGGTCTACCTGATTGTCATTAAATCTCCAATCAAATGATCCACAAGCTTTTGTTGCACCAGTATCAGTACTAGTACCGCTGTCCCTTGGTGTTGGAGGTTGTTTTGGCCCTTTTGGTGTGTAGCAGCGCTCCAAACACACTGGAAGCACTACAAAAAGCTCAACAGTAGAGTAATTAAGAAATGGTTTTGAACATGATTACCGATTTTTGTTAAAAGTAAGAAGAATTATCCTCTAAAAAGCACTAAAGATGAGTACAAGGGAGGTCTGCCCCATTCAATACCGCTTATTTGTCTTTTCTCGTCTCCTATTTCACCCATCTCGTCTTTTTGATGATGAAACACTTACCAGGCACAGAAACACATTTCGAGTGTTATCAATGTTTTAACAAAGCCTTGGCCTTGGCATTCAAACATGCTTCTTTTTACTTTCATTTTTCACACTCCACCACAAAGAGCAGTGTCATGTTTTATCTGACCATCTCACACAAAAGCTCTAACACACTTTTTTTTACAACAAAACAAACACACACACACACACACACACACACACACACACACACACACACACACACACACACACACACACACACACACACACAGAGTGATAGGATTCAACAACAACAACAAAATTCTACCTAATAGCCAAAGAAGAGCTTGATGTGTCTTTTAGTGGAAAAATGGTTATTAATAAGGTTATTGTGCCCTTCTAGGAAAAGGTTGCCTTGAGATGTCATGGCAACAGCCTTTGGAGAAAAAAAAACTAAATCAATCAGCACTTAGGGTAGATGAGATCGAATGACATCACAAAGGACTATACAAAGACTTTAAATAATGACATGTGGCTGAAATGGTGGAGACCTCAGCTTCACCTGCACTCAGCTCCCTCCCCCCAGGCTTTCCCCTTTATTCCTCGACCCTTATATAGAGCGATTTCTTTCACTGGGAAAGACACTGGTTAAGCCCTCTTGACTATACCTAAGTTATTTATAGACAGAGAGGTTCCACAACAGATTGTCCAAAGTAGGAAGAAGAAGGATGATAACTGGTCATTTAAAGCCTAAGGGCAGAACAACTTTCACTACAACAAATCAGACTGACTTAATGGCTAATCCCTTTTGTTCACAAGACCCCAAATGTTGCAAAATAGACAATGAGACTGTATTAAATGCTCAACAATGGGGTTCCTAAAGTACGATGAATCCCACAGGGTCTACTAAAGTTAGAGGCTGTTAAGGAATCTGTCCATTGCTCGGTGATGAATGATGTGGTACCCAGCGCACTTTAGCAATGATAGCTTATACCTCCATTAGCCTGTAACTACAGAGAAAGGGTCAGAGAAAACGGTGAACTCCCTGGCAACATACAGAGCATGGGGCTGGCTGCAGTGGCCAGAAAGATTCATTAATCTAAGACGATGAGTCTTGGTAGGTGTAATTAGGCCTCTAGACACAGAGAGCCTCACTAGAGTTGTGTTTAAGCCCTTTATGGCAGAAAGAATTGTCCCTGATGTGTTAGCAGTTGTTAGCTTTGAAACAAATAGAGCAAGGGAGCTGAGATACCGTTGTTTACAAGCATGTCTCTGTATTTTCCTTAGGTGCTACACTGGGTCTGTGGGAGTTAATCATTCATTGGTAGTGGGTGGCTTTAGGACACAAATTCAACTCTTGCTGGCACCGGAGCCACCAGCATCACCCACACTTTCTATATATAACTCTTTTCCATGGCTAGGCCATTTGTGGAGCAGAGTTCACAAGGACACTTGCCAGAGGAGATTTTTACTCTAACATTGTTAGCTAGACCGAAGGAAACAGTCAAGACTGCCTTTAATAAAAAAATATATATATTGTTATCAAGACTTTATACACTTTAGTGGCCAGTGTCAGTGGAATGTCTTATTGGGTATTTCTGCTAATCCACAACATCACATAGATCCACATACATAATTAAAGTCTAAGGGGAAGAAAAGATCAGCCAAAGAGCTAAGGAAAGCAAATAAATTGTCTTCTTACTCATTTAAAAAAAAAGGGTACTAAAAGTGATATTTGACCACCAGGAGGCAAAAAGACTCCAAAACAACATTACAGCAACACAGCTTTGATTTATTACAGACACTCAAGTTCATAAGGCTGAGAAGCAAACAATTGCTCACTTAAACATGCTGCAATAACAGAGCAAAATAAGCGTGCCATTGGAATCCTTTTTTTCTAGCCATCTGACAAATGTTTAATGCAATCTGTAAGTAGTAGAGCAGTCCAATCTGTATACTATACTCCAGCACACTGGATTTAAAATGAAACCAGAATTGCTAAAGACCAGACTAAAAGACAGCATGTACAATACATATGGCATACCTATATGACATTTGCAGCTAAAATACATTACAGACTGCATGACAGAGCATCGATCATTGACTCCCATGACACAATGCACATTATGCTGGGAAGCACAGCCATTTAGACTTGTGCATGGAAAACAATATCCAGTCTTATTTTCTCCTGAACTCTCCTTAGTATGTGCCATGGGCAAGGTGGAGGCTGGGGTGTGGCCTTGACCAACTGCCACTTTGCTTGTTTGAAAGCCATGCCGTCTCTCACTTATGGGTGGGCCAAATTCTCTGGGTGGGCAACGCAGAGAAAGGAGAGGTAACCTTGCCCCGTATGAGGTCATAAGGGGAAGATTCCAGATCAGCCCATCTGAGCTTTCATTTTCTCAAAGGCAGAGCAGGATACCCAGGGCTCAGTTTACACCTATCACCATTTCTAGCCACTGGGGGACCATAGGCAGGCTGGGGGAACGCATATTAATGTTAAAAAAACCTCATGAAGTGAAATATGCCATGTGACCTTTAATAAAACGGTCATAAGCTGTGGTGCTTTTTTCAAAATAAAAAAATAAAAAACTTTCTTCATTACACACTCGAAACATCTCAACTTAGCAAGCGGCAGAGCTGCTCTGTATTTGCATGTTGTTGACAGGCAAAGCATTTGATCGTGTATCAATTAAATGGAATACACTTAATAGTGTGCATCCTCTTTGGTAGGAATGACTGATTAATCTGAAAGCATAAATAAATATGAAAACTTGCTGATGACACTTACGTGAGAGCTGCTCTCACAGCCCTCTTAATAACCGCTTCCAGCCGTGCCCCGCGTAGCACAACAAGCCACAGCCGAGTGCACCAATTGGGGACCCATTCCTTAAAGAACAATTAACAGGGCTATTTAAAAAAAAATCACCCAGCCCACACACTCAATTAACACAACCCACTTTTGCACTTTCCCCTCCATTGTGTCTGAGAATAGCCTAGTTGAATTGGAACGATTAAGCTGTGTTGGTGATGACTGCATCACGGTAGACCCTCGTTCTATTCCCATAGCAGCCACTCGGTTTGTCCGTAGCTTTAAAAAGGAAAGATTTAACAGCTTCAGGGATCACACATCAAATGTGTGTCTTTCAGGGGTCTAAACGAGATGTAATTACTGTCTTCTTTTTTCTTCTAGGACAAGACAGTCTAAATACATCTGTTATACAAATGAAGTTGAACAGAACAGAAAGACGGAAGCTGGAAGATAAGAGAGCAGCTGTGCAAATGTGTATTTGAAACAGAGGAAGAAAGAGCAGTCTGGTTTTACAGTTGCTTCCACTGCACCTTGATGTTGGGTAACTTAAAAGCTTTGAATCAATATTTAGGGTCATCAAAAAATCATCTTAAAGTCTTGTGCTGTGAAATAAAATGTTGCCTGTCCTATACGTATGTATCATTAAACACTTTGTCAGAATTGAATGGCAATCAGTTTGGCGTACAATGAATCTACTACAAAAATGCTTCCCCTATAGTACTCTGTAAAATGCAAACACAATGTCCTAAAAATAACTTATCTTGCAGCTGTCATTATCATCGGGAACACTTCAGCAAATAACAGACTCCGTTGTGTGTATGTAAACAATGAAAAGCAAAGGAAGAGGAAAAAGATAACATGCAACAGGAATTCTACCAAGAGGCAGGGTGGGATGAGTCATGAAAATAAGTGACTGAGTTTATGTGGGGAAGGACAATAAGGAGCTTTGAAGCTCTGAGATTACAGCGAGGTAGCTGATGGAGCAAACTGGGGAGGCTGGATGTTACGGCAGAAATGTAGCACATACTGTGCACCGGCTCTGATACTCACTCTTCTGGAAATACATGTAGGACAGGGCTTCATCAACCCCCTAGTGGGATGCAGCCATTACATTAACACAGCTCACCTAGCTGGCAGAGAAAAGGCCAGCGCCTTTGTTGCAGTGCAAGTTCATCCTTGTCCCAAGCCAGTACTTTGGCCATCTATCATGAAATGACTGAATATGTTCCTCCTTGGATTGCATAATTAGATCAAATGAAGTAACTGTAATTGATGTAACATTGCTGGCTGCAATTATGTCTACTTTAAAATGGCAGACTTTTTTTTTTTTTTTTAGATCAATTGCAAAACATTGGTCCAGATGACAATATACAAGAAATTACAATACACATAAAATGACAAAGACTTATATGGATGTTCGAAAGAACACTAACCCTAACCCATGATCAGCTGAGGGTGAGTAATAGATGCATCTCAGGACATCGAACTCACGTTTCACAGACCACTCTGCATGGAAAGGTTTGCAGAAGAGAAAAACCTTAGAGAAAGTTACACAACTCGTAAAGTCCCCTGTGACTGAAGTGATTCAATGTCTATTTTAAATTGAAAACTCTAGTCTGCTTGCATGCACAACACAATAAAAGTCCATACCAAAACTGTCCTGATCCTGCGAGATGGCAGCAACCGGAAAAACCAAAAAAAGTGAGTTGTTCAAAAACTCTCTTTTTAGTAACTCTGTGTACACAAACAATGTTCTCAATGCTCAAGTTCATGTGTAGAGCCGCTGGTGATACTTTGAGCAAAGTCTCAGTGTTTTCAGCATTGGTACTGCTTTAAAAATAGCGATTATGATGTGATCCTAGCTCTCCCATTCAAAAGGCCATTCGACCCAAAACAAAAATACGGTAAATCTTAAAAGAGGCGCTTCCGTCCTAATTATGCTTTTAAACAAAAGTTTGACTCGGATACATTCACAAGAAGACAAGGTTGCATTTTGCCAAGAGTTAAGCGTTATGCCTATACACCTGAAAGGGTTTACTACACCCTGCTAAAAGTACATTTAAGCATATTGGAACCCTAGCAATAAGACAACAGGCCACTTGGATGAGCTCAATGGCCTGAGCACATACATCCAGATTTAACAATACACAATAAATGAGTGAAGAAGCCTGGCATTGAGCCTATTCTGCCTACATTTATTATAGCTTATTACAATATAGCCATACCATCCATATAACATCTCTCAGTCCCTGCGGATTGTTTATTTTCCCCTGGTGTTGTTAACACATGAATGTTGCATAACTATTCTCTTCCAATAATTATTCCTAACAAACTCCTATACTAAACTTCTTTACAGAGTCCACACAAGTGCAATCAAATGGATTACATTTTCTGATTAATCTCTAACGAAATCTACCGACCACTCATCAAAGCCCTTCAAGTCCTGTTTTTGTTATGCAATAAGAATTTTCTAAGTCCACTGTGGTCAAAAACCTCTCAAAATGATCATGCAGGCGGATTGTTTGCAATACAAAAAGTCATGATTGAAAAAGATTGCTGTTCTTTCTTTAACCCCAATCAACAGTGAAGTGTTTTAACTTTGTTTAACGTCTCAAAATGACCCGGAGATTCAGATTTATTTTTTTCCCACTTTTTATTGCAGTAAGCTGTGAAAAAGCTTGTTTTAAGTATGGCTAAAGACAACAGTTTACATGAACACAGAGGTGCATACATGCAATCACATATAAACACACTTTGAAAAAAAATAAAAAGGTCTGAGAATGTAGCTGTACCATTAGCCTCGGTGTGACTCAGGGTCAGCAGTGAGTGCTTATGAGAAGGGCAGAGAGGGAACTCTAGACCATGGGTTCAAATAACAAACTCACACCGCAGGTGGTGTTCAGCTGCAGTGCACCCCTGGGCTCTCTGCAGCTTGCATGAGGGCATCTGCCATGTAAATGAATCAACTAATGAAATGGAGAGAGACTAGTGCAGAAAGGATCAGACTGAGGCCGGTTTTATGAAAAGAAATAGAGTTTAAAACACAGGACATGGGTTGAAACATCAACATAGCTCCGTAACGATGTACAATTTTCAAGTGCTGGGTCACAAAATGATTATTGCTTAGCTGATGTTGTCTTTGTCAATAAAACATAAGTCCTGAGCAGTGAAGCAAGAAACTGAGCCATGAAGTCTGCTCTCATTGTGGTAGCATCATTGCTGGGTATCATATCACCATCTGACACTTGGATGCTGAGGTTTTATCTTATTGAACTGGGATCACGGTTGAATCTTGGGAGCTCAATGAATCAAAACTGGAAACATATAGTATAGACTGCATCGGAGTAATTTTCTTATGGTACTAATATGACTTTCACAAACAAAACACAGGATTATATTGAAACACAGAAAGACATTTGTACAAACTGTTAACATTTATAGTGGTTAATAAGAAGAGAGGGAACTACAACTCCTAAGCAAGTACAAGGCAATTTTATTATCCCTTCAGGGAAATTCTGCCCACCATGTGCGATAAAACCAGGACACTGCGGATAATACAATAAAAAAGCAATTTACATTCACCCTCACTCAAACTCAAATGTCACCCAAACACTCATTACAGCATGCCTTGGGTCCATATTTGACATGCATGCAGACGGGTATGCCCTCTTTTGTGTTGGATAACATTAGAATTCAAAAAGTCTACGTTTAATTTGTCACGTGAAGCTCGGTAATACGAAATGTTAACACACAAAAAGAACTTGAAGGAAAATGAAACATACAGTTCTAACACAATTACAGCTGTAACCTAACTCCAGAGAGAACAGGTTATTATTATTTGCAGTATAACTAAGTATATTGTTCATTATACACAAGCTATAACAAAATACAGGTGATAGGCCAGAGGTAGTGGTGTTGGGCTCTGGAGATACTCACTGCAGTTGGAATTTTCATGTTGGATTTAAATGATAGGACGCAAATTGAAAATCGGTAAAATGGCCCTTTTATGAACTGTTGGACCATTCATTTAATTCCTCATTCCACTTCCAAATTAGGCCGTTAAACTGTGTTGGGACAAAAAATCAATATGGTTTTATGTTACAATATTTCCTCTTGCCTAATGTCATCGAAGCACTTGCACCACATATCAATATTTTCATCAAACTAAGAGCGCTCTAATTGGATTTTCTCGCATTTGAGCCTGCTACTTTTTGGGCTTAAAGCATCACTAACTCATGACTCCTCCTTATAGTGCTTATCAGACTGATGATGAAAGAGTGCAATGAAGCTTGCAGCTAAGAAGGAAAACTGTGGAAATGACATACTGTGGGAAAACTAAAATCAGGCAGAACAAAACATATCGAATTAAAATTCATGACCTAAAATTTGTATTTCCACATCTCTGTGAGTCTCAGTATTGAACAAAATATGCATGGTGTGTTCAAGCCCATGGCACATTTTCTTTCACTGTAGGTATGCACAGGCAAAAAAAACTATGAAAACACTTCAACAAAAACAGTCTTGAACCTGCTCTAACAAACCACACTTTAAGCCAGGATTGTAGGCCTTGTAGTGCCATACTGATTACATTTTAAGATCAGACTTAGGATTTGCTGGCTCAGCAGATGTGAGGGTTAGTGCCAAAAGTTGGCATTTCTTCTCATCTTTTAGTCTGTTGCCTCACAATTAAGTTGCAGACCAACCGCGGCCTCCATGTCTGGAATGTTTTGCTCATTAGCTACGTATGGCTCATCTCTAGTGTGTGCACAATAAGGGAAAAGGAAATCTGCTAACGTCTGTCATATGGTATGAAAGGCTTCTCATTTTCAAAGTCTATTAAATCTAATAAACCAATAAATAAATAATAAATATATAAAATAGCAATTTCCTGAAGAAACAGCTGTGGATATAGTTTTAAAGAAAAGTGATATCATCTTGACAGGCAAATTTCCTCTCCAATAAGGCAACCACATTCCAAATGAGGCATTTCCATACAAAAATAAGTTGCAAAATTATTACAGATTTTAAATCCTAGGTCTGCCGTTCTATTTGAAATGCCTGGCTTAACACATCAGCCTGACAGTGGAGTCGATCTAGTGTGAGATAACTCTCAATTTGTGGTTCATATATGTATGAAAGATCAATAAGGAGACAAAACCATCCGTGCAGGTTTATCTTGAAACTGTCAAACACATTTGGTTTCTCTTTCTCGTTCTCAACCACATTTAACGTGTATTTAAAGTAGGTTTTATTAGCATTGACTATCAACATAGGGAAATAAGAAGCAAACATTAGCCCCATTATAACAAACGTCAGACATTCTACTGATCAACCAGACTTTAACATTTGGCCTGTTTGATTACAGCTATTAACATTTGCGTGTATTTCCCAGTAATCAAACACTGTGTGACGTACTAACTATTTGTACATTGTGCGCGGAGCTCTAGGTTACTTTACACACTGTATGCTCATGTAACATAGCAGAAAACACTCCAAGTGAGCTAATAATTTAGCTCCTGTTTACATTCTAACAATGTGAAGAGCTGCACCCAGACAGACTGGCTCAGTAAACAAAGACAACAGCACATGTTCTCATTACCAGGATGCGTGAGGGAGGCCAAGGCATAGAAATTAGCAAGTAAAACTGCAAG
Source organism: Etheostoma perlongum (assembly GCA_026937815.1). Taxonomy (NCBI): domain Eukaryota; kingdom Metazoa; phylum Chordata; class Actinopteri; order Perciformes; family Percidae; genus Etheostoma; species Etheostoma perlongum. The sequence goes on along the minus strand of CM049383.1, from coordinate 22,910,500 downwards.
GAAAGCAAACCAACCAGGTTATCTGCAGTGTTTGGCACCCACTGATTTTAATTTCAATATTACCATACAAACAACAAGAGAGGAGTGGATTAGACGATAAATGCACACTTCAGCCTCTCCACACACAGTGGTTTATGTGTTCGTGACAGACCAGCTTACCGTTCTTTACTCCATTCTAAGTAAAGCATCATAGAAGAATAAGTCCATTCTATTATCGGTTTCCAATTTTTCAAGGCAGGGTTATACACACACATGGTATGAGGGACAAAACCTCAGGAGAGAAAAACAGCAATCCCCATGGTCACACCTGCTTATCCTCACATGCCCCCCCACCCCAGGGCAAACCGAGAAACCTTCACCTAGATCTAGTCGGTGCACTATTCAAAACCACAGTGTCAATATCTGTTCTGTCTGTGTGGATGTGCACACACAAATGGTTTCTCTTCTCCAGCTGTCTTGTTTTAATTGCAATAACAGAACATTTATTACATCCTGTACAACTCCAACCTGCTCTATGATAAACCAATCGTATGGGAAACCCATCTACCATGGCTGTTTCCACTTAATACTGTGGCCAATATCCTGCCAAGCCTCCCAGCATAGCATTGTTGTATACAGTAAGTTTATAGCTGCCTGAGGTTAACTGCTAAGCACCGCACAATGAGTATGTGAATAATGTGCTCTCTTCTCAGATCATGCTCAGAGCAAGCTACAGGATTCCACTTCTCGCCCCTCACTGTTTCAATATTGCCCCTTAGACAGAGAAGCACATAAGCTTCTGTGGCTCAGTTTCCACCATGGTGGGTAGATCTTTTAATAGCCAGACTGAATGAAAAGAGAATCCAGCAATTTTCAAACAATGATTGCTTTGACTATTAACAAAGAGTAGCAGCATCCGGTAGTTGCTGCCTTTATTTTGAATCTGAACTGTTTAATCTTATGAACATCAAAAGGAATAAATAGTGTTTAGAGAATATCACAACCCCCCAAAAAACTAAGAATAGGAACTAAGTCTGAGTTGAGTGATGAGAGAAACTCTAATGGCAAGTTAAACATAGCCAATGGTGCATCCTTGTTGTGCAATTATGCACTTGATATGAACAATACGGCACAATTTTCAAAATCTATGTTCACATTTTGTCAATGCGCAATTAACAGTTTTCTTTTCGACACATGTCAAAGTGTTAGAGAGGAGCCAGCTTAAAGTCATATCAGATTTTCTTAGATAAGCCAAGCTGACATTTATCCCCATCACATATCACACTATAAACTACGGCTGAGTGAAAGTGTGGTGTGCAGAGCACAGTGCTATTACACAGGCAGACACCCACCGCATCATTTATCCTGCCCATAAATCAGCCCTCTGCTCTACTACACTACCTGCTCCTCTTGTCCCAGCAGATCTCACTGACGTATCATTATATCTCATATACCTCCACTAAAATAACCTCTACTGAGCCTAAGAGCCTAGGATGTGTGAACAGCAGAAGCTGTACCGTCTCTCAGTCTGTCTGCTTGGATGATGCTTTGCATTAGGGCATCAATTAGGCCTGTGATCTATGCTTGTTGTTTTACTGCCTACTATTTTGTCTCTGTCTTGTGGTTGTGATGAGTAATGTTTGGTGTTGTATACACCATGTCTTCATAGCAAGTCTAATCTTGTGTCTGCGATATATCACTGCAGGTGAGAGTGTCTGCAAATGAGGACATGCTGTAATAATGAGGATTATTGAAAGGCTGAGCAGACACTGGGTCCTACATCGAGCTCCAGATTGTCTTTGCTGTTAAACTTATGTGGCACTCTTGCCTGAATTTAAATTCCAAACAACCCACTTATGTCCCCTCTCCTTCCAGTACATATGTATTTAAAGCTGGACGCCATGCTCTCTGATCCCAGCTTGGCTGCAATGAATGGATCGCATCTGCCGCCATGTACACACATCGGGGGCAAGCCCAGAATAAGTGGCCCATGCCTTTCCTAAATGTAGCATGAATTTCATGTCAGTGGATAATCACAAAAGAGCTTTTACAGTATATTCTCTTTTTATAACACTTTCCCAGTTTATGAATTTATTCAAGGACTGTTATGTCACCTGTCTGCCAACATTTGTATTAAAAATGACTAAAGTGTATTTATTCACAAGCGTTTTCGTGAAACTGTAATACAGTTAATACTTTTTTTAAACACTCTGAAGATATATGTGGTGTGGTCTTTTCTGAGATGTGACATTTTCCTTTGCTATGTTGTAATGAGCCAGGCATGAATAGCAGAGAGCAGAAGGCCCACAGGACATGTAAAAGGAGAGAGAGTAAGAGTTTGAGGCATTTTTTGACCAAGGAGCTGGAATGTAAGGACAATAGGATATTATAAAAGAAAATGGCAAAAAAATGACAAAAATGAGTGAATGATCAAGTAAAGAATAGAAGCTGCAAGGGTTAACATCTGTAGGGATTAGAGATGCTGCTCATCAGCCAAGCAGGAGGGCTGAGTAATGCCTGGGTCCCCTATCAGCGGGGGCTGAATCAAGGCTCTGTGGAGAAAGGCAGCAAAGTAGTGCAGCACCACTCAGGCCTGTCTAGAGCAGATTCACTGTGTACCCCTTCACTTAGCCAGCACTCAACTTCTGATTCAAGTGACAATGCCAGAGAGAGAGAGAGAGAGAGAGAGAGAGAGCCAGAGAGAGATGCCATGAAACAGTAGAGAAGAGAAGAGGTTGTCAGAACTAGAGTGACAAAAAAAGAAAACACACATTTTTAGTGGAGGTGAGGAAGAAAAAAAAACAAGGACCAATTTATTTTCCAAACTCTGAAAGCTAAAATGAAGAAAATGTACACCTAACACCTACAAATATGAGGACAAGTTTAAGAAAACTCACAGATTTAACTTCAGCACAAAAGGAACGGTTTTATTTCTACTCAACTCCTGTCCACGTACAGTGGGTACGGAAAGTATTCAGACCCCTTTAAATTTTTCACTCTTTGTTTCATTGCAGCCTTTTTCCAAAAATCAAAAAAGTTCATTTTATTTCTCAGTAATGTACACTCAGCAACCCATCTTGACAGAAAAAAACAGAAATTTAGAAATTTTTGCATATTTATTAAAAAACAAAAACTGAAATATCACATGGTCATAAGTATTCAGACCCTTTGCCGTGACCCTCATATGTAACTCAGGTGCTGTCTATTTCTTCTGATCATCCTTGAGATGGTTCTACACCTTCATTGGAGTCCAGCTGTGTTTGATTATACTGATTGGACTTGATTAGGAAAGCCACACACCTGTCTATATAAGACCTTACAGCTCACAGTGCATGTCAGAGCAAATGACAATCATGAGGTCAAAGGAACTGCCTGAAGAGCTCAGAGACAGAATTGTGGCAAGGCACAGATCTGGTCAAGGTTACAAAAAAATTTCTGCTGCACTTAAGGTTCCTAAGAGCACAGTGGCCTCCATAATCCTCAAATGGAAGACGTTTGGGACGACAGAACCCTTCCTAGAGCTGGCCGTCCGCCAAACTGAGCTATCGGGGAGAAGAGCCTTGGTGAGAGAGGCAAAGAAGAACCCAATGGTCACTGTGGCTAAGCTCCAGAGATGCAGTCGGGAGATGGGAGAAAGTTGTAGTAAGTCAACCATCACTGCAGCAATCCACCAGTCGGGGCTTTATGGCAGAGTGGCCCGAAGGAAGCCTCTCCTCAGTGCAAGACACATGAAAGCCCGCATGGAGTTTGCTAAAAAACACCTGAAGGACTCCAAGATGGTGATAAATAAAATCCTCTGGTCTGATGAGACCAAGATAGAACTTTTTGGCCTTAATTCTAAGCGGTATGTGTGGAGAAAACCAGGCACTGCTCATCACCTGTCCAATACAGTCTCAACAGTGAAGCATGGTGGTGGCAGCATCATGCTGTGGGGGTGTTTTTCAGCTGCAGGGACAGGACGACTGGTTGCAATCGAGGGAAAGATGAATGCGGCCAAGTACAGGGATATCCTGGACGAAAACCTTTTCCAGAGTGCTCTGGACCTCAGACTGGGCCGAAGGTTTACCTTCCAACAAGACAATGACCCTAAGCACACCGCTAAAATAACGAAGGAGTGGCTTCACAACAACTCTGTGGCTGTTCTTGAATGGCCCAGCCAGAGCCCTGACTTAAACCCAATTGAGCATCTCTGGAGAGACCTGAAAATGACTGTCCACCAACGTTTACCATCCAACCTGACAGAACTGGAGAGGATCTGCAAGGAGGAATGGCAGAGGATACCCAAATCCAGATGTGAGAAACTTGTTGCATCTTTCCCAAAACGACTCATGGCTGTATTAGATCAAAAGGGTGCTTCTACTAAATACTGAACAAAGGGTCTGAATACTTATGACCATGTGATATTTCAGTTTTTTTTTTTTAATAAATATGCAAAAATTTCTAAATTTCTGTTTTTTTTCTGTCAAGATGGGTTGCTGAGTGTACATTACTGAGAAATAAAATGAACTTTTTTGATTTTTTGAAAAAGGCTGCAATGAAACAAAGAGTGAAAAATTTAAAAGGGTCTGAATACTTTCCGTACCCACTGTATATGCTTTATCTCCCCTTGACTGCCCATGCCTCCCCCATTATTTCACTCTCCCTGGCTCGGCGTCTCTTCCTGTCTCCACTTTGAAGAGCAGCGCTGTGTTTGTCTGAGAGGCTCTTGCATCACACCTGTTTGTTTAAGCTGCAAATGACGCTAGAGACAAAGCGTGCCTGTCTCTGTAGACTGCCCAGATATAGTCTGTGGTTGCCAACAACACAGGACTCCCTCTACCTCTCACCCTTTTCTTCATTCCCACTCACCCTCGCTGTCGTTTTCTCACTCTCTAACAGGGGAAATACAGAGCATTGAGCCTCAGTAATAAGTCCTACAAGCATAGCAGAGCGCTAAATACTCCCAGAGCACCTCAGCTTAGTCCCATGGATAATACAAGTTAAAAACACTAAGTGCACATGCACTCTGGCTTGTTTAACTGTGACTTATCACCCCAATACCAGCAGCCTATCATGAGACCAGTGAAAAAAACAAGGCAATCATTTCCAGGCAGTGTATTATCATCTATAAATAAAGTACAGGGTAAAAGCCACCAAAGTCTGGATCACAGTGCATAGCAATAATCCACTGTGAAAACTATTTACCTATTGCCATTTAGAATCACCTGCGCGCCAGCCTTAGCCAGCACCTTTAGATCTATACCTGCATACAATATGATAAGCAACTGAGATGTGGAATGTATTTACCACAGCATTGTCAAAAGAAAATGCCTAGCACTTCTGATTTTACACTCACAATAGGTTATGGACCAAAGCCCTGCTATCAGCAGTCGACATTATTCTCTCAAATAGACCTGAGAGGAATCACTCCTTAACCTCTGCTGTGCATGTAATTGTTTTTTGTTTTTTTTCCTTCTTGTTTTTCAGATGCATCATACATAAGCAAAATTCACACACTGTTTCGCAAAAAGCAAACACACACACACACACCCACCATCATCAAAGCTACAGAACATGCACACACAAAGGGAGAATACTGATCTTGTATTTGCCTTGCGGAATAACTGTGTGGGCAAAAGGTGAGGTCAAAGATTAAGGACATAAGTACACCGTCAGGGATAATAATCCTGCTTGTTTTGGCTCCTAAAATGGACTGACCAAGCCATCTCTTTATTGACAGACCTTAAAGTTAAAAGCAGGGGAAAGCAGCCATGTCGACAGAAAAGTCCAGTCAGTGTAAGTGTTTACATGGTATATCAGTCATCTGAGGGCTGGGGTGAACTCAGGTTGAGAGAAATGCTAAATAATCATTTGTTGAAAACTATAGTACACATCTTTCTTTTGTTTTTGTTCCATTTAATTATTATTTTCTTACTTTGTTTCTTTTTCCGTCTGCCTTTCAGTTGCTCTGTGTGCCCCTCAGCTTTGCGTCTACCTGACAAGAGTGGAATTGAAGTCAGATGTGTTCCCCTGGGGGGCTTCTCTTTCTTCTTTGCTCGGCTGAAATTTCCAAATATTTTGTCATTTTGCCTCCACTGATGGACTAAATCCCAGTGAAAACCAAGTGGGTCTCTTGTACTGATTTAGTTAGTTTGAAGCAGTAAATACCCGTCTTTACTTTACAACTAATGCCTAAATCCAGATGGTAGTCTGTGATGGGGAAAAAAAACATATTTGCTCTGCTCGCATTAATATTCAGCTACAACATTTGCTCTGATACTGGTAGCCAACTCAAGTGTAAATAAACCATTTAAGAATTTTTAACATGCAACTGTTCCCATGCCGCTTGACATTTAGTGACTGGGCAGGTCGATACATTAAAACAGCACATTATAAGATGTACTTCTGTGCTAAAAAAGGAAGGAGTAACAAAAGTTTAAGACCACACAAAAATGGAGGAATCTTTTGCCATATAATGCCATATAAAGTGCCCATATAATGAAACAAAAAAAAAAAAATCACTTTCATTTTGTGTCTCTGGTGCTTCCACACGCATACAAACACATACAAAACAAAAAACATCCATGCTGTTTTGAGTGAGATATGGTTTCTGAATGTCAAAATCTACATGGCTTTCTACGTCACCAGCCGAGACGAGGTGGCTAACTGTAGCACATGCTAATGCTAGCATGCTAGCTCCTTCTCAATGGCAAAACACTGCTACAACACACAGTATTCCCCATAATCTACAAAAGAACTACATCCATGTCCCTGTTCTGCAGGTATTCCACAAGTGTCCCTGGTTTAGAAGAAGTCTCCCAGCTAATCCTGCCTTATACTGACCAAAGTTGGAGAAAAAGTTACCTAGCTGATGGGATCTTACCCAGCTGCACATGTAAGACTCCCAACAAAGCTAGTATAGAAGTGAGATGTCTCACTCTGTAGATACAACTGAGACCTAAACACACAGGGTGGAAACAGGATCTGCAGTAATGTGCAGTACAACAAAAATATGGTGTTTTTTGAAAATGAAACCATGTAAACCTATTCTGGTACAACCTCAATATACAATTATGAAAGTGAAAATGGGCATAATATGGGCGCTTTAATGAAGCAAGGTATTTATGTTTTACTTGCTACTTCTAGTAAAGGAAACTTTTTCCATCAAAAATAGACACAAAACGTGCTCTCCACCATCCTTGTCACGTTTCCACATGTTCCTCCATAAATCAGTCAAGAGCTTCTCCCCAGTGCCTTCTCTCAGCTCCCCTCTCCATGTCACTACTCATGCACAGCTCTCCCATCATCAGGCTCCATTAATAAAACTTACTTTAAGTTAAAGATACAATAGCCTGCTTTTTTGGCTTATGAAAGTTTTTTTTCTTTTCTTTTAATGGCACAAACTTATCTACATTACTAAATCCAGTTAATATTAATATGACATTGACAGATTGTATACCCCCAAAAACACTACATGGAACACTACATACAGGAAAGGGCACTGGGGAGAAGGTTATACGTGGGTTCAATTGCTCAAATCTTGTTATCACTTCAGGCACAAGATGGAAAGACAGGTAGACAGACCAACTCTGACCACCACCTGCTGTTCAGAGGCCAGACCCCCTCCTCCCCCTCAAAGATGTGGTGAAAGAACTTTGCCCTTCTTCGTCTCTCCTCCTTTCTCTCCTCCTTCTATCACGAGAGTCTTCCTCCATCCGTGACCCTGAGGCAGCAGATACCTGCGACCAAAGGCCAGTAACATGGCAACCGAGTCAAAAGGCCTTCATGCCTGTTGCACGGCAGGGTGCTGGCATTTACTTCCCCCATCCGCCCCCTGTTTCATCCTCGATGCCCCTAGCCCCACCCAGGAGCCTAATAGAAATCCACTGTCCTTGCTTTCTCAGCTGTCTCCTCTACCCGAGATAGAAAAACAATATTCCACAAAAGGCAAGAAAGAGAACTTCCTGTCCTTTTGTCCGTTGTGCAAGCCAAAGCTTCTGTTTATTGCTCTCTGCTGCGTGATTCCTTCTCCTACACACATGAACTCTTTTTGATTGGAAAAAAACATAAACCCTGCTCTGTATTAACTTGGCTCTACGCAGGAAAATGCACAGTGAGAAAATAAGATTTTGCTATTCAGGGATCCTTCTCATTTCAAAAAACAATTCTAAGTGAAACAATGTGTTTTTAAAGGCATGTAGTTTAGATGTAGGTCATGGAGGATGTTTGATTGGGTGAATTTCCATACGGCCTTATTTTCAGAAACAGTCACAGCAGAAAGCTTCGTGTCAGAGCCATTCTTTGACCAGCTGCCTGTTGCTTCACAGTATGTGGGGAAGATTTCCTCCGAGGTTTTAAATGGGTCACATTCTGACTAAAGATGTTAGAATTTATGTTTACACAATTATAATAATAACCCTGACTACCTTGCTTATCAGTGTGATTACGATTTTATCTCATTTTCAGGAAGCAAAATTGGTGCATTATGCTTTTTGCAAAGCATTTACTAATTTCCATTTGTTGTCATGAGGGGTTAAGTTGGGTTGAAATAGCTCCATGAAGTCTTTAGGCGAAACTTTGTTTTTCTTTTTATTTACTTAATTTCTCCACTTTTAAAAAGGTGAAAATACACGTCACATTAAATAATGTCACTCACACCTGAATGCATTTCTGCATTACATCTTTTAGATCTTAAACCCCAAAGAAAAATTGTATGTGAAAGCTTAATACTATAAGTATCACTGGGGACATTTACTGAATAATGAAATAAATGGGAATTATAACAATTTTGTAAAGCTCATTTGGTCCTTATAATGCTATATGAAGCTACATGTGACACAGACTGCTGCTGCTAGCTCCATAATGGAAAAACCCTTTGCAATTACTCAGTTAAATCAGCTCCCCTTTCCAAATAACAAATCCCAATTTAACCCAGAAATTTAAAACCAAATTACCTCAAAATTAAAGATAATCATGGTAATTAACTTTAACAAACCAAAACAATATTTTTGCATTACGAAAAAGTCAGTGACAACATAGATCTTCTATGCAAGGTTCTTTTTAAATGTTCTTTCCCACTGGAGTTGCATGTATCTTTTGCATTGTGCGAGTTTGAGAGGACTAAATTACAACACGTAAATATCAATGAACTGCATGATTATTAAGTATGGAAATACAAGACTGTGATATATGATTACCTCTGTTTAATTAGTGCAACACAGGGTGGCAAGAATGCAAATCAAAGACAACAACATCTTGATGCCATTAAAGAGAAACTTGGGCTTGCTGCACTAAAATCATGCATCCATTCTGAGTTTGCATATTCAATGTAATCAATGATGGTGACGACGCATCAAAGCCTTGGCGTTAACAAACCTCTTGCAGCGATGCAGTATTGGGAACTACAGTAATCAAATATACATTTCTTTTCATGTTGATGACATACTGCATTGTTTTCCTGCTTTGCATCAGACCTACTGGGGAACACGGAGCCTTTAGAGAAAGAGACGCGTTGTGCTTAAAATCTTGTTTAGGGAGGTACTAACCCCACCATCTTGTGGAGTTCTCAGTGACAGAGGGAGAAGGACTTGCCCAGAGTAAAGGAGCCAGTGGCAAGCTCATCGATCAAAGACTGGGAAATGTCAGATGCCAAGTACAAGGCAGAAGTTTTATGCGAGCCTCATGTCTGCTAACGTCTGCTAAGCTCACACCTCAAGGGCAATTACTATGAATAAGAATGCTCTTTGTCACTTGTACAGTTAAGAGAGAAAGTCCAGCCATCAAGCAATAAGAGTAGTTGTTGCAGACATGTGTCTGTGTTAAATATAAGCTAAATGTGAGGTTTCAAGCAAAATAATGAACAATTTCAGTGCAAGTTGATTTTATGCGAGGAGTCTTAAATGTGTATTATTATGGACATGCTCCAAGACTAGCCAACACTCAGCAACCAAGGAAAAGAATGGAATCAGGTATAACCATAAATCTGTAAAATGTGTTTAATAGCAAAAGTTTGGAATATAGCCCAATATATGATATATAGGCTATATTTACATAGAAAGTGTTCAAACTGAAACAGTGCTTGTTAATGTTTACTTTGTCAATGCTTGTTTCTGCCTAAAATAAACCAATTCCGAAACAATGAGCAGAGGGTCAAACAAAACCAGTCAACCCAAAAATAGACTTCCTTGCAAATACGTTCTTGTCTATGAGCATTAATTCCCCCCTCCCACCTATGTTATCATCTGAAGCAGAGCTTACTCCTTGGCTATGGATAAGCACTTCAACAATTACTCACCTAAGAAAAACATTTAGCAGCAAAATTAGCAACAACTATTTTGATCTTTGATATATTGGTAAAAATGCTGAACATGTGATTGTTCCAGCTCCTCACATGAAGATGAAGATTGTCTGTGTTTCTCTGTGTTGTGGGATAATAAACTGAATATCTTTGGGTTTGGGAAAATTGACTTTGGGAAATTGCGATTTGCCTCTTTTTATTTACTATTCAATGACATTTTATTGACAAAGTCCATAAGTAATCGGCAGATTAATGCCATAAACTGCCGTTCTGCTATAGCCTGGCTCAGAGTTGTTCCGTAATGGTGGCGGAGAAAAGATGCAAGTGAAGCCATTCGGTTTCCAGAATATCCGAGCAAGAACAATCTATGCTATCAATCTGTAATTTTGTTGGTGGCCATGATGTGGCCCTCCTCCCCACGGGGTTCGGGAATAGTCTGATTTTCCAGCTCGCACACTGTTAGTGGTGAAGAAGTTGGTGAAGGAGTTGGCTTAAGGCGGACGCTAGCGATGCCAAGCCAACGTCACACCCAACCTTAGCGATCGGTTCTGGGCAGATCCAATAATTTTAAAACCAGGACCAGGCTAGTCCTGCAATGGGTAACTCCCAACAAACACTTCAAAGACTACTGCAAAAGTACCGATTTCTGACAAAATTCTTCTACAACCTAATGATAAATTTGAATCCATGAAACCAAACTCAAATGTGAGTTTTACAGATATGATTCAGCCATAATTGTAGATTACTAACAATAAGCAAAAATTGTATTCTTTTATTTTTAATATTATTTTTGGGCATTTGTTGGCCTTAATTTATAAGACAGCTGAAGACATGAAAGGGGAGAGAGGGGGGGGAATGACATGCAGCAAAGGGCCGGACAGGTCGGAGTCAAACACGGCCCACTGCGTTGAGGAGTAAACCTCTATGGGCGCCCGCTCTACCAACTTAGCTACTGTATGTGGGCACCCCAAAAATTACATTCTAATGAGCAAAGATTCTTTTTAAAATCATGTGACTAATGTACTTTTCTGTGAAAAATCTGCCCTGGGCTTACTTTCTCAGGGATTGGCACAGTTTACCTAAAGGCACCTGGAATGTTCCAGAATCTAGCAAATTATTGCAGTGTTAATCCAAATGGCAAACAAATTACTCTCTCCTCTTCTTAAAAAATGTAGGGTAATGTAGTCTAGGGCCACTTTACTGCACAGGGAGGAGATATTTCACCCTTCATATTCAACATAAACAAGAGGCTGTAAAGGCGAGAGTAAAGGAGAAGAATTATTAGCAACAGGCCAATAAGTAGTTATAAAAGCAGCAAGAAAGAACAAGAAGAGACAGAGGACGATGAGAATAAGAGAGAATTAGGAGCTAGTCTCTTGTTCAAGCCATTGCCTTGCTCATTAAGACTCTACAGTAAGGAATGTGTGTATTGTTCAGTAAATCGATCCATCAGTATGCTGTATTAAACCAGGGGGAGAAACTGCACTCTAATTACAAAACTAATTCGGTGCAAACATAAGTTTCACAGAATACACTAATACATCTACAAGAAGGCATGTTCTGCCTCTTTGCCGGCACTGTGCTCATAACAGCATTCTCCATATGTAATAAGCAACATCAATGAGTATAAATTGAGCATGAGTGTAAAAACAATGTAGGGAGTTTTTAAAGAAAATGTAAGAGATTGTCCCACAACAGTAAGACTGTGTTTTTTGTTTAATTTAGTAGTAGTAGTTCAGCTCCATTGTTTAATACTTCCATATCTACTAAATATGCAATATAAGAGCTGAGTAAAGATCAGAAAGCTTACAGTCTCTGGATTTCCATTCTGGTGATGAGACAAACATCTCCAGTAAAAAAATAAATAATAAAAACTCACCAGATTGTTGTATGGGTGTGCGGAAACACTTTCCCAACAGTTTTTTAAAATCAAACAAATGTGTGTAGTTGGCATATTGTGGGTAGTTGCTAGGTACATCCTCTACTGCTGCTCCACAAAACAAACTGGCATACAGTATATCATTGATGTTGATCATATTTGGTTGCTTAGCATGCTCTATCCTCATGTGGTATATTTTAATAAGTTGTGTTCATGATCTATCATGTACAATTTAGTTTCATATTTATATTTTTTACACAACATTTTATAGTTTTTTACTATTACATTTGCTTATACATAAAATTATAGATAATATTTATACCTTGTATAGGACTTCTGGATAGATGTAAACCACATTTTGTTGCTTGTACTTGTGACAGTGCAATGACAATAAAGTTGAATTCTATTCTATTCTATTAGTTACAGACCCTGAATCATCTCAAAAGCTCAACATTTTCTTTACATTTACTTTGTGAATACCTAATTGGGTCTTAAAAATGTAATCGTGCTTTAAAGATTACTGAGCTTTTTTCTGTGTACATGTCTACTTTTAGTTGCTTTATTGCTTATTTCTTTTGCTAATGTGTTAGCCTGTAACACGTCTCTTCACAAAACGGAGTTGAGCCAAGCTTGTGAGGTGCAGCTGAAACCACTCCAGGCTGGACACACACATCATGTCTGTGCTCAACAGTTGGCACCACATTGTAATCAAACCATGTACGAATTGGGAAAATAAGGGGAGTGTAATGAACGCCGCACTCAATGACGGCACGTTTGAAGCAGCAATTGAAATGGCAAAGATATTCTATTAGGACCTCAACAAGCAGCTAATTTTATGAAGCACAACCTCACTGAGCTGAATGATGTAATTTAAATATCCTGTCAGTTTAAATGTGGTCGTCTGGGACAATAATGTGGTCGCTGACATTTAATTGGAGGCCAGAAAAAGTTATGACAGACAAAAGAGGGAGAGAAAAGAGAGAAGGGATTTTTTTTTGTGACAAACTGACGTTTTACCAAAGAGATAAATAAAAGATGATAAACATGGATTAGAGAAGCCATTTTGTCTGCGGTCCTCTCTCTTTCTAGTCCGGGTGTCTTTGAGAAATATGCCTCTAAATTTAGCATCAGATTTATCAAGCCGAGGCAATCCAGGGAAAAGAGGGACTTGGGAGCAGAAAGAGCAAAAGAAAGAGACAAGGTTGAAACGTATCTAAAAGACAGGTGCAGCAGACAAAAAGATTGGGGGTAGTGGAGGGGGGGATGGGGGGGGCATTGTCTGTGAGATCCTGTCCATCACTTGCCACTTTTAGAATGAAAATACATCTCCACTAATATCCGCCGGCACCCCCATGCGCGCACACACACGCACACACGAGGAGAAAGAGATGAGAATTTCAATTAAGCAGGTGAGGAAATTAAACTAGTGTTACAGTTATAAAGTCAACCAAGCATATAAAGACTTGCATACTTCAATGAGGGTGGATAGATGAGACAGATGGACAGAAAGACTAACTAATTTTTACACACACACACACACACACACACACAAGAATGAAGGTCAAAAGAAGTCCTGCTCTTAGTTTTCTAAATTTCCACTTTCTGTGTACTAACTGTCCACTCTGTGGAGTAAAACGGGGATGCCTCATTAAGTGGTGCAACATATAACTACCAATAATGTTAATTAACTCTTCTCCACCATTTACTTTTAATGCATTCATAGATGCTCGTGTTTGCTGTTTTTAATCACCAGTGGAGGTCCTGTCTATTTTATGCAAATGAGGTGCTTCAGACAACGTGACTTGCCACTTCAAGTCTCTGAACTCTAATGAAGAAAAGTTTAGACTAGCCAGCTAAGTTTAAATGTTATTACTTCTTTCTTGGTTGAATTATTTTCAGACATGCACTGTTAAGGTCAAAAGAGAGAAAGTTTCTGGACAAGGCACCATGTTTGTCCAATTTAAAAATCGGGGCCAACACAATTCAGTTTACAGACTGCCTGCCGCCAGTCAAATGATAACTACGGGTCAACTTTTAGTAGCACAGAACAACATCAAATATAAAGCGTTTTTACTGCTCTGGCTAGTCTCCCTTAACTGCTCTTTATTGCGGTCACCCATTTGCAATGAATGGAATATTGTCATTCACTACTCCGTTTTACTGGTCAGAGTAATTTCGGCTCCTCTCCTCTCCTCTCCTCTCCTCTCCTCTCCTCTCGTGTTAAATGACTGCGCTGAAATTTTCCTTGTTTAGATGCAAGACTTACATGGGATGCAAATGGATCCCCAGTAGCACTGTATACACCTGACTGCAGGTCTCTTTCTGTGGGGTTTGCACCGTAAACGCTCTACCAAACTGCATCAGCATATATCACTCTGTCACAATAATAGCTGCAGCTTAATATTTCAAAAGGTTAAAGAATTGTTTGGCTGAAGATTACTGCACATGGTATATGTAGGTGTATACATTCAATATCCATCCATTGGATGAAGTCCACTACTACATACCTTGTCTATTCGTCTGAGGTTGCGGTTTGTTCATTTACCAACACATCACACATCTGCTCAATATTACATGAGAGATTAACTAGTTCCATATGAAGGATTTATTTGAGTGAAGAGGCTTCGTGCACCTGCTTTTCCTAATGACGTGTGTAAGGGCTTCCTCTCTTAGTCAATTAGTCAACTAAGTGGTTGTTACAGGATCATTTCACTGAGGTATTTTTATTCACCTATTTTTTATTTTTCCGAGTTGTGTAAGTCCTTTAGTGGTAATTCTCTCCATGGTCAAAAAACACTGGAGAATTTTTTTTGGAATTGTGCGTAATCAATCAAACAATTAATGTAATTAGACTATTATCAATTCATTTTGAATCCCACCATGTTTCATACAGAGCATGTATGGATTGATATGTTGTAAATGCCTCTATTCATTTGACAACAGTTTGATGAGGAAAGAAGGTGAAAATAATTTGGAGCAATATAAATGCAAAGCCAACAGAAGGTCAAAGTTGGACTAATTAAAAGTGCTATAAAATTGTCTAGTGCTATAACATTGTGGCGTGTAGCCATCAATTAGAAATCACAAAATGGTCTTAGGCGGTAGCAGCAAAGAAATGAATCTGTCAACACTTTTCATTATTGCATGATAACATGGAAGAAAATTAAATCACAAAATAACTGTTACAAGCTGGACTTGACCTGCTTATGCATTACCTCGATTTGATTGTTTCACATTTTCCACTACTTTGCATTAGCAACACAGACAAAGGAGGCTTTTTTTCTTCCGACAGAGTGTCACAAGGGTCTTCTCTTAACGCATCAAGGTGAAAGCAAAGGAAATGGTGTAAAGGCATGGTACCACCACATGTAGAGCATGTAGGTTCGGGAACACATTTTTTGGTAACGTCGCGACCAAAGATGCTGGCGCAGTGGCGGCGCACCTGCGGTGCAGACACAAAAAGGTTAAATTGGAAAAAATAAATTGCCAGTAGATGAGGAAGAGACCACTGTCAATCCCAGTCAATTAAATTAGGTTCCCTCATTCCCTTTAAAAGCAATGAGCTCCCCACCATGTGGCAAAGACAGTTTTTCACCATAAATGAAAGTTCAAACTGTCTGAACAGACTGAAACTGTTGATGTCTATGGATGTGGAGAGTTGTGGCAAGCCATTGAAAATGTGCTGCCAAGAAATATGATATTCAATTTCAAGTTGAATTATTGTACTGGAATTACTGAAATCTCACAATTGGCACAAATAAATCAAATCTGTGAACAGCCAGGCTGACATCAACTCTGATAATTGATAATGTCTAGTAATTCCTTCCAATTATGTGTTGGCGTCAATTATCTAGAGAGCATTGCAGTCCTACCGTAAACAGTATTAAACACCTCCTTTTGTTAAAAGATCCGTGGGTAGTGTTGGTGGGTGGTGTAGTCCCACTGAAGGTTGGTTGTATGACAAGGTCATTCTCTCAAAAAGACTCCGAACTGTCAACAGCTGATGGAAGTGTGGAGGTTATACATTCTTACGTTACTGTTTGGTATTCCGTGGAAATAATTGGCACTGTCACACATTTAGTGCAAACGCTATCTAGCCAAGGCTTTACTGCTATTGTTAGGGAAAATGTATAAAGACACGTTGTCTGTCTATAATAACCACTGGTATTGCATTAATTAAAATCAATTACATGTCTGTTGTGCACTTGCTCTTGCTTTCCACTGCTGAAAAAAGTAGCTCTATGTTTAATGTTTTGCCACAAAAAATGGCTGCTTTTGTTACAAGGTCCTTTTTGTTAGTTGCAGCAAAAGCACTCAAATATAACAAGTCGTGTTCGTGACTTGAGAATGGAGCCACAGAAGTATCCTATATGAGGTGCACTTGGAAACATCATCACTCCAGAGACTTTCATTAAGCATGAAAAGCATTTTGACTGTTAAATCTGGCTGTAAAAATCGGTATTTGAAAATTGTTCATCCATACACAATAACACCTACCAGTCAAAAATGGTTCAGATAATCATACATAACATTATTGGTTTTCATAATGTATCTTTCGTCTCCTTCATTTTTGCATTTATGGTGTGATCATCATGCTCTCAGTCCGTGCAGGCACGGTGTAGATTTGGTGTGGCATTCCGGTGCAAACTCACTCTTTAATGACCATTTACACACACTCGCATGCATACATACTCATTCCTTTTACTACATACAAACATCTTGTTTATTCAGGTTACAAATCACTCATTTAGCAAAGTATTTTTCCCCACTGCTGCCACATTGTTTACATCTGAATTGAATTAAATGCAAAATCGAATCTCGCACATAAACAGACAAATTCAAATTATGGAGAGCCTACACAATTTTATCCAGATGATAAAATATGATGTGGCTGACATTGCCGCCAATGAAAAATTATTGGCATGAGCCAACGTGTCAGCAGTATAATCGTGAATGATGTGGGGAGAGAAAGGTCACAGCTGAGGACCGAGGCATTGTGTAGAGGAACAGCTAAGCTCTTTAGCGCCCTGACTTCGATTCAGTAATTCAGTAGTGAAGCCTTTGTGTTTTTTCATCATACAATGGGACACATTGTGACATATTCAACATGTCATCATTTACAAATAAGCATGCCATTTTATTCCCCCTCCATTTACATTGAAAAACTGTATATCATTAAGGAAGTGAATGACAGACCACCCAGCATGTGACTGCCGAGAAAAATCAGGTGAGGTTCTGCCATAAATGTGGGTAGCATGCCTGACTTTACTACTGCATATATTCTCCTGCTTCGTTATAGCTCAGCCCTCCGATTCTATCTACTTCCTGCAATTACCAACAATACCATGCAGATTTTTGTGCCACTGGGGCTAATCGGGACCTATTAAGCAGTTCTGAGCAAAGTATGTGCATAACAGTAGCCACTGGCTCCCACATCAGGTCGAAATCACAGAAATAGTCTGAGGATAGGAATGGGCTGAATGATTCTTATCATAAGCAATTTGGCGTCCTGCATTAGAACTACTTCAGAACTTTGCATCCATTACATAGTTTTATCGTGAAACACTTATATCCTGTCAACCTTTTTATCTTTTAGCGAGACTCAATGTTCTAAATGCTTTCTGCTGATTACATAATATTTATACATCAAAGTGACAACAGATACACCACAGTCACCTTCTGGTGAAGATACTTTGGGGTGTAACACAAGGAAAACACATTACACAGCTGCTTAGAGTGACAAGTAAAATAATAGCGATGAAGTTCTGCAATATGTAATTACAACAAAGAATACGTCTGTTTGCTGCTCGCTACTTCTTGTCTGTCATGTTTGGTTATCATTAGAGTGTTGTTCTATTGACTGTGTGAGAGTCAATGTGTGTGCGGTGACTTAACTAAACATTAGTCTGGTTTTGGTGATGGCCCGAGGCCATTAAAAGTGCCACCACCACAATAAGTACAACAAAGTAGTCATATGATCCACTTGATTGGGGTTGATTAAAAAGGATGCAATGGTGCGCCCACTAGATACAGTGACATGTTGCAGACAAGCAGTTGAACCAGAAACCGGCAACAAAAGCTATTGGTCGTAATCACACTAGCAACAATGGCACAACTAATAACCTGACAGGCTTGTCATGCTGAAGAAATATCATTCTTAATCTGAGAAGCTGGTGCCCCCAACAGAAAAGAAAAAACAGGACAGCACATAAAAAAACTACAGAGCATGAACTGTCACACAACGTCAAAGTGAGAAAGAGCAATCTGGCCTGCGAGATTCCAATATCGTACTCTACAATGACAACGGGATCCAATCATGGCAGAACACTTCAGTGAGCCAGTCAGGCAATCCTCCAATCAGACAGACACGTCCAACACAAAAGGATCAGACTTTGGCTTTACTTTCCCCAATTACAAAAATACTATAGTAGATACTGTAGGTTTCAAACCTTGGAGTTGATAGAGTAAAATAAACCTACTAAACAACAGGCCGATTATACAAAATGCACCTTATTTTACAGTAGCGACTTTACAGTTTACATGGTGGGGTTGTTTTTGCCCCCAACATCTCCTTCCAGGCAGTGCGACAATGGTTATGTTTAGGATTAGGGTTAGGGTTAGCTGCCTGGAAGGAGACACTGGAGGCAAAGAACACCCTTGAGCGGTTTAGTACCCACATCGATTTTGTAGCATGCATGTGAATATTTTACGGTACAAAATATATAGTGCAGATAAATTGTTGTATGTTATCTGTAAGACAATGACCATAACACAAACATTGTATTATAATCATAAAACATATGAATTGTACTTTGAAACGGGTAATTTGTCTTCTATGATATTGTGTAAGAGGTGCTCATACTGTGTCAATGTAGCCTATATATAGCTGTGTGTCTATAATTGCAGACATCTTGACACACCTGAGCCTCTCTTGCTACGGATGGCATATTTCACTCTGTTGTACAAATCCCAGACTGTGTGTTTGAAAGAAGAAACACAGGGGTGAAGGTGGTTAGAAGTAATGAGAATTCCAAACTGGACAGCATGCAATGTGTCTGACAACACAATGGAGCTTATCATCCTAAATAAAACTGGACGTCCGTTTTTAATTATTTCCAGATTTTCATTAAAACGCAATCTCAAATAGGTCACTGTAAAAAAAAAAAAAATTAGGAATGCATTCCTCGGGGCGACTTCTAGCTCACCCAGTAGAGTGGGTGCCGCATATAGGTTGAGTCCTTGGCAGCAGCAGCGGTTCAAGTCCAACCTGTGGCCCTTTGCTGCATGTCGCCCCCCCTTTCTCTGCATCTTTCCTGTCTATGTATTTTTCTGTACAGCACTTTGGTCAACTTTGGTTGTTTTAAAGTGCTTAACAAATAAAGTTGGATTGTATTTAAGCTGTCCTTTAAATTAAAGGCCATAAAAAAGCCCCCCAAAAAAATCCTTATCGGCCAAAGACACTCCCTAAAGGGTGGAGACTAAAGTAGATTGGGAAAAGTTCATATCATGAGAAAGCGGAACATGACTGGCTAATCCACCTGTCACATAATCATGCGGTGACCAAAGGCGGTCAATGACGTTACTCTGATGGGAGACTATAAACCAAACCACCAAAAGCTAGTAGTTATTCCTGTTACTTTCAGTCAATTTGTTCTTACCTTACAGTGACTACAGGAACACACACAACATCTTAAAGTCTTGGTTGTCATTTACAACTTGTGTATTTAAGGAAACATGAAGGTGTTATTTTTTTACAATAAATTAAACACCTTTTTTGGGTCCTTTGAAGGCCTGCTGTTTCCCAGTGACTGAACAGAAAGTCACAAAGCTGCTGCTAGAATGTTTTTTATTGAAATATATAACAACTGATTTGACTTTTGATCATTTTTATAAAAGGTGCATGGGTAAAGCCAAATAAGGCAGATATACCACAGCCCAGTGATGTATTTGCTCTGGTCTACCTAGTACACATTGAACTTTGTTTTGCTGTGCTTGTGTTGTTTATAGCTCTGTGTGTCCATGTGTGTGCATACGCACAGAGACTTTGATAAGAGGTCTTGAGAGGTATAGTGGAGGACCATGCCC
Organism: Etheostoma perlongum; assembly: GCA_026937815.1. NCBI lineage: Eukaryota > Metazoa > Chordata > Actinopteri > Perciformes > Percidae > Etheostoma > Etheostoma perlongum. The sequence goes on along the minus strand of CM049383.1, from coordinate 22,890,281 downwards.
TCCTGTCCTCTCTATCATGGCTAGCAGGCTGTCCTCATTACTGTCAGTCAGCATCAGGTTTAGCAGTGCCAGGCTCCTGCACAGCCCTCTGTCCTCTCTGCCCTGCCAGCACTAGCCTGCTTGACTGCTGCCATTGGTAAGCATTGTAAGAACCCCTCCATCCTCTAAAAAACCTAATTATTCTCTAACCGCAACCAAGGAGACCGGAGCAGAAAGAGGGATGCCGAGGAAAAGAAGAATCACACACGTGCACTCCGTTTATAAGCGCTCTGGCAATTATTTAAACAAAAGGAAATGTGTGTTAATATTATATCTGCAGTAAAAAAAAAATAAACTAGCATTCACATTTACACATCATTTATCTTTCCATTGAAGCATAAATATTGGAGGAAAGCACACACAACAAAAGGCACACAAGACACATTTAGAAAGTGTGAAACAAACAAAAGAAACCTGCATGAATGACACTGAGCATCGCTTTGACTACCCGTTAACTGGGTCACTCGGTTGGTGATTGTGTCTGACCACCAAACAAACAGTCATTCATATGCCTGTGGTCTGGCCCAATTTTCATCTGGAACAGTTCCACTGAGGCCGTCAAAGGAGCTGACGGGTCAGGGATTTAAACCCATCTCCAGCTTTGGCAAAGTAGCCATTACCACAGGGGGGGGAAAAACAACTCCTTATGTCATACTCCATCTAAAGCAGGGTTTATTTATGTTACCGGCACATCAGGGTTTTTTTTTCCAGGGGTGAGGGGAGAATGACAGTGAAGAATTCCCATCAACTCGCTTGTCACCTTTCCCTCGTCATCCGTCTATCTCTCGGTTTCAGTGAAACGTCAGTGCATTTAGTGTCAGTTGTGAAACCCATTTCAAAAGTGCATTTATTTTGAGAAACACAGCAAATATCTTTTCAGTTGGACATCTTGGTTGTTCACCAGGATAAGACCTGCTCCATGTGCCGTGAAATGCGAAGTCAGGTTCGGATAATAGCCTGCACAACATAACATTATTTTGCTTCCTTCCACTTTGTGTGCTAGTCACACAGTAGAAATGACTTGGCATGAGAAATATCTAATAAGAAATAATCTTCTCATAATAAATATTTGGGAGGGCTCATTGTCATAAACTGTAAAAGCTGAACAAAGATATTGATATGGCATTACATTAAAAACTTTTGTCCTTGAATATTCGTTCACACTCGTGCAGCTGTGCAGATCGGCGTAGGAACGAGGAAGCTGGTGCTTTTAATAAACTCACAGGGACATTCAAAGGGGCTGGCAGCTACAGAGGTTTCATTTTCCCAGCAGTGAGCTGTGTCATTTAAAATCAGGATCATTTTTATGTATGGGAATATCACAATGCTAAATCTAGATCAAATAACTAAAATAAAAAAGCAAAGTGAGGGGAAGACAGAGACAGAATGAGGGAGATGAGGGAGTGAGAGATGAATAAAAAGAATAATGAAAGAGGACACCAGGTACAAATTTGTTTTGAATTTGTATAAAGAAAACGACACACCAGCGCCTCTTTAATTCAGTATTGGTATATGTTACCCTATGTGTGTAAGTCACAGAGAACAAAAACGCGCATGGGACAAGAATGTACTTCACGCAGCATTATTATTAGACTTTATTAAAACTCCAGACTTGAAATCTCTCTTGAAGTCTTTTCCTACAGGTAAGAACTTAAAGCACACAGAGAGGTGTGCGGGTCAGACAAGTGGAGGAGGTGGAGGTACTGGTCATTTTGCCATTAACAGAAAAAAAGGTATAAGACAGACAGAGGAAAAAGGGAGAACAAGAAGATGCCATACAGAGACAGAGAGTGAGACCAAGAGAGAGGCAAAGAGTAAGAGAGAGCTCCAGCTGCCAGAGATAGGCCGATGCTAACAGTAGGCCACCAACGGGGAAGCCACAGCCACAGCTGTCACAGGCTGGAGGACAATTTGGGGCAGTGTTTGGATGGTATTTTTGACCAATATCCCAGAATGACCTCAACCAATGTACAAGAATAGTTCCTCACTTCCTCCTCACTGACATTAAAGCAAGCCGTTTTAATACGAGAACTTTCAGGATAGAAAACTCTCATTGCAAACAAAATAAACAGAATTTCTGGAAGTGTCGTCACAGCTGCTTCTGTGCTGTAAACATCTATCTGTGCACAGATAGAGTCTTCGTTCTGCATCCAAAGCCACAGTGACAACCTTTTCGGGATGGCTTTCACGGCAAATTCCCTTTATGGAGGTGCAAGAAAAGGTTTCTGCCCATTGCTCTGTAAATGGTTGCAGCTCCTTCCTTTCATTTCCATAACAAGCCATCAGAACTCATCTCCTACTGAAGTGGCCACAGTCCCACTGGCAATTAAAATCATGCTGGGACATGCCATGGTTGTGTGTCACTCCACTGTCGGAAACAAAAGCAGCGGCGGCAGCGGTAATGACGCCAACAGTTGAGTGGTAAATCTCGAGCAATGTCGGCGGAAACCGTCGCTTTGATTTCTGCAGGAAACTGAGAGCAGGCCTCGTTTACATCTTTCAGTATGAACCGTACTGGAAAATATCAAACAAGGAAACAGAGTCATCTCATCTCTGTCTTCTGTACCACTTTCTGTACACAGCCACAATACAAAAAAAAAAAAGGCAGGTGTTTTTTTTTTTTTTAAGAATCATCAGCATCACTTCAGGCTTGAAATATAGAAAATAAGGAGTGGGACTTTAAAAATATACAACTGGGGCTTAAAAACTAGAATATTTTGATGTGAAACAGTCAGACTGGAGTTAAAGTATAGGTTCAAATACCTTGACTGTTGAGGCATCATATACTTAGCTTCAGCCAATGCATTTCTACAGAGAATGAGTCATCCTATATGGACAGTATGGATAGGAGAAACTATTGTAGTGACCAATAACAACATACGGTACATATTCCATGTAAATATGAATCTCTCTAATATAGAAACTGAACTCTCCTGAAAACTCTTCATCAAAAAACATCAAGGTTTACTGTATGTTTTTAACATATATTCACCCCACCTTTATAAAAGAGAAAGGTTTACATTTTTCTGGTGGTAAACATATAAAATAAAATTATGCTACTAAGAATGGCTTGTTTTGAAACTAAATTGTGTGATGCTGAAACATTTACTGTATCCTGAAATCCTGGAATTCTAAAGTTACTTTTAGCTGCCGATCTAACAGAGCCATGGCTAACCCCAGCCAGGCTGAAAAGGCAAAGTATAAGCGAATGTGCATTAAACACCTTGTCTTTCCATCTGTCGATCATCAACAGAAGAAACCTAATCCCTGAATAGCTGTGGAGTATTCTGCATTGATACCTTTGACACGACTTGTAAGCACAGTTTCTATTTCTAACACAAAATGTTCTTCTTTTAAGTCTTAAGATAAGTTTGAGATGTGCCAGTTTGCATTTCTTCTATTTATTTATTTATTTCATCCTATTTATGTCCTATAATGACAACAACCTACAATTCAGGTACAATACTGGCCTTAAAAATTCTCCAGATTTGTACGTACCAATACAAACGCCCTGAGCAACTTTGACTTTGTCATGCACGTCAAGTCCGATTCACATTAAATGAAGTCTGTTTCGACATAGCCTAATGATTATTTGTTGCCAACCTCCTTCCTGTCTGTGTCCGACCGCCTCTTCATAATGGAAATGTCCGTGTTTTGGGGCAGTGTCAGTTATGCCTGCTGATACAAGTTGTTTTTCCTGTGATCCTGTCATCCCGGTGCAAACACCTTCAGTTGTTTACAATGAAATGTCCTCTGTGTTCACCTTCACTTCCTGTCTGTTTTCAGCATTACTCTACGTGCTGTACATACTGTATAGTTTTACCATACTGCAGCATTCAGCAGCGGGAGGTCATTGGCAGGGTTACTTGTGAGGTCATTGTTAGCCGTGAGAAAATTAACGCTGATTGGGCTTGTCACGATTTGCTCCCCGAAGCCCGTGCCACAGAGGCACCTGCCAAGCCGAGCTTCTTTAAACAAGAATGAAGCCTATTCAACAGCTGCATAAGCAGCCAGGCAAGCAGACAGTGGAGGAGAAAGAGGGACAAAAGAAAGCAAATGCAAAACAGAGAGGACTTTCTAAATGGAAACCTCAGAATGGGACTTCTTTTAAAAAAAAGTCGGAAATCAATTTAACATAAAGTAAAAACCCATGCAATGTTAATCTATCTGGCTTAATCCCATTGTATTAAGATCCTTTATAATCGCCATTCAATACAACCATTTTTCTTTTCTAACAAGCTTGCCCTATAGCCATTTTATAAATCATTGGTACAAGGCTTTTGCCGTGCCACAAATTCGTTTATGGTGTCATTATTTCACTGAGTTATGAACCATGCAAGGTAGAATGACAAATATGTTGTGGAACAACTCAAAATATTGTATTTTAGATTAACAATAACCACGACAGCAAGATAGCAAGTTCTTTCATTCACTTAAAAAAAAATTGGAAGCATCATCAACCATCTGAGCAGTGTTATTGCATCTACAACTTTCATAAGCAAGATTAAGAACAGAAGAAGTTCAAGCCATACACTTGGTGTGTAAAGAAAATGTGGAGAAACACTGGTAGTTTCTCAACCATATGCCGATATCCTTAAGTCACCATGTGCTCTGGCTTTGAAAGCCTGCACTGCCAATTCCTCATTTGAAACCTGACCAACTCTTTAACAATGCCACTCTCTGATCCAGTGCGAAGGAGAAAATCTATTATCGATTTCCACCTGGCTTAGGTGGAAAAAGGTCCAATAGTGATGTTGAATAATGCTACACTGTACTGTGCCTTCACACTAAAGCTGGGGGTTGGTGTGAGAGGGCATGTCAACAATGCCCTTGACTATGCCACAGCACCATCTGCACGCGCTGAATATTTAATCATCAATAGAGCTGCTCAAGACCAGTAATCAGGAAAAAGGAAAAGATAATAGGCATCATGGAGGAGCTCATAAGACAGCTCCTGCGTGATTGGAGTTTGGCTTATCTTTTAAATCACCCATTGTTTCAATGCTAATTGTGACCATTTCTACATGCATGCACTGCAATTAAAGATATTTCTTAATCACTTCATTCAATCCCATTCAACCCCAAAAGCTATAGAAAACAACTCAATAGATGTATAATTTAGCCACTAAATGCAATTCATCACTGTCAATGAGAAGTCACAAATCATTTCTTTCCACTTAAAAATAAAACTCTCGCAGTTTACAATACAGGCACTTACTATATAACATCCAACACAAGAGAGGAGGATCTTGATTCCACTTTCTTAGAGTTCCTCTTTTCCACACCTACATAAAACTAATTACTCACGTTCTCTGCTGACGTATTAGAGCCCGCCTCCCGCATCAAGCCAATAAACGAGTTACCAGCGAAAAATGGTTTCACGCTTATACTCGGTTGCAATAACACACAATGAAACTTGATTCTAACTATTGCAGACTAAAAATGGCATGGAACTATTTTATAACAATAACAAAAGAGTTAATTTGAAACTATTTGACATGAAAAAAACTATAATGAGGGATGAAATTAATATATAAGCATAAAAGCACAGAAAATAATGTAGATATAAAAACAGCAAGGTCATACAAAAAAAACATAACCTCACTCATGCTGAACATTTCCTTTAAGTCTAATATGTCCAACTTTAATTGCTTTGGTGAAACGGCATAGACAAGGTGAGAACAATGCAGCCAGACTAGGTATTTCTCTAGAATAACGACAGACAACCACTGCCTTTTTGTATCTCCTGTATGAGCACACAAAATTATGTAAGCTAGTAACATGAGACATAATAATTTTCTTTGAAAAGGGTTAGTCTCCAATTTATTCTTACCTTAGGCTGGGCGCGACGTGGAAAGGCAACCTTAGGATCAATCTGCAAATGAGAAAAGAATAGCAAAACCATTGTTAAAAGAAAAGCTGTGATATTCTAAGAGTGTAAAGCAATGAACAGGAATTTCTAAAAAACTGTAAGCCCACAAAGGGACCCCGGAATGCAAGCATTCACATGGTCACACTTCCAATCCTCTGTGGTCAGAAATAAATAATAGGATTGTAACAGCAGTAATACATATTCAACAAATCAATGTATTAAAATGTGATATTTTCCCGCTCACAATAATAACAATTTATCAGACCCATTAAGATTTACAAAAGCTGCATAATCAGCCTGTAGTGACACTGACAGTCTGCTTTTGAATTTGAGAAGCATTTGACACTAAAGCTGCATTCAGTAGAAGTCAAAATTATTGCAGTTACAAATTAAGTGCACATGAATGGCCGAAAAAAAGTGGTGATAAGAACATAGAAAGGTGGGATTTTGTAACTAAAAGGGCTCTGCTACTTGACGTCATTCTTTTCTCATTCTGTACGCCCACTCTGGCTAAGGTTAGGGTAAGTTATTTTCACTAAGAAAAGGCTGGGTTATGGTTATGGGTAGCATAATATCTTAGTACTGATGTAGTCATGTTGCAGCCAATGTAAACAATTCAAACTGAACAAACACTTGGACTCTTCAAAAGAGGTAAATAACTTCACTCAAGCTTCTGAGCGGAAAAATCAACATAGCCATACTGAGAAATACAGAGAGAGTTTTTTTGGAGCGAATTGTCTTAATCTTAATGGCTTGAATGTAACGGATGTTCGTTAATGTCAAAAAGTTACGCACTAAAGCTTTAATCCCTACTCTACAACACCTAATAATTAGACTAGTGCAGAGATTTATAACTACTTTGATTTCCAGCTGAGGTACATTTCTCAGAATGTGACTGGGCAGCAGAATACAGCTGACCTATATCACTGTCCTCATTACTTACTGTGTCACATTTTCTACAATTGTTGGAGCTCAATGACACGTTCTAGGCACACTATTCATTGGATTGCGCGATTTACTTTAAGAAAGCGCATATTAATTACAACTAATTACTTAAATATTGGTGCTACCAAATAATCTTCTGGTGCTGCTGTATAAAAAAAAAGAAAAAAAGAAAACCAAAACTGCGTCAAAGAAATAGAAAAAAAGTTAACGTGGAGGCCCGCCACACCATCGTTCTGCTGGTCATGGTCGCAGCAGAGCTTTGCTTTTATTTTAGGCAGGAATCGCTGATTCAATATGACAGGGAGAAAATGAGAGTCTGAGGCTGCTGACGCCTCCAGATATTGCCAAATAACTGTGAGGATGCGTCAGATCAGCCTGTTTCTCCATCTTGTGCTTGTTATCTCATTAGCTACATTTTCCTCGTTAATTTCACTGGTATGAAGGTATGTGGTGGGGGGTCTGACCAACCTTGCACTGACAATGAATCTTATGAGCAATGTCCTCTGAAATTGTACCTGCCTGGGTACCAATGGAATTGTAAAATAGAAAATATTTGCTTTTTGGCATAATAATACTTATTTGTGTTTAACAGAAAATCCTTTTCATGCTGTTCCATATGTTGTGGCGTGTTATACTGAAATATCTACATTAAGTGTACCTATTCTATGCTTTCATAAAAGTTACTCCTTCAGCACAGATGGACATACCGGTGTTTAAGAAAAAAATAAATCTTTCTGCTGAGAGAAACAATGGAAGGAAATTGGAATTAAGGAACACAAGAACAAAAAGACACCATCTGCACAGATCAATTAAGCCAATGAGACTGACTACGTTTTAATGTGTTTGAAGGCAATGTCATTGTCATCTTTTCTGTCAGTCTCAATTATTACGCTTATCTTTCTAAATCAAGTCAAAATGAGAAATGAATTCAATAACACCTGGGTATAGCAACCCTGCTTGTAATGAATTTCATTTAAAGATTTAGCACTTAGCCCCAGGCAAAACCAATTCAAACTCAATTATTTTGTGCTCCCTATTTGAGCAAAGACAACACATTATGCTTTGAATACAAAAGTCCTCTATAGTTGGTAATGTATCTTACTTTTTAAGACTATACAAACATATCAAACCTCATTTTACCATACTGCTTTTCTGTCCTGCTGAGAATTTCTATTCACTATGAAGCTTCCCGTTTCACCATGCACAAGAGAGCACTTAAACACAGCAGCAATGGAAGTCATATAGTTTTCTGTCAGCTGAAAATATTATAATTATCAAAAATAGGCAGGTATATGCACATAATTGTGTTCAAAATGAGGCTACTGCAGATTGTTTAACTCTTACTCAGAGCAATGTAACCAAGTAAGGCAAAGAGGACTTACTAGCCAATCCTTCTGAGAAATCCTATAGCAGCACCTTTTTAGGTCACAACTTATGATGAATGACTCCTTTGAGAAAATTTGATGATGAGGAGGGGCGATGTTAGCCTGGGAAAACCCTGACAAACTTCCTGCAAATTTGAGATTTGCTCTGCAAGTCATTCTGGCCATGAGCCCATTTCAATTTTTTTCCAAATTGAAACACCAATCACAACCATTGAGACAGGCTTTACAAGATGACAAGAGCGCAGCGATGGCAAGTAGCTTTTTGTTTACATTCAACATGACGGCTACGTCACCCGGATTGTTGGACCGATTGGTTGAAGGACTATCCAATTGCGCCCAGAGGCATTTGAGCGGCATCTGTTGGTGACGCCCCTTCGGAAGTGTGCTTGTTGAATGGAGCTGTGAATGAACCTTCCCCAGACCCAGTGTCAGTTATAACTGAGGAGGGTCAACCAAGCTAGGGAGATGTAGCAATTGTTTTGCTTTGGTTAACATATTCATGTGTTTTTTATGTAAAAAAAAAAAAAAATAAATAAAAATAAAAGCATCATATTTAAGGCCAAGAGCTCAAATACGCACTGCCTTTTTCAGAGAATACTGTAACTTTGAACTAGACTATGTTGTCTCAGTTTCACCTGAAACTTCCTTCCTGAAACATTTTGTTATGTACACACATACCAACAGGTTTGCCATCAGTCAACCGAACCTGGGTTGTGTACTGGGTTTTTATCTACCAACACCTTAAACATTTTAACACAAAACAACAAAAAAGGCCTACTGTATTAGTACTACATTGTATGTTTTGGTCCATTTTTGTTTTCAAGAAAGTACTTAATGGGTTAGGCGAGGGTAAAACACTCTTGTCCTTACTATGCTTTTGCTTTCACTGTAAGTTTCGGATTCTCCACCTACATCAGCAAAATCCAACAAGTTTAGGCATACTCAAAGTGGTTTGTTGAAATGGATTCTGGGAAAAAAAAGACAAAAATATCACAAGCTGATGTAGAGGTAGAGAAGGCATTCTTTAGGAAACGTGTACAAAAAAAGCTTTTTAAAACACAAAATGAAGACACATAACTGTAGTGTAGAATGCAAGACCTCCCATCCAGCTGTAGCAGTTATCATCTAGTAGCAGTTAAAGTACTTTATTAATCCCCCGAGGCAATGTCTTTATCATGGAATACCGAGCAGTGCATGCAAACTAAACACCACATAGATATGTAGAACCCTGACTTGGAGTTGACTGAACAATCTGCTCTCTGTATGAATGTGCTCCTCCTTTGAACATTGCGTTTTATTGCTTGCCAGATGAACTGCTGAAATGGGGAGGGGGGGACCAACACTATTAAGCAGGTAAACACCTGGAATTTATCTTCATCTTCTAGTAATGAACTTTACATGGATTGACTTGACTGATGTATAACATATTGTCCTTCGCTGTCGTATTTCTTAAAAGCTGATTTACAGAATGACTGTAATTGATGGTATGATGTAGAACTGCCAAGCTTAGGTGATCAATCGATCGACAGTAAATTATTCAACTATTTTGACAACTGAACGTTCATTAGGGTACAAAAATTCTCTTGTTAAGCTTCTCAGATGTGAAATGTGCAGCTTTTCCTTGTTTTAACATTACAGATAATTGAATATTTTGGATTGTGGACTGTTGGTCAGACAAACCAAGACATTTGACGACTTCACCTTGGGCTCTAGGAAATTGTGTTGGGCATTTAAAAAACATTTTTTTTAAATGATTTGATTAATTTAAAGTAGAAGAATTAGCTAATTCATCTATTATGAAAATAATTGTTAGTTGCAGTTGCAAGTATTGTGTGTTCAAATGCAAATTGTAATGCAACATGCATCATTGAAACAGCCAGTAATGAGTTACCCTACCACTATACTTTTATGTATGAGCCACAACAAAATCCTACTTCAAAAACTTGGGCCAGAACCAATTCACACGTGTGACAAATGACCTGGATAAGTATGCCACCTGGAGTAGTCCAATAAACCATGATACTGTGGCAAGTCAACATTTTTTGTTGGTACAGAACATCATGGAAGACGATAAGAAATGAAGAAACACCTGCAGACAGGTGATCGGGAGCCTGGATAGCATTAGCATCATGTATACAAGGATGTGAATAACCCAGTTTTGTGTATTATCCTGGTTTTGATCTTATTTAGGATGGGCTTTTTTCATGGAACTTGAGAAATCTGGCTACTAGTGTGAGTGTAATTGCACTCAGTGTGTTCCTTGTGAAAGAACATTTATCCATATCCTTACCGGTAATAAGGAAATGATTATTACAGGCATCCGTTATCTACAAATGTCTTTACTGTAGGTTGTATGGGGTTTCTTTTTTCCTGTGATTAAATTACGGTAACCATATAATGGCAGCACCACCTATTATGTACAATTGACTGGCAGCGTCTAATGTGATGTCATTTTCAAAGGGCTCTGCAATTATGGTATGTGTGCCTTTTGCAATGCGGGTAGTTCTTAGATAGCATCTAGGCAAGTGTACACTGTTCAGTTCATGCAGAGCACAAGAGCATGGCTAGTGACATGCTAAGATGCACTTCTGGTAAAGTAGCTGCAGTCTATATCAAGAGCTTTTTCCTCACTCACACTGGCCTCTCCTGTGTGTTGGTAAGTATTTCTCACCCTATGGCCTCTTTACATCCCGCGACAAGACTTTTTTTCAGATTAATAGTCTCAGTGCACCTTTCCTATATGATGAAACATGATCTTACACACAGAACAAAAGTAGATTTCCTCAAGACATCATACAACCCGATATGTCAACATAATAAATGAGAACAGACCAAGAGGAATCCCCCCTACCCCGCCACTCCAGCTTTTATCTTCGGCAGCCTTTTACTACAGAGCCTCTGTGGGCCGCTTTTGCATGTGACTGTGGGAGATCAGGGCAGAGAAACAGCCTATATCTTAAGTTCACATCTTATAAAAAGGATTTCATATATTAATGCGGCTCCTGGGTAAATTCTCTTCCTCTCTCTTAAGACATATCTACACTAGCACGTTGATGTGGTGTTTAAGCTAAAAGGAAAAAAGCTTATCAAAGCTTGCAGCTTTCGCCAACTTAATTGTGTGAGCAGGTCCACAGGTGTGCCTGTGTGATACCAGCGGAGCAGACAAGAAATTAAAACATAAATGTTTCATATCTGTGCTGTCAATCTTTACTGATTTTTTTTGCAGTGGAACACCACCTCAAAAAGGCAGTTTGTTATGCTCAAATCAATAATGAGAATTTCACTCAACAAGGAAATTGGACATCTTTTCATTTTCTCAAGAAAATATGCAAAACCATTATGAGCATGATGCAGATTCACTGGTATGACACAAGAAATTACATTACCGCCATGACGAGCATCTGATGTTCTGTATGTACTGGCAAGATGCAGCATGCACTAATAACGCCTTCAGCTATAATTAACTGCAGAAGACAGAGCACCTGCTATACCTAAACAAGAGCAAGTCAGAGTTTAGCTCACTGATTTGACTTTACTCCCAAACTCTGATGAAACCGATTTAGATCTGCCTAGAACAGCTGCTCATCCATATTTTTTCCTGCCTCACTTAAAACATCAGAACTGCAAGGAAAATTTGACCGTTGGTCATTCAAGAAATTACAAGAAATTGAGACTGAAACCATATCCATGCCGTTTTAACTAAAATGAATGGCTTAACACAGTCATGACAAATTCATATTTCACATTCAAATGTTAGGTCCCTGATAAATTTAACATTTTTTTATTAAATTCTTTATAACTGCTTTACATAAAACAATTAAAAAGATGCCAACCTGGAATCAATCAACAGCCTTGTTAAAGTGCACATATCAAAAAACACTTTGTTATTTGGTGTGTTATTTTGTGTCTCTGGTGCTTCCACACGCATACAAACTTTGGAAAAAAACTATCCATGCTGTTTTGAGTGAGATATGGTTTCTGAATGTCTGCCTCAGTCTCCAGGTGAGCTGTTCAAAATCTGTACGGCTTTCCACATCACTAGCCAAGATGAGGTGGCTAACTGTAGCATTCTAGCGCTAGCATGCTAGCTCGTTCTCAATTGCAAAATACTGCTACAACACACACTATTCCCCATAATCTACAAAATAACTACTTCCATGTCATGTCCCTGTTCTGCAGGTATTCCACAAGTGCTCCTGGTTTAGAAGAAGTCTCCCAGCTAATCCTGCCTTGTACTGACCAAAGTTGGAGAAAGAGTTATCTAGCTGATGGGATCCTACTAGCTACTGCGCAAGTGTGACGCCCAACAAAGATAGTAGAGAAATGAGATGTCTCCCTCTGTAGCTAAAACAGAGACCCAAACACACAGGGTGGAAACAGGATCTGCAGCAATGTGCAGTACAACAAAAATATGGTGTTTTTTGAAAATGAAACTATGTAAACCTATTCTGGTACAACCTCAATATACAATTATGAACCTGAAAATGAGCATAATATGTGCACTTTAAGCTCTCAACTGTTACTTCTCAAATGCTAAATCATGTACTATGATCTCCCCTGTGCACACCGGCCTGCATCGACACATCCTTAGGAACAGATGCTGTGAGTTACATATTTCTAAACTGAACAAAGCATCATGAAAAACTGTAAATATGTTCTGAATTAGCAGCATGTGTGTTCTGAAGCCCCAGGCTGTGCTTCACCATGTGCTTTATTCACATTCAAGTGTTTTCATAACCGGACAAAAGGCTGGATGACCAAAAAAAAAAAAAAAAAAAAAAAAAAAAAAAAGAAGAAGACTGATGGTGTTCCTGTTGTTTCACATCTTGACATTTTTTTGTGGATGCTACATTAATTGGAAATGTTATGCGAAAATAATGTTCCATACTGAAATCATTTGTGATGTCTCAGTGTAATCAAATCAAGAACTTTTTCTTTTGTGTTTGATTTTTAACTAATACTACCTAATAATAATTACTATACTGTGTGTGTAAGTTAAATTCACATATCCAACTATATCTGTTAAATAAAATGAGATTTAAAAAAAAATTATATTAGGTATGATTTCCACTTTCCCTGTACAAATAATATGACTCAACTTGTTCACAGAGCACCTCAAGCCACTCACTCCCTTCAAGGTTGCTCAGGACAAAAACATGTGTAAGGATTCATTCAAGCACTGCAAAAGTAGGAGGCTTGTATCAAACCAACATCTGCAAACACATCGAGAACCATCCACATTTGCTGGATCGGTTTCGTTCTTTTCTTTTGTGCTGAGCAACTTTGTAAAGAGATATGATAGAGCCTAATGCAATGCAATCTTGATAGTGTGAGTGTTAAGATATACAACAGCACAGCAGATATAGCCCAATGACTAATAGTGGGGAAAACAACACAGCTGACAGCTGCCTTAGGTTTGTAATCTCCTATTGCATGCCGACGGATAAACAATAGCACATTAGCAGCTTGGAAATATCAATTTCTGTAAGTATTTGCGTCAGGATCTTTGGTATGTCAATTATACTGTCAAACACTCATCCGATTACAAAAATGTCAAGCAAAAAAAAAAAAAAACACAAAGCTTTACTTTGTTCTTTATTATGATGAAGCCATTAGCTATCCCTTTTATTATAAGACTATCAATCAATATATTTCAGGTTTGGGGGTACAAAATACACGGCCATGAAAACAACTAATTGTTTCATTAACATTAGACAGGAATGAAAATCTCATTTGTCTCCATATCTTTTTAAATATTTTTTTTTTTTGACGCTGACCATATAATCACAACGTCCCCTGATCAAGTCTGGTCAGGCCTCTTTCTCCCTTCATTTCCTGTCAGCTGTCAACTGTATGCTATCTAATAAAAAAGGCAAGAAAAGCCCCCCCCAGAAATACCTGAACAAATTTGGAATGAAAATCCACATCCACAACATATAGATTGTTTAGGAAGGACACTACGTGAAAGAGGTAATTATACATATTTATATAATAAAAAAGTAAAAGGTTTCACATCAAGCCCTGAGTAAATTGCCAATTAGGTAAGGACAGACGTGCAACAAGTTAAGAGAACTTTGCTGTGCCTGTATACCAACGCCACAGTTCAGAGAAAATGATGATTGGACGGCAGACCTTAAAATGTCACTGTTCAGTTTTCAAGGTGAGGCACTGTCAGATTGGACAAGTATGACATATTTATCCAAACATGACCTATAGCCTTCAATAAATGTAATATAACACAATTGTTTCTGTTGAGAAATTGTGATTTTTACATTACAGAGTTTGCATACCACTTAATATGCTTCAGAGGAGCAAGACAAATCTGTGTTTTTCCAGCATAATACATAAGAACATTCACAAAGAATATTCTACATTTTGGTAAGTACAATATATAGAAGCTGTCAGACAAAAGTTTAGTTACTTTAATATGAGAAAAAAAAAGTATGAAAGACCTTTTTCTCATGGGTGAAAAACAACAACATTGCAATCAATAAGCCAGTAGCAACAGAAGTAGAGGTGGTTTGGGTCTGCGCTGTGGTGGACAGAGACAGGCAGACATTTATTGTCTTTTGTTGGAAATTTATTTTCACATGAGGTTATGAGCATGAGGTCATCAAGTTAGATCCAATGAATATCTTAATATAATAATATTATATATACACACACACACACACAGTATATATATATATATATATATATATATATATATATATATATATATATATATATATATATATATATATATATATATATATATATATATATGCATGCATGCATGCATGCATGATGTCAAGCTGTCAAAGTTGTTCATTCCAAATGTCAAGCTTGAAGTTATCAAACTGCCCTAGATTCTGCATAAAGCATATTTATATCATTACCTTTCCAAACAGCTCCTTAACCTGCTTCTACGTACTCCACTCTTTATACATTTTTGCGACACCATTGTCGTACTTATTGGTCGTTTCACTGCAAAGAATTTCTTCTCTCTATAGTATATTCACAACAGAGGGACCACTGTATGTCCTTATCAGCCTTATGCCCCTAACACATAGCAACACTAAAGCACTACTAAAGCACAAGGTTTAAGTGATACACTGGCCCCCCTGAGACTTGAAATAACATAAGAAGAAGGATCTAATAGGTTGGGGGGTGGGAGAGGAAACTTATTATCAACTGTATGTCCACTGTCTTTTTCCCCATAATGTATTTTGACTGTGTTGTAAATAACTCAATTTTAGACCAGTAGAAAAGGTAAACCCCTAAGCCCATTTGGAGAAGTGACGCCTCCATCACTGAGCTGTTCTGAAAACTGTCCAGAAACCTCAGAGCCCCGTAATAAAAAAAAACATCAGCCACAGTACGAGGAACTATGCAGCTGAAATAACTGAAAGGTTCACTGTCCAACAAAAAGCAAGGTTTTCAGATCTGTGCTAAATACACTTGAGCTCAAGAATATGGTTACAATAGACAATCAATCCTAAATTTACTTTTTGGCATATTCTTATCCATTTCAGAGTACAATTTATTTGTCTTTGAAAATCCTTAAAAAATATTCCTCCATCTAGGAGTTGCCTTTAGCCGGAGTAGCACACACAGTACGTTTCCTCAACATGTACTATTCCATTTCCAAAACTATGCTGGCATATCTGGATATTACCACCTACCGAGCCGAAATCCCAGACAAACACAATTTCAGCTGAACCCTGTCTCATCCATCACTACAGACATCTCTCAAAAATGACTAGCATCTTTAATTATTCATCTACTGACACATTTCAAAAGGGCAAGAAGAATCCACACAAGTTCAAAGTTTTCCATGAAGCAGATGCATGTCTGTGGATCATTTGCCTTATTTATGCATGTGAGTTCAGACATTTCTTTCTAACCTAAAAATACATTTTTAAAAAGGTCATGGGATTGCTGTTTCACGGCTACATTTACATTACATCCAATTATTATTTCACATTACAGTAAGCCACTAGTTTTGTTGTTGTTGTTACAAATACAAACTCTGTTTTTGACATCAGGGCAATCTTTTTTTGAGTGGAATTGTTTCAAACCTAGTTTTTTCACACTTCCAGTATTAGTGCACATCAGGCGTGATACAATGCAATATCTGCTGGGTCAAACAGTAGCGAGGCAGCAGGCCTGAGACAGCACGCCCTTCAGTAGAACATGAGATATGTGCACATCGCACACATGTGGCTGCAGCGAAGAAGGGGGTGTGTCAGCCCCATTCATCGAGAGAAGTGAAAGTGAACACATATGATATTCACCCTGGAGTTGTGTTTTATTGCTAAGCTTAATGTTGAAGGGACCATCATGCATTTAGCCTTTGTACATGACCTTGATCTACACAGCCTGTCAACCTACGAGGTGTTTACCCACAAGGCTTTTAGGCAGTTAAAAGTCAGACAGTTAGGACAGGGGGTCTCCACTGGCAGAACAGCAAACACTTGACAAGTAATAACACTTATGTAAGTGTACATGGAATTAACTCACCGTCTTTGAGTCTAATTCGTGGTGTTGTTGAGCTAAGACTTTATCTACACTGGCAGCATCTGTAAACGTAACGAACCCAAATCCTCTGCAAAACAAACACACAAAACAACAAAAACAACAATGTTAAAAATGGATACATACAAAATTACAAAACATTGGTTCTTGCAAATACAAAATGCTAAAAATAAAATTACACACACACACATATATAGTGACTTGCCACAATAAATTGCATACAAGTAGGCATAATAGTCCTATGACCTTAGTATTATTACATATTTTCTGTGTAAATGTATTTATAATCCACATTATGGACGTCCTGTAGCCGATTTAAATCACAAACTGGGGCCACTGCTGATCATTATTTGGTATGTTACAATATGAGACGACACTACACCAACATTGTGGTGCAGTCACAAAGTCAATGTCAAATTGCATTCGGCTGCAGCTTTACAGCAGTGAGCATTTAAGCTTATCTGGCTTGCTGTGAAACCACACGCAGGCGCGCGCGCACACTGGGACACACACGAACACATGCGCGCGTGGACACAGAAACACACATACACGCTGGATTAATACTAAACACAGACAAAGTAAGCGATATCGTTACATGCACAGGGAAGGAAAAGTAGAAAAGCCCTATATTTACCTTGAGCGTTTTGTCGTGGGATCTCTCATCACCATACATTCTCTTATTTCTCCGAATTTACTAAAATAGTCTCTAAGGCTGTCTGTGAATAGAGAAAATATATCGGGTCATTTGACAGAAACATATGGGCATGCTGTTGTCACTGTATTTCAAAAACACCCCGCGATGCGCATAGGGGTCGAATAGAGGACTTCAGATGGACGGAGATCAAAAATAACATCGTGCACACACACTAGTGAGATATCCCATACAGTACACTACTGCACAGTGCATATTAGCACATACACCGCCAGTAGCTACACCGAGCACTCAGTCACAGCGACAAAACAACAAGAAATACAGGACACGGTGTAAAAGAGAATAACAGTCTCACCTGGTGAGGTTTGCCAGCTGAGGCCACCGATAAACATTTTACTGTAAGGGGAAAACACAACAGAAGTGAGTCCAGATGTCAGTTCGGCCATTTTGACGACTAACTACTTCTAAAAGCGACCTTAAAGGATAAAGGAAGACTAGGAAAACACATTCGCGCTTAGTAATTGTAGTCTATCTACATAAAAGGGGGAGGCCCCTCATGCTACAAAGCTGAGGTCTTTTAACTGAATCTGGAAACAGACCCGTGCACGGTTTAAGTGCGTAACGTTACTGTGGGGACGAATCCAGCACGGCAGTCGAAGTCCTCTTTAAGATGTTGTAACATGGGAAAAAAACGTACCTTTGGAATAAATTTTGAAAGATTCTTACCCCGGGTCATGTTGTGAATCATTTAGGCTTCCGGATGTGGCTTGACTCCCGTCTCCTTCCATATCTATTTCAAACTATAGGCTGGGACTACAGTAACAGTGACAGACACACACAGATACGGCAGGAGATATGCAAAGCCCCGCTATGAGAATATTACTGAGCCGGGAATGAAAGCGTCACACGTGGGATCAGCTCAGCCCCCTGCTCCCTCCTCCCTCTCTCAGCACGCTCTACCTTGGCCCACAGGGGGCGGAGCCTGCCTCTGTCACCTAACCAATCCAATTGACGTCAATTCAGGCAATCTGCAAACCAATCCTCCGATTTGTCATTTAATTAAGCACTAAGCCACTAGAGGTGAAAGTGGCTTATTGCTCTTCTAAATCAGTGGACACATACCATAAAAAAAATCTTTGTATAAGAAACGTTCTTCTTAATTAGCAATGTTTATATATTAGTGTTCAGCTGACAAGTAAACCTTTACAAAGCAGCAGCGTGATTAATTACAATAACTTATTATTCTTCCGCCATGCAGTATAGTCCCTCATAAAGAAGCAAATAAAAATGGGGCAATCTCTATTTGCATATTAATAATTGAATGATCCTGATTGTTATGGCGCACAATGGTTTTTTTTTTAGCAGATTTTTATCCAGCTAAAAGTTGCATGCAATGTGAGGCAATATGTATTGTGCATCACCAGTCAAATGTCATCTGTAATGCATGCTGATGAACAATAATTGAATAATAACAACAATTATTGAATGTTTTTCCCCCAGAAATACTGTATCATGTTTTAATGGTGGCAAACAATATTATGGCAAAGTAATTTTCCAATAAGAGGTGATTTTTGGTTAGTGCATTTCAATTTGTACCACAGTAGGTGCTCATTTAATGGTACTTCCAGCTTTAAACATGACAAATACATGTATGCTAAAACACCAACAGAGCAAGTCTGTATTTGTGTTGATATTACATTAAAAGGTGTTGCAATTAATATTTCAGATACAGCTTAGAAAATGCAGATCAGATTTTGAAATGTATTAAAAGGTGCCTAACTTTAGGCGGTGAGGCGGTGATAATGTCTCCTGAACCATAACATCTGTGTCAATCCGGTTCAGATCCTGTGGAAAAGGTCCCTGAGCATGACACTGAAGCTTTGCAGCTGACCCCGAGGTCTGACCTTTAACTGTTGCATTCATTATGGAAGACAACACAGACTTATCCTGTGGGGATCAATAAAGTATGTTATCCATACATGCAGTGTAGTAATTGTGAACGTTTCCATGTAATGAGCTGCCAGCCCTGCTCCCTGCACAATGTACTGTATGTGGAGATAAACTGCCTCTGCCCCACATGACCCCAAAGAAGAAGAAGGATAAGAAATAAAATGAACATGCATGGCATTTGTGGTGGGAAAATCTGTTTTTGACACACATTATTTGCACAGTAGGCAATCAATAGAATTAAAAAAAGAAAATCGTATGTGCAAACAAGTCAAACTATGTTTTACATTATGTATTACACATTTGTTTGTATCCATACCAGATTACTGCTCACAGAACTCAGACAATATATTCTATATAAACACAGTTTAGGATGAATAATTACAACAAAACAATCCAAGCTCCACGTGAAACCTGACTAGTAATCCTATTTCATTATTCCCATTCAGTGAAGTTTCTTGAATAGGCCTGCCTGTGTGTACTGTTGAGGGCACTACCAGAGTTTCTTATCTAGCCAGGCAGCACATTTTTTGAAACAATGCAAACTTCTTTTTCTTTGTTATTTGAATCCACATAACAAGACTTTTGACAGTTCAACAGCTAAAACGCTGTCATTAGTTAGAGAACACTCCACATTGCAGTTGTCTGTATCTGTATAAAGGCAAATGGTGGTACTTCCTTAAAGCACAGTGTCAAAGAAAATGGAAATGTGACATCTTGTGTGAAACACTATTACTTATTCTTCCTTCTATGCACTATTGTTCTGTCCCATGCCATTTGGTGGTATATTACAGATTATTATAGTGTTGCATTTTCTATAAGTTGTCAAATGTGTGAGAGCGACCTACAGCATATGATGTGAATGTGAAAAGAATTGCATCCACTCATGCAGCTGAGGGAGAAGAGAGTGAGGGAGCTTATAAATTGATGCAGAATGTGAGCTCTGAGGAACAACAGTTTTGCAAGCGATCACAAGATGTGCAAAAATTTACAGTGGATTTAACACATGAATGGCAACTTGTTTTATGCTCAAATAAAATCACCAGAGAGCCAGGTTTCACAGTGTGGTTGTGAATTATTTTACTTTTTGAACATAGTTATCATGGCCCAGCTTTTTCTGCTGTTATACCATGAAGAGAGCAAAGTCAAACGTGAAAGAAAAGATACCTCAGGTGTGACGTTTTACAATATCTGATCAAGGATTGAGAACAAGGTCTGAACCCAAAACTGATGCAAAAGCAAACCTATTCTATTTATTTCAGCAAATCTCTAGTAAATTTCTAGTTCAGGATTTCTTCAGATCTTTTAGACACTGATTGAAGTTGAAAAATGTATAGATTTTTAAATAGAGCAGTGTTCTCTTTTAATCTGAGCAGCCACCACTGCCTGATGAAAGTGCCTAAAATGTTTATCCTTCTTTAAGCAAGTTTAGGCGCTGTGACAGCAATGCTTAAAGAGCAGCTGAGCGTTTAGTATCGAGTGAGGAGGAAAGAGAGAGGGGTTATATTTTTCTATGTACGAACCAATTCCCTTGACACTGATGCCGATCGCACAGTAACATCATCATGGCTTGGAAGCATTTATAAAGGTGACAGCTGTTGAAGCTGTTCTGATTAATGAGGGGATGAGGAATTTCAAGAAATAGACACCTTTTATACCCTGCATGCTTTGAACTCATCTGGGCTGAATCATAATTCACCATTCACTTTAGAATGAAGGAAAATGCAAAGGTTTCTGACATTATATTGTTGCAACTGTAGCTTGTATTCAGTGCTGAAATGTGAACCGCTTCTCAATAGAGAGGAAACTCAGCATGCAAAAAAAGCTTGTAACTAACCGAGCCTTTGCATGAAAACTGGAGGATTTGGGGATCGAGAGAGAAGTCAAATTGATAGTGTGTGAAAGAGCTGAGGGGAAAAAGAAAGTGAGAGAAGCAACAGTGGCTGGCAATGTTATGAGATGCTGTTTTGAGAAAAGGCATCCTGTTTCCTGTCGCAGTAATCATTTTACACCCTCAGAATCCTCACTTGACCTTGGAGAAATTGTTTTTGGATCATGCATAAACCCTCTTCTCCACCCAGATTCCTACGTATAATCTGTGCATGAACGACAAAATATATTTTAACCTTTGAATGTCTGGAGACAGAAATATGGGTGATGAATATACAGACATGTTCTAAAGTGAAACTCAAAGTCTACAGGGATTTAGTTCCTTTATACATAGTTTGCATAACTCTCACAGAGGCTCACCATGTGTTTAAAGCATGTGCTGACATGTGAAAGAATCCAATATTATATTACAAAATAGCTCAAACTAAATAACTAGTATACATTTGTTTGGGATATTATTCAAACACTCCTCAGAGGCTGTTGATGTGATCCTTCCAGATTTTGTGAATGATTTAATATTGACCATTGTGGATTGAGTGATCTATGCTTTTCTCAGGAGGGCCTATTACAGTGGAATTCAGAAATCAGGGAAGCTGTGGAGAAGGCTGCAGATGTGAACAAATTGTCTCCCTCTAGTGTCCTCTGCTTTCTGCTCCTTCTTTGTTGAGCTAAAGCACCTCTCAGACTGCAGGAAGAGAGCCAAAACTGTAACATGCATAATTGACAGTCCTATTTCAGGAATTAGCCACCCACCAAACTGCAGCCTACCTGCTCTGTCATCTTGCCTGGAATAACTTAGCATCTTATAAAAGTCTATTCCTGCCATATTTAATGGTAAACTGATAAATTTAATAAATCCAAGTTCTGTTCTCCTCATGGATTTGTATGTTTCTGAAGGATGGTGTGTAAAAATGTTGCCGACTTGTCACCTGTATGGGAGGATCACTGGGACTGTGAACAATTGTTACCACATAGAGACACTGTTTGAAGTCAGATCAGTAGGAAGGATGTTCTGGTGATGAGTGATTTCTCTCTTTCATTATGCCCTCTGTAACTACGTAGATGAGTTAATTAAGCGTTGCCAGAGGCTACGTACTAGCATTCCAGGTAGATGGGCCACTGTGATTTTCTGACATCCACATTATTAACAAAATGAAACTTTAATATTGACATTTGAATATGAGGCGCCGCAAAGCCTGCAAATTATCCTCGCAAAATGCAGTTTTCCCTTGTACCAAGTGCACAAAAGTACCTCAAGGTACCACAAAATAGCTTGTAGTACTCCAGAGAATCACACATCAGAACACAGCAGTTTTTCAGATACACTCTAACAGCATACATTTCTGTTTTAACAATATACTAGACCGAGCAAGTGGATTTGCATTTTGGAACTCAGTATTAAAAGACAGACCATTTGCATGTGGGGCTCTTTAGACCAATCGGGCTCCAACACAAGTGGATGATGACGACATCATTTACCTGCTCCACTGGGCTGGGAGATAACCTCATGCCCCTGCTGCTCCCTGGAATGTTCTGGCTGCAGTTTTGTACGACTCCAGAGAGAGCTGTGTGTTACAGATGATGACAAGTAGCATTAAAGCACGGCAAGGAGCCATCCTATCACCTGTACAGTCAGCAGCGGGGAGAAAGATGTGCATGTTGGTCTTTTGGAGAGATTAGTCAAGACAGGAAGTTGTATATGTAGGTGCCATGTAAGTTATATCAATCTTTTGTTCTTTGGATTGGTTGAACATTTTAAATTGAAGATTGTTTCTAAAGTGGGCTTCATTTTGATCTCCCCAAATCTACTTTTTGTCCACTGTAAGTACATTAAAGCCCATTTAGTTGACATCCTTTTCAGGACAGCTGTGCACCATGCGCTCTGGCTTATCATGCAAATTTACACTACCCTTACGATTTCCTCTGTATAACGGTGTTAAGACACACTCGTTCATGCCGCACAGCTGCATTTGTTGTTGCAATACCGACCAACTGAAACACAATAAGACAACGGATTTCCAGCCTCAAGAACTCTTAAACCCAGTTTTATTCAGTTTCTCTGAATTTGTTTATATGAGTGCATACGCCGCAGGCCTTCCTTTTAAAATCTTCCTGGGGCAGAATGGCACAGTAAGCAGGCCTCTCTGGACACACCAGCTAAGTGGTGTTTTCTGTCTTCTGGCTGAATCTTTGCTTTCTACCAGCCTTTTCTCTCGCTTTTCCTTTTTACTTAATTCCTCCCCCCCCCAACACACACACACACACACACCCACCCCCCTAACTAGCTGCCATCATATATTCTCTCAGTTGCAAACCACTTCCTATTCTGCAACCACCAACCTTAACACTGACCTTGCCTTGTCTGTGCCATTGAGACGAGAGCAAGAGATACCATTTCCCCAGCTTCCCCCCCCCTGCTGCAGGGTTTGATTTTTTCCCCCCTGTCTCATCAGTCTTTCGGCTGCTGGAGTACGCCTTGTTATTTCTTCCAGATTTCTACACGTTTCGCTTTTCAGCTGATCAGTGCACAGACTGGAAAACATTGCTCTTGGCTCAAAGAGAGGGCGAGCCTCACCATATTGACCCAAGCTGTCAATACAGATTAGGTTTATCAGATAAACTTTATCTGCAACATTTGAGCGTCCTTTGGTAGGGAACCAGCCTAATTCTGGGGCACGATTGATAATGTGACGCAGGCTCTAAGGACGCCAAAATTGGCAGCCATTGTTTTAGCCATAAGCAGGCTGCAGTGACCTTTTCAGGGCATGTTAGTGTGCACCAGCATATGTGCGTCATTTATTATGTATTCTTATTTTAATATGTTTGTTTGTATGTACAGTGTGCACCCAATCACCAAGGCAAATGCCATGTAGTTCCATTAATGTGGTAATAAACTGCTTTCTAATTCTGATTCTGAGTGAACTGAAATATTTTGATGAGCACACATTCCACACTCCAAAACACACTTTCTTTGTGCATTTTAAACAGTAGTGAATTTCTTTCTAAAGCTCCATAAGAATATGTCAGTAGCAAATGGTGTTCTGGTGAAAAACACATTCTCTCTAAGAATGGTCTTTAGCTGTAATGTTTTGGTGTCATCGTTCATTTCTGCCCCACCACCACAAGAGGGCACTTAGAGCACATGTAATTATAATAGGAGCTGATGTCATAATTGTGCCTTTGTCTACGTGTGTATTCACGGAGGTGGTTCGAAGTGACGTCTCTTTTGTTCCTTTTAGGAGTGGTGAGACTAAAATCACACTCAGGTTCACCACCTATAGTGGCCTTATGGCCTCTTTCAGTTGAAGGGATAGACTGCATGACTTCCACTGCCGGTTAAAGCCAAAATACTGGCCTGTTTTCTAGACTCCCTGTTATTTCTGTATACAGTCTCCGAAAAAAAGGTTCAATTCCAATCTAACTCAAATGGCTTGGTGGTGAGCCAGCTTTGTAAGCAGTGTTTTTCAAAAACAACAGAAAGGGGACTTTTTCAGCAACGCACACACACAAAGATGCATAAATGTAACACTCACAAAGATTGCCTGCAATCGGAATGTAATATGCTATATGTTCTTAAAATGTATAAAGCTGATGGGGACTTATGGGAACGTATGAGAGAGACACAAGAGGGCAGTGGGGTTACCGGGTACATGAAGCACACTGAGAGTGAGGAGTCTTATTGAGTGTGGCTGAGAGAAAGAAGGCAGCTCTCTCAAAACAAGTCCGGGTGGAGAGATGAAGAAGGGAGGCATTGCAGCAGTAAATGATGCTAGCCTTCTACACCTTGTCAGTTATTAGGAGAAGCCAGAAGAGAAATCTGACATTATTTTGTGTAGTCTGCAGAGGAAATAATTGGCTAGTAGGCCAGCTCACTGGCACCTATAGTACTTTGAAGAGATGTTTTAAAGAAGGGACAGCTAAAAGAAGGGAGCCACAAAGTAAATAAAATATATCATGTATTTGTCAAGGATTAGAAAGTATTAATGCTGCAGTTATGGAAACTAAAAAGAACAATTCATTTAGTATTGTTTGTCCTCAGCTTGACAATTAAAACCGATATAAACCAAAAGGAATTTCTAGTAACTCTAACATATCTTCCCGGCAAACATCTGTTTTTGGGCATAGGTGAACCATAACAACAAATCCATAAAACCCAAATGGTGCACAATGAATCACTTCACATGTCCCATAAACAAGGTCAATAGATAAAAGTAGCTGGCTGGCAGGTTAATAGTGCTTTCTACTGGCAGAAATGTAATAATTTGGAGGATTGGTTGGATTAAACTCAATAAAAATAATAATTAATAAGAGATTAAATCATTATGCAAGTTAAAGGAGAAACTGGGACTTGACGGGAGAAATGAAAGTTCACTTTCCTTTGAGACTTGAATCATGCTTAAAGAGCACCAACCACAAGTAACTTTCTGTTTTGGCTTTCTAAGCTATAAATACACAGAATTTATTCCGCAGGTGTTCGAGTGTTCAGAATGAAGGCTGGTGCGCAGATTCAATGATCAGTTATTTTCAGAAGTTCACTCTGTGTGACTTCTATTACAGTGCGTGTATTCAGTAAATCTTAAGAATTATATCTATTTATCCAGTTAGTCTTTTTCTGTGACAGTGAGAATTTTTATAGAAAGAATATATTTTAAATTCAATTTCAATGCATTTCTTTATTCAGCTAGCTATTCAGTTATTATTCATGGCATTGCATCACTTATACCTTCACTTCTGGGCTATTCTCTGTTCCACAATAAATGCAATATAGGCCTATGTAAGAATCGTTTTCCAATGATCTTACATTTCTTTTTTAGAAATGATATGTTAGATATATTGCTCAATGACCTACAGATTAAAATGTGTTGGTTGAAGGTGATTTGCAGCAGTGATTAACTGTGAAGCAAGGTCTATCTGGAATGAGTGTTGCTTAGGCTACATCTACACTACCACGTTTGGGTTTAAAAACGAATATCTTTTACTAAGATAAGGCCTCACGTCAAAAATACTACGCCGCTTCGAGCCCCTAAAATGGAGGCATCTGGAAATGCAGCAGCCCCCGTTTTGGTTCGAAAACTCCATGGTTGTGTTGTAGTCTGGAAAGGGAAAAAACAAAGACCTTTGGAAATGGTGATACAGGTCAATGCTTCTTATCGTTAGGCAGGCTTACATACCTTTCAGTGACAGTTCCACCTTGTTGTAGGTATTACTTGTTGCCATTGTTGCCATTTCCCCAAAGTTTTTTCTGTATTTTCAATTAATACATCCAGGGTAATATTAACGGCCCTCGCATGGCCAATGTGTGCAAAAGGTTGTGTGATATGCGTTGTCAGACGTTCATGGAGAATATGACATTTTCAAGTGCAACTTGGATGGTCGGAGTTTCCGATATCGGAAGTTGTTGTCCTGACTTTGGTGTGCTTACATGCTCCCAAGTCAGAAAGTTGATAATTTGCAACCATAACAAAAAAAACTAAACACAGCCTGCCCTGCACACACACACATGGTGCCCATCAAACGACCATCGATGTAACTCATAAATACGGCTTTTATTAAAACAGTCTTCTTCAATGTATCGTAACTACTAAAGCATAAATAAATAGGCTGCTGTTTATTAAGGGTGGAGTATCCTAAGCTAGAAAATATCTTCAGCTAATGTAGTTATTAAGGGTTAAACACTGTACTAGCGTTAATAAATAACTATTATAATTAGTCACTCTAAATGGACACTAGCTAACGGTGATATGTAAATGTGCTGTATTTATATAGCGCTTTTCTAGTCTGAACAACTACTCAAAGCGCTTTTACATAGTACAGGATACATTCACCATTCACACACATTCATACACTGTGGCCAAGGCTGCCGTACAAGGTGCTCATCAGATAAACATGCACACACATTCACACTCCGATGACACAGCATCGGGGGAAACTCGGGGTTCAGTGTCTTGCCCAAGGACACTTCGACATGGGACTGCAGGGCCGGGGATTGAACCACCAACCTTCCAATTGGCAGGCAACCGCTCTACCACTGAGCCACAGCCGCCCTATGATATGATACCATATTAAAAATTATATTTTAGCAAAAGGTTACTATAAAATATGTGCATCCTCCAACTCGGAAACCGTTTTTACAATGGGTCCGACACCACATGAACGCAGCATCAGTTCTGCTACTTTTGTGTTAAAATGCTGCTTGGTAATGAAAACGTTGTAGTGAAGATGGCTGATTCTTCCCTCAATAAATACACTTGAAAACAAATATATTCCTGACAGTCATAGCTGAATAGGTCACTGTTTAATGAGTTGGATTTTTATAACCTTGTTTTTTATATTTTGAACTTCAGCCTTAAGGCTTACACCACAGAATCTATGGCTGACACCTATGTCAAAGATGCATGGGATATGTAGATGTTGACCACTCTCTATTGAGAAGATATTAGTGAAAACACTGTTTCAAAAAATCCATCAGTGTAGGATAAAGAAAAATGTAGGGTAACATTTTTTCAAAAAATCATCAAAAGGTGTAAATATCTCATCAGTTTTATTTGACCATACAGAAATTGCGTGAGAAAGTGATTCCCTGGCTGGCACTGTATTCTTCTTAAACTATCAAATGCAGCTTGCTGTGCTGCCTTTCCTACCTTTTTGTCACCTTTCAGTACCATATGCAAAGGTTTGTCTAAAATGTAAAAACCCATAGGCTGGCACATCACTGTTATCTACTCTTAATGCAATCGAGATTGGAATATTTTAAGATTTCATATAAATAAGCTGAGAATGTCTGTGCTTTTTATGCTCTGCGGCAATATAGCAGTAGGTTAGCATTCCTGGAACGTTCAATCACCATGCAGATCATTTTCACGAGCTTCACTGAATCATGAAGGACACTTAAGTTTAAGATGTGATCAAAATACAGAAGCAGTACTTGGCACTAAGACTTTGTTAAAGATAGTGATGCAACATTGTCCATTCGTTTCCCCTCCACTCCACAGAACTCTTTTTTTCCTGTCATGACCAGTTTCTTACATACACCATTTCCTTAGCTGGTAAGTGATATGGTTTGTTAAGTGAAACAAGCAGGCAGGCATCAAGAACATCAATGCAAAAAGGCAAAATAATCAAAATAAATTAAGATTTAGATATTAGAGTGTAATACCTTTTTGAAAACCAATGCATTAAAATAAATAATAAATATATGGCCACAATATGCAAAGCCAGATCCTGCCAATAGTTGCAGAATAAATAGGAAAAATAAAACATACTGAATCATTTTTAGATCATTATGGGTACTGGACAGCATTGAAATGGGTAGACTTTAGTTGCAGATGAGCACCAGGCTACATTCATAATAAACTAGTACCTGGATGTATAGTGCCATCATGTGCTTAGCTGTACTCATTACAACGTTGTTTTTTTAAATTCAAGTGGAGACTTGTAAAAATGTTTTTAGAAAAGATAATGCATTGTGTTTTTAACTAATCCTTATAAAAGTAACATCATAGCATGTTCAGAATAGCAGGAATGGTTAAACATGTCATGACACATTTGTATTGTAAATGGCCTTTTGCTAAAAAAGCTGGTAATATACAACCATGACAGTACTACAGTCAACAGTTTTGTGTGTGTGCCCTATTTGTTTGTGCTGTGAATGCATAGTTTTGTCTTTCAGAGGACTTGTTGCAGAATGACAGACAGAAGGCCTAGCCCGTGTAGGAAAGGGAGCGAGGAGCAGATAGCAAGAGTTGGGCTTCTGTTGCTGATGCCGCTAGGAAGGGACTGATTCTTCCTCCTCACACTCCTGGTGCGAAGAGTGGTTGTCTTCTTTGTTTGGATGGAGGGGCTCTCTGTTGTAAAGAAACTCTCTGTGGCCACCGTCATGTCAGCCCTAATGGATGTTTCAGTAATGAAGCTCGTGTCAGAAAAAGAGAATGTGTCAGTACCAATGGATGAGCCTTGCTTTGTGCCAGAGATGAGATGGGAATCAGTGTGGAGCATGTGCTCTGCGGCAGCTGGGCTAGCAGATGCAGAGAGGTGATTAATAGTTAGGTGTGTGCCTGTGCTTCTGGGTCGCAGGGTGGAGATGCTCATGGGTGTGGCTGTGAAAGGGACATGATGTGTGTTCAAGATCTCTTTCGGGGTGTGGGGGGTGCTTTGCAGAGCAGAAACAGAGTACCACCACCCTGTCACACTGGTGTCAGGGGGCATGGAGCTCAGGTCCTGTGCACTCGCTGCAAGAGGGGGTAGGTTGTAGGAAGCAAAGTGCCACCCTCCAGCCTTGCCAGGGTGCACCCCTCCACAGACAGGCTGGGTGTGGCAGGGACAGCCCAGGACGCGGGCAGGGGTGTGCTGAGTCCAGGAGAGTAAGTAGGTGATGTCGGCATAAAGGTGGCAGTCCCAAGGGTTATCGCCCAGAGTGATGACTCTAATTGATGACATCTTGTCCAACACTCCATATGGCAGAGTGGAAAAGCGGTTAGCATGCAGATAGAAATGAGTTACTCTGAGGAGACGGTCCAGAGAGCCCGGAAGCACCTTCACAAGCAAGTTATGGGACAGGTCAATTTCCTCCAGGTACACCGGCATGTTGGTGGGCACAGTCCAGAATTGATTGTGGCTTAGGTTGAGCGTGCACAGATTGATCAGTGTGTTGTTGATGAAGATGGCGCGCTCCAGCTTGTTGTTGGAGAGGTCAAGCAGTCGCAGATTCCACTGGTTGACCGTATCATTCTTGTCCAGCAACTGGAGGCGGTTGGAGGCAGCGTAGAGCTGCCAGAGGGAACGAGGCAAGCCGGCGGGCAGGTGGCTCAGCCGGTTATGAGACAAATCGAGGATGCGGAGATGGGTGTATGCAGTGAGCTGGCCGTCCAGGTTGTGAAATCGGTTGTGGGACAAGTTGAGGGAGCGCATGTTGTGCTGCAGGCCATCGGGCAACTGTCTCAGACCCCTGCATGAGCAGTCTACTTCCCTGTGGCTGCGGCTGCACGAGCACATGGAGGGGCACACGGCCAGGACATGCAACCCCAGCAACAACACAAGCAGGAGTTCCAAAAGGACCTCATTAGGGGAGAGCTTCAGCAGAACATGCCTGCTGAAATAAAGATAGGGAGACAGGACAGGAGAATGTTAGGGCACAGCATCCTCTTTAACTCCTTGAAGCATACTCTGAAATGAAGCCTGCAGTGTACTTGGAAAGTGAATTCAGGGAATGTTGCTATCTGTAGAAACACTGTGACTGCATAGGGCTGTGCTGAATAAAACTTGTTTCATCGTTTCACACACACACACACACACACACACACACACACACACACACACACACACACACCTTAGGTACATGCATACTGCAAATACCCAAACAGACTGCTCAACATTTGCTGCACATCACTGCACTGCTATTGGATACTCACATTGGCATCACATGCCAAACTGACTCCCCTAACCAAGCAGGAATGTTTTTTAGAAATGTTGTAGCAGTCAGTGTCCTTTTGAGAAATGTTCATACTGTACTTTAAATATGCATAATCAGTAGCAGGTTGAAAAGAACCTGATCGTGCAAGGGGATATTTCGAGTCTATTCAAGAATATCATTTATCATAAAGGATGAGAAATCCCTGTAGTCATTCTCCCTGGCATCAGTTTGCGTGTTCAGTCATCAGTGGTTGTCAGAGCAGTCAGTCCCATGCTCTCAGAGGACGAGAACTAGCTCAATAGATGGGTTGTATTAACGACTCCACAGAGAACTCATGCATCAGCTGGTGCAAAGGCAGGCAAAGACACGGCCAGGATCTCTACACTGCTGAAACTGCAGTATGTGAGCCAGGGTGTGGCAGAATGTGTGTGTAGAAAAGAGTCTGTAAATGTATCCATAACTCACCTTCTCATCTTATCATTCCAGTCACTTTTCTCTGCTCCTTTTTGTCGCTCTTCCCTGTCCTGCTTTCAAGCCCGGGACCAGCAGCTGCTCTGCTGATGGTGAATTTTTTTTTCTATGCCTGAATCACAGAATATCACATGAATTTGACCCTTGCTCACTTGTCCAGTGTGGGCTTTTTGAGGTTGACCTGGTCCTTTTGTCCTCTTTGAAGAGCCGAGAGTTTGATATTGCCTGTATGGATCTTTGTATGGGTTAGCGCAATCAGGCACTGCCGGCTCTGGATTTACTCTGTGCTGTGGAAGTGAGCTGGGAGGGGTGGGGTGTTGGGGGGTGGGGGTGGGGGGGAAGTGGGGGGGGAGTGGAGCGCATAATGGAAGGGGTCCCTGCATACAAGGTTTCTACAAAGAAAACTCCTCAATCCCTTACCTGGCAGCTTTCAGGATTTACTTCTGTATTTAAAGCGACAACTATTGTTGTGGTTAGATTAATTAACTGGTTACAGTCCTGTTTGTACTCCAAATAAATTAGATTGCTGTCAGTTATCACCTAAATCAATTATACCTCTCTAAAGCATTCTCTTACAAAGAAGCACTGTGCTGTAATTGGTTGTTATTTTCCCTGTGTAAATTTAGACACTGCCACATTTAAGATTTATTGCAGGGTACTCTAGTCCACTGCAGCTTCCTACCTGTCATCAGCAATACAAGCAACTCTCCATTCTGCAGCTGCATTGCTGCACTTCTGCCACACATCATTCACCTTGGGTTCTAAGGGACAGTGATACAGACGGTGATCAGGGTTAAATATGGCAAATTTAACAAAATAATTAATAATAAATATAATTTCGATTCATGTAACCACAGCAGTTGAGAATCATTGTTCTCTTGTATTCATTTTCTACTTGTCTTTGTTCACTTGTCATGTAAATGGTACAAAGTACCTCTTTTGAAATGTGCTCATTAATTCCTCACTTAACTCTCTCTGCACTTTCCTCTCATGCCGGCCTATACTTCCAGTACATAGCTGTACATGTTTGATTTTACATTACTGCATCCCATCTTTAAACACCCAGAGCTACTGCAAAGTGTTTCCACCTCCTTGCTTTTAGAGTTGAGCTGGACTTGAAGCAAAGAGAAGGGACAAAGTATTCAGACTTTTAATGAAGGCTGCATATCCACCGTGACGTCAGAAGTAAGGAGATGAACGATTATCTGCAAAAGACGGCGGAAACAAGCACATATTGGGTTTTTGAAAAGGTTTTTTGTTTGGCTTTGTCAGCTCTGGCTGAGGTGAAAGAGAGCGTTCTTTCTGAGTTGAGTGGCACTGCCTAGAAGAGGCACATTCTCTGCTTGCTAATCAACCTCTCTCTCTCACACACACACACAAACACACACACACACACACACACACACACACACACACACACACACACACACACACACATACACGATATACAGCCACAACTAAATGGGAAATGGCTGCATAGCAATAAATACAAGACTAAGACTGAGATCATGTTATCTTTTATTCCTCCGGTTGTTGTCATATCCATCATAAATGTAATACATGTATATACACCACAAGAGTAAGTTAAGACACAGATATTCGTGCACAGAAGTGTATGATAATATTAATATATTCCAATATACACAAATAATGGAGAAATACAGTATAAACCAGCTGTTTTAAGCCAGATATGCTCAGTGCCCAGTTTGACACAAAGTTGTTGCAATTACTGTAAAGCAAAAGCTGCTGAAAGAAGTACCATTAATTTACTGTAAAAGTGGTAGTAAAAAAAAACTATAGGGAAGTACAGCCAGGTGCTCAGGAAACTCTTTGGCATACACACACAACTCTACACCCCATCCTTTGGTTCCTCTGTGCCCTCAGAGGAGGAGGCTGCTACTGCGTTGGTGGATTGGGCATCAGTGGCCTCCTCTTGTGGCTTTGAGGAGGCTGCCTTTTCATCAACGGTTACAGGTGTAGCCGAAGCATCATCACTCTTGGCACTCGTGTCTCCCACCTCCTTCTTGTCCTCCTCTTCTGTTTGTCCATCCTCCCTTGCCTTCCCTCCTTCTTCCTTCGTGGTACCATTACCCATCTCCTCCATTGTTTGATTGATGTCAGACATTAACACAGTGGTCTCTTTGGCTTCTGTCCCTTTGTTCTTCTTGGCAGTTCCCATCCAGTAATCATTGGTGCTGATCAGGTCAGCGTTGCTGCTCAGCATCTTGATGTGCCTGCTCAATTGGCACACCTTCCATATCAACAGCACAATAGAAACAAGCAGAATGGCACAGACTATGATGAGGCCACCAGACACCATGAACAGTGGATATTTCATGCTAAACCCATTGGTAGGTGTGGTGGGTGGCTCTGTGTCAGGTGAACGTGACGTGCTCTGACTTTTGGAGTCCGGTGATGGTGTGGTGGCATAAGGCGTGGTGCTGGTAGCATAGGTGGACCCTGTGAACACTGTTACTGCAAATTCTGAAGAATTGGAGGGCTCAGTATTATTAGCCATATAATCAAGAGTAGCAGTCTCTGATGATGTTTGAGCTCCACACAATAGTGCACACAGGAGGAAGAGGCCCTTCATATTGGTATCTGAGAAGATATGGAATAGCAGTTTGGTTTCAAATAAGATCTGGAATACAAATTTAACACATTGAGGAGAATTAGATAGAAGCCCAGATATAGTAAAATCAGAATATATCAATTCTTGGGACAGCAAATTTTCCTTATGTACAATATACTGTACCATGTCTTGCTTGTCTTGCACTATGAACCCCCCAGATTTCTCAGGTCTGCTTTCTATCCCCAGAGTCAGAACTAAACCGGGTGAATCAGCATTCAGTTTCTATGCTCCACATATTTGGAACAAACTCCCAGAAAACTACAGGTCCGCCGCAACTCTCAGTTCTTTTTAAATCAAAATTAAATGCCTTGATTAGATCAAAATTAAATGACTTGATTAGACAGTGATTTGACTGTTCTGATGAACATTTCTAAACAATTAAGCGACGAAAAGTAAATTTTTATGTTGGCTGAAACAAATATTGACGTGAGTAACTTGGTGCCTTTTGGGATGTTTTTGATAACAATTTGTGAGATTAGGGTTGTGGCCATTCTGGGGGATTTCTGAACAGGAAACAAATATATTTCTGAGAATATCTCCAACATGGGTGTGACATAGATTTTATGGTAAAATCTACAACAAAAAGTTGGCGCTGTTCAGGATTTTGCAAAAGTTTGCCGTGATTAAACTAAGCCTTATAGTGACAACTGTACTGTAGTGTAACGAGAAGTACTTCCACTCTTGGTTGTGGGTAACCAGAGTAGAAAGTCCCATGATGCTGCGGTGCTCGTGGTGGATGAGTTGGTAAAGACATTTAGTTCTACCTGTATAGAGTGCCTAACTTATTGGTCAAAAAAGTTTTGGTCTTCACACAATGGTTATTGTGCTCCGATAATCGTGTGTGGGCCAGCGGCTTATACACTGTCCCCTACTAGCAGCCTAAAATCTTTTTTTATTTGCTTTTATATGTTTAACTGTTTTTAACAGCTCTTTAATGTTTCATTTCTTATACTGCAATATAACTTTTATTTTCCTATTTTCATTTTATAAGGAGGTGCCTTGCCTTGCCTTGCCATGGGGCAACCATAATCAAACCACCAATGGTGGACAGTAAGTGGACATTTACTCTAGTTGTTCCTATGTGAGGCACAATACTGATCTTATCCATTTTTTGTTACTTTAAATTTCTACTTGACTGCATTTTGAAGGCAAATATTGTAATTTTTACTCCAAATCATATATCAGTAAACTTTAGTTAATACTTATTTTACTTTTAACAAACAATGAAATGATGACCAATCATATTTACAAATGATTAGCAATGTTATAATTTACGTTATTTTATATATATATATCTAACACATGCTTACATATGCTTTGCAAAGTATTTATTAACCATTTACAAGGTATTATTCTCATTAGTTGGAACTTTATAATTGTCATCCAAATAAAGTTTACCGATGGCTTACCAATTCTTTCTGTATTTTTTTTTGTGGCATTTTAGGACCTTTATTATGACAGGACAGCTTAGACACGAAAGGAGAGAGAGAGAGAGAAGAAATGACATGCATCAAAAGGTCGCGTGTCGGAGTCGAACCGGCAGCCACTGTGGCGAGGACTGAGCCTATGTATATAGGCCCATGCTCTATTAGGTGAGCTACCCAGACATCCACAAATGTTTTCTTAAAGGTTCACAAATCCGTTGGTAATCTTTAACAAATACTTAATGTAATATATAAAATGTTATGACCTGTGCAACAATAAAATTAACCATTAACTTAGATTTAGTTAACTATCAATTTACAATTCATTAGTAAAGATTATTATAAAATATCAATCAAATCAAATTATGCTACTATATTGTAGATTAAGCTACCCAGCAGTGTGTGTTTCCAAAGCCCCACCTTGTTACTGACGGTAACAACTAAGTAATGCTTACCCATTAATGCATTAATTAATTAATATAACATACCGGTATATGATTCTGAAATGGGCCATTTTGCTAATTGAGTACTTTTACTTCTAGTACTTTGACTATATTCCTATTCTAATAGTTATGTACTTTCACTGAAGTAAAATTTTGAAAGCAGGACTTTTACTTGTAGTACAGTATGTCCACACTGTGTACTGCTATTGCCTTCTCCCACCACTGCAAATCACATTTTCCAAAACAGTATATTGTTTGGATTTCTAAATGGATTATTATTTTCTTCTACACAGCCATGTACAACATATAAAGGAGCTGGTAAAGAATGAATAGTTAATCCATCACTATGAGCATTTGGTTGCCATTTAATTTCTTGTTAGGCCTGAAAGACCTATGTGCTGAAGGTCTGACTTGCCACTGAACTACCCTAAGTCACGGAAAATTATGTCCAATCAAGTTAAAAATTACTATGGCTAACAGTGTGAGGCATTATCTCCACGGATCTCAAGCAAGTTCATTTCAGTACTGTACACGGGAACCAGCTGCCCTTTAAATATCTAAAAAAAGAAAGCGTGGTTAGAAAATAGTCAGTTGTAATGTACTGTAATTTATTTGTAATTTGAATGATCCTTTAAGTAATAATTCTTTAATCCTTTAATTGTATAAGCTTTGAATTTTCAAGCTAAGGTCCCTGTAATTGGTCTAAAATCCCCCCCCCCCAAAAGTTTTCCCATAGAATAAGTGAATATTTTAGCTGTATTACATATACATTTCAGTTTTTAGTAGCCCTTATCATATTTTTGCATTTTGAGGACATACTGTACTTGTGAATACATGATTGTAAATTGTTCCTGACACTGACATAAACTAATTTTAAAGTGATCTTTAACCCTAAAACAGTTTACTGTATATTTCTTCAAATAATGTACAGGGCTATATTTAAAGTTGTTTAATTTTGCAAAAACATCACTTATAACAATTGTATCATCAGGATTTAGAACAGAACCATATGACACTGAATATAGATGTCAGCACATATTTGTTCTTCTTGGGGTTCTGAGTTGATACAATTATTACTGTTACTGTTTACAGGTTTCAAATAAAAGTATGTGTTAATACAATCTGTCACTTACATTGTTGGTGGTGTGGTTCCAGAAAGAATAGAAGAGATGAGCGATGTATGAAGGAACAATGTCAACTGACAGTAACCCAAATCAACGGCATCCTCATCTGTCTGTCTTGTTCTTACTTCTCCATTTAGATTATAATTAGAAAAGGAAGTGGTGTTTGGTGTTCTGTTGGAGGCTGTAGCTGGTCATGCATACATCTGTTGTGCAGCAGGCTATAAAAAGTTGCAGCCAGCCTAAATACTCACTGAGTAGCTGACTTACGGTAAAACAGTTCTAACTCATTGATCATGAAAATTTTTACTTAAGGTTATTAGCCATTTCTTGCTTTAGATCTGTGAGTAAAAAGTAACATCTACAAACTGGTGTTAAATCTGCATGACACCAAAGTTAGAAATTGCAATACAAGCAGTAAAGATGCAATTTGCACAGTTCTTTATTTATTGAAATGGTATAGCCTTCAAGACCAATGACAGGTCTCTCTTTTTGGAAACAAACATACTGACGTGCTATTCTAACTCTTGCATAGTTTATAATAACTTTGTCTTCTCACCGGCGGCCACATATGTGGGGTTAGGTGAGGTGGTTGGATTAAAATGCATACATCCGTAATCTTCATCTATTTATTTCCGTCCAAGCCACAATTTCTCACAGTTGACTTTAATTACAGTTCATGTTTAATGTTATGTATCAATAAGACAAGGCCTTTCAACACTTCAGTCACTCAATACCCCATGTGGCAGGAAATGTTGCAAGACAACTCAAGCACATAAAGGTGTGATGGAAATATATAAAAAAAAAAAAATCTTTTCACTGAGCAAAATACACCATATCATTGATTTGCATTCATCGCACATGTATTTATTTTATAAAGTTCCCCTTCTTGTTTCCTCTTTAACTGTAACTTTGTTTCCCGTGTGATTTGGTATTGAGCTAAATACCGTGGAGTGTATAACACTGCTGGACAATCTGTTGTGCTTTTGT
This sequence comes from Etheostoma perlongum, assembly GCA_026937815.1. Lineage (NCBI taxonomy): Eukaryota > Metazoa > Chordata > Actinopteri > Perciformes > Percidae > Etheostoma > Etheostoma perlongum. Next base: position 22,852,544 of record CM049383.1, on the reverse strand, counting down.
CATCAAGGCAATGACACCAAATATCAGTTCTCATAAACATGACCATTGTTATAATAAAATTGATAATACAAATGCATAATGGAATAATAGTATTAGACAGCATCTTGTTATTCAGACAGAAGGGTGGCGATTATATATGTACAAGCCTGTCATAAGTAGTGTTATAAATGTCTAATTCTGTTTGCTGTTGTACTACACCACATAAGTTCCTTTACTTGCAATACAAGGCAGTCCCATTTAAAGTCAGTTATCTTTCATCATATTGGAAGTGGCCACAGACATTGAATAAATGCACTGTAAATACTGTTTTAGATTTGTCTGAAGAAAATAAAGTAGTTCAGAGCCTGTGTTTTATATACAAGTTGAAGAGAAAAACGTTTACAATAATTTTTCAATGCACTTACAAATTCAAAAATGACCCAATTTAGATAACTGAGTGTTCATTCAGCCTCTGTCCTTGATGCTGATTTAATTTGATGAAACAGAAATCAGGCTAAATATGTTTGAGAGGAAGTGAGAATAGAAGGATGACTTTATCTCATAAGCCCCACACATCTTCCCTGAGTGATGGAAAGTCCCATTTGTCACTAAGAACATTAACAGTTTAAGCGTAGGTTTTAGAGTATACCACCTTTCAACAACAAGACAATTCAAAGGGTCTTACAGGTCTTTCTTCCGAGATGGGAGAAAAAACGTGCTTTGGTTTATTTCTTTAAACCAATCACAATCATCATGGGTGGCGCCATGCACCTGGCAGAGCCATGGTGCTACTGCAAAATAGCCTCGGGAAGGAACTTGTTTTGGTGGAAGGTGTGTACGTTCAAAAGTTGTTTTAGTCATGCAGCAGAAAAATCTGATTGGACAGATTGTTAGCTAGCTGCAGAGGTCTAAAGAGCAGATAACCACAATCCTCATAAATCCACAGGAGTTTAAAATTACAACACAGTGAAAGCGGAATGTAAAGGACATCCGTCTGAAAAGAGTGAAATCCGGCGGAATTTCCGACGGCACCGGAACAATCACGGGAGTGGAACGTCGTGGATATAGACTATCAACATGCTGACGTTGAAGCTAAAATGTTTTGTCTTTGTCCCGTCAAGGCTGCTGTGTGTCTAAGGCCTGGCCGATGGGTGGAGACCATCTGCTTTAAAAAGACGCCTGCGTTCCCCAGAACAGATTGAAGATATCAATATAATTGATGCTTTCATCAGATCGCAGGTTTTGCTGAGCCATGTGTGGCATCGTAAGAGTCTGCTTAACAAATGTTGATCCCTCTGTTGACCGTTGCAGTGGTCTACTAACAAAAAACTGGGCCCCCAGTTTGTCCAGACAATAATACAGCTCTATTAAATCTTCGGATCACAGGCCCCCACATGTAAAATTAACTGAATTCAATTATCTATTTATTTCTAAAGTTGGCTGATCTGAATCCATAAATCTTGCCCTCTGTGGGAGACCAATCTTACAGTTGAATTCTGATGAACAAACTCGCCAGCAGAAGACATTGGCAGGGTGTTGTGGAGTTCAGTAGATTTCTCCAGCTCAAATTTGTTGAGCACGGCAATCTTCTGAAGCAATTTATGACAGTCTGTGCACTTTATCGATTGTGATAAGCAGAGAGGCTAAATGCAGTCCAGGGCACAATGCTATCAGTAGTACACTAGGTTTAGTGGTGGAAGAAGTATTCAGATCCTTTACTTAAGTAAAATTACTGTAAAACTACTCTGTTACAAGTAAAAATCCTGTGTTGAAAAGTATTAAAGTATCATCAGGAAAATGCACTTAAAGTGTTAAAAGTAAAAGAACTCAGTGCAGAAAAATCCTCACATTTTAGTAACAATCCAAACAGTTCTGTGTTCAGCTGGACTTCTAGGCCTGTAGATTGTTGGGTAGTTTAATATGTAACAAAACATCATGTTTTATAAATTACATTTGTTTTGTGTGCTAAACTCTTAATTTCTAACTAGTAACTAATGCAGTCTGATTAACGTAGTGGAGTAAAAAGTATGATTTTTTTCTCTGTAATGTGGTGGAGAACAAGTAGAACGTGGCATGAAAAGACTCAAATAAAGTACAAGTAACTCAAATTTCTACTTAAGTACAGTACTTGAGCAGATGTCCTTATAAACATTCCACCACTGACTAAGTTACTGTTTGGCTAGTGTTAACATTGAGGGCTACAGAAGGCAGTTCATAGTAGATAATCTCAACCCAGAGTCATAAATTATCTTCCCACTGTTAAAGTGTAGATGGAGAGGAAAAGTACATGCACTGGTTCTGCATATCAATATTCCTCAGGCCCAGAATTTGGTAACAGCACATAACAAAAACTAACAAATGACTTATTGTTATTTGCTTTGATTGCCATGCAGGGAAGAAAGGACATTCTGTGTCTGTCCCCACAGTGAAGAAAACAGTTTCCTCTCACCAAATGCTGGCCATGAGCTCCAGTACCAGTCGGAGTCAAAGAGCTTTTGGTTGCAGTGCATCATCAGCCAGGATATAAGGTCCTTTCTTTTCTGCTGGATTGATACCAGTATGCAGAAACCAATCTATCATTCTTCCTGGTCATACCCACACTTAGGATGCAAGCAGTATTTATCATTTTACTGACAGCTCCCAAGGCTTCATATTAAAAACTTTTGATAGTCATGGGTTAAAAGCTGCATAAGCACAAATTTGAGAAAAACAAAGGTAGACAGTTTTTTTTTATGAAGCTTTTAAAGCATTGCCTATGCTAACAGTCCAGTCCATACTGCTGTAGTGTACAATTGTGGATCAATAAAATATCCAAGCCAGATTTGGACAAGACAATGCGGATGCAAGCAGTCCCACTTAACTGTGTATGAGTGAATCCGTTATGAACCAGATAATATGCTATTATGCAGAGATGTCTTCCTAAATGCATTCTAAATCACCCCCCATTATTTTTGGAAGAGCTTCAGACATTTTAGCTGACAAACTCACGAGCTCAAGCGGTTTCCAGATGTAGGAGATAGTAGCTTATTTTCCTGTTAGCTGATTCAGCTGTTCTAGGTTAAAAAATTATTAGTCTTTCACACCTAAACATTGCATAAATACACACATGAAAAAAAACAAAAAAGATATGAGCAAACCTCATGTAAAATGTGCACATCTGTTTAAAAAAATAAAAAACAGTTCAGACCACAAAGACTGAAGAGGAGTAGTACTTTCTGTTGGGTCTTTATGCCACCTAGAGGCAAACTGAGACTTGAAACATTACACAGCTGCTACAAGCTTCTTAAAGACAACTTTGACAAAACTTTCTCCCATTTCATTTCAAGCAGGACCTTTAGGGACATGAAACCTACGTCTTCCTACACAATCCAGTGTCATTTTCATATACATACAAACTTTTCACTCTTCTTCCTACAATGATCCGTCTTGATCAACTTTTCCCATTGTTTGGTTTCTAAAAATCAGGAATTATTGTTATAGATAATAAACATTTGCTTTGAATCCACATATGCATGGGCTTCCCATCTTTGCCCCAGTCTTAACAATTCTTATAATCTGTATTCTATTTTTTTTCTTAGATAAAGCAAAAATCAACTCAGCACAATCACAAATTGGTTTAAGTTGCATGTTTTTATGGCATTTCTTATGACCGTCTGCATTTTTTCTCTTTTTATAAAACTGAAATCTCAGTAAAAGCTCACCATTCTTTTGTCTTTCTCTATTGTGCGGGTGTGAGTAAGTAAAATCCAACAACCGGAACTGGAACGTACGATCGAGGATTTATAAATCTCTTGTTTGGAAGTGAGAAATAAAATTAGTCTCAGCATCATCAACATCCGTTACTCTGTAGCCTCATACTGCCAGGAAGCCAATAACTGCATTACACCAGTAAAATAAGTGTGTCCACTCCATTGTTACATGACAAGCCTCATTTTATTGTCTTTCATGGATGAAAACAGAAACTGCGTGTACAGAATGGTAGTCACATGCAATACAAAAATATGAATTTTTACAATAAACATAAAAAAACATGTATTGGCCCATTCTAAAAAAAATTTACAGCTTTTATACAGTATTTTATACATGAAAAAAATATAAATATATATACACATCTGTAATAGCCATAGCAGTACCTATTCAAAAATGTTGATGTATTTTACATATAAAATGTTTATACAAATATTAGAAGAATCATGTTCATTTGCTTTACATTAAATAATGTATGTACATTATATAGCATTGGATTTTCAACACAACATTTACTGCAGTCTTTCACAAAAACCAACCCTACGTATTCCAACACGGTACGCTCACTCAGTCACACGTGCACGCACACACGACACATAAATACAAGCACTCCAACTGAAGCCAGCAATTACAAACAGTATACACAAGCGCGCACAAGAGGTAATGTTTAAGGAAGATATAGGACACTTGCGCCGGGTTCCTGATTTATATATATTTTTTTTGAGCAGATAATGAAATCACTCAACTTCTTGAAAGACGGATCTTTCTAAATAACTCATTCTTATAAGGTGCACTTTACACTTCAATGGATGGACATTATTTTAAAAAGTCTTAGAAATAGCCAGCATTATTCTATTCCCCTGTGGATTGTGAATGATGATGGGAATATTTCAAGTGTCTTTTCATTTTAGCTGTTGTTTAGCCTACAGAAGTCTTCGTCAGTGCCCCGTTTTTAAAATGCATCCAATAAACAGTGAATTTACCAGGTTATACGCCAAAAATACAACAAACAAGTGAGCATATCACACTGTCCAAACCTTTAAAACCCTCCTGAAGGTAAAGGAAAAACAAAAAGAACACTGCAAATATGACTATTCAAAACCAAACTAAACAACAACAACAAAAAGAGTTCATGATTACTTTTTTTCTCCTGTTGACAAAGTGCATATTGTGTTGAGACATGGGATGGTGACCATCTCCGTGCTTGCCATCACGCAACCATTAAAAGCTGAGAGATGAGCAAAGGGCCAGTTCCCCCCTCAGGGAAAACACAGCTAAATGATGTGGTCCATTTGGTGGTAGGGTCCATTTTATGTCCAGCAGAATGTGTGTGTGTGTGTTTCAGAGAGAAAAAGAGCCGTGAGGTCAGAGCCCCGGCGAAAACAACCACATCACAGCAGCACAGAGAAGATGAGCAGGCCGAGAACATGGCAGCCATCCGCAGGCACAGACCACAGCACAACAGTCAGTCAGTCTCAGCCCAGACACCACAAGTCAGTTATGCACAAGCCTCACAGTCCCCCAAACAACATTACAGAACAAAACTAAAAGAAAGGCAAAGAGATATTAGACCAAAGGAGGGAAAGCGTGAAGAACGACAGCTGTGCCCACACCCCATTGCCACACCTTGTTCCACCAATCCTCTTTTCCCAACAAGAAAACGCAACGGTTAGACATGGAAGATCAGACTGTGGATTATTGGGAGCGGTGTCTGTTTCAGGCGGAGGCAATGCTTTGATCAATCCTGCAAGAGTTAAGGATACAGGAGCATGCAAGGCAGACCCAGGCTTTGTTTTGCATTGCTTATGTTTCAGAGTGACTGCTACAACCTAGATTAGACAATAGAAAAAGAAAAGAGGGAAAAGAGCAAAAGGAAAACACAAATGTTAGACGGTTAGTGGAAGTGTAACGGCTTTACAGTGGAGAAAGCATAATTTGAAAAGCAGCGAGACATTACACACATGTATATTAGTTAAAAGGAAATTCACTACATATAAACAGGTCAAAAATTGTTTCAAGATTCATTTCATAATTTTATGACCAAGCGGACCTATTTAAGTGATTTGCATTTATAAAAAGAAGAAGCAAGTCCTGAATAAGAAGCGGAAACATGTGAGAAACATGGTGTGAAAGCAAAGTTGTAATGAAGTCATGTAAACAAATGTGTAGATTGTGAGTAGCAGCAGGAACTGAAAGAGCTGGTCTGCTTAAAGAGAGGATGAAATCCATTCTAGTGTAGAACTGTACATTATTACCATATACTGTACATATGGAGATAACAACATGTGAGACATTTTTTCAGATTTTCTGGTCATGACTTTTCAGGTCCAAAAATTCTCCCATTTCTAGTTTTTTGTAGGCATTCAAACTCTAATTTTACTTGGTTGTTTCACACTTTGGACAGCTACGCTCAACTTCAGGTTAGAGCCCGACCAATAAAGGATTTTTAAGGCTGATATGATACAAATATTTGGTTATTTAAAAATCTGATATGCCGATATATACGTTTTAATTAAAAATCCAGAAACGCGTTACAAAACAGACAGTTTTCTTTAACATGAACTTTTTTTAAGTTATTTATGAGTTCTCACTAAAATAATAATAATTTCTTTTATTGTTACAACAGAACAGAACATCAAAATATATTTTGTTCTAATAAATAAAAGTCCTTTGAACACAAAGACATTAACAAAAAAATAATTAGTGTTCCTAACAGTGACGTTGTAGAGCGCCCTCTGGTGGACAAACTATTCAACACCAATGCTCGTAACATGTTTGACCGTCCGTTTTTTAATATTCATTTATCAGAATAATTTATTTGTCATTATAAATGATTCTGATGAATAACTATAACAAAAAATCTGCCATTATAAATAACGATACCGATAGATCGGGGAAATCTCTAATATTGGTCGATAATATTGGCCTGCCAATAATATCGGTCGGGCTCTACTTCAGATGCTATGACACAACATGGCCTGTATTTATAAGTAGATGAAAAGTGAGAACAAAGAAATGAATTAACTGAGGGATAACACACTTGACGTCTTCCATGTGATGTTTTTCGCAAAATTACAGTTGTTTAACACGCGCACGAGGACAGAAATAAAACAAAAATACAACTTATCACTTTATATTAGTTTGGATCTCTTATACAAGTCGTACACTCATAAAACACTCAAAAGCTCGTTATCGAGATGATCTTTAGATGATGATTTGTTTGTGTGTGTGTGTGTGTGTATATATATAAATATATGTGTGTGTATGTATATATAGTATGTACAGTATATGTATGTGTATGTACATGTATGTGTGTGTATATGCTAAAATGTGCTATGTGCTAAAATTTTCTTCAGGATGAATAAAGTATCTATCTATTTATCTAGTCATGTGTTTCTCTAAAACTAAACATATGATTACAGTTTTTTCTTGTTATACATTTTTCTGTCAAAAAGGGTGTTGTGTGACAATGAATAAATTAAACTCTACTATTTACATTTCCACATATAAACCACATAGTTCACATTTCATTAGAGAGCAAGCAACAGCCGAGCTGAGAAGAGCTATGCTTTGGTGCAGTGTATTTAGGTCACGTGTGACGGTGAACAGAAATGATAAAATACTATTTCAAAAATCTATCAAACAAATATCCATTTACGAATGTCATTTATAAACAAGACTCAGTAACCCTAACCCCTGAAGGCTTCAGTCCCAATGTTTGTAGAGTCTGGAGTCAAAGACTAATAGGAGCCTCACCGACAAGCGATTGTACCACAAGGAACCAGAAAATATACAATAACTAATATATACAGTATATATATTATTTCCCACACGTCCAGTGTCTTCACATTGTCCTTTATTTCTGGATACCTACTCTGCAGACTTCCAGAAGTGTCCAGGGTGGGAGAGCCTGCGGTTGAGTTTGGGCAGCTTCTCAAGCATGTCGGCCAGCTGGGTGAAGGTGGGCCTGTCTCTCAAGTCGTACGCCCAGCAGGCAGAGAGGATCTCCTGAGACAACAAACCACTCAGTCAATGCACCTGGCAACCCACTGAGCCATGCATTCACTTGGCTGGGGCCAAACAGTTTTGACCTGATTCAATTCTTTCACTATACATGGGTGCCGATTGTAAATGTAAATGTAAATGTGCTGTATTTATATAGCGCTTTTCTAGTCTGAGCGACTACTCAAAGCGCTTTTACATAGTACAGGATACATTCACCGTTCACACACATTCACACACTGTGGCCGGGGCTGCCGTACAAGGTGCCACCTGCTCATCAGATAAACACTCACACACATTCACACTCCGATGCGCAGCATCGGGGGCAACTCGGGGTTCAGTGTCTTGCCCAAGGACACTTCGACATGGGACTGCAGGGCTGGGGATTGAACCACCAACCTTCCAATTGGCAGGCAACCACTCTACCACTGAGCCACAGCCGCCCCTTTGGGATTTGTATGGCGATTTTCATTTATTGCAATTCTAGAAGTTTTGCGATTCAATAGCATAGATAGAGTATTGTAATTTTCTTTTCCTAATTTAACAAAAAAAAATCAAATAGAACACTTCTAGAGACAATAAATCATTAAACATTTCTAAAAACTTGGGTGCACGGATAGCTCAGTTGGTAGAGCTACCTAGAGTTTACTCCTCGATGCAGCGGGCCAGTGTTCGACTCCGTCGTGCGGCCCTTTGCTGCATTTTCTCTCTCCCCTTTCATGTCTTCAGCTGTCCTATCAAAATAAAGGCTGAAAATGCCCCAAAAAAATAATCTTCTGTTTTCTAAGAAGAATGCACATCAACGTCAGTCAGTCTGACATTTATTTCATTTGTACAGAACGAGGGTATTCTGCATTTTCTGCTTTTGTTGTTTTGCTGGAAGTGGATAGGATGTAGTCGGTGTCAGCATTACCATATAAAGAAAAAAATATTTAGGTGTTCGTTGGTCAAAAACTAATACATAAAAATATTGATTCTAGGGAAAAGAATAGATTTTAAAAATCATAGCCAAAAAATAATAATAATAATAATCAGGATACATTCGATTTTTGATTTTTTTCCCCTACACTCGCCACTTGCTGAACTGGGGACTATGAATGATGATCAATATAAAACGTTTTGCAACATCTTCCCATCTGTCCATCACTAGAGCACGGCTGACAATTTGCCAATATTATACAGGCAGAACAAAAAGACAAACAAGACAACATTTTCTTAAAGGCTGACACACCGTGTGCTTGTGTTTGAACTCACAGTGACCTCCTTGCCGAGGCTGATCTCCGCCAAGACCTTCTTTATGCCTTCTCCGCTCCCCACCTGCCAGATGGTAGCTTCCACATGCTGGTTGGTGATGGGCCAGTCCCTAGCTTGAAGCTCATACCAAATGGTGCTTAAAGGGAAAAAAAGAAAAAAGAAGTATGATCATTCTGTCAACTCTCTCAGTAAAGTAAGCTTGTTTTGGTCACAAACAGGTGTGACACAACAGTAGGTCTCCAGTGCTTAAACTAAGTTAACAAAGATGAGTGTGCAGAACTTACCCAAAGGCATACACATCTGCTGCGGTGGAAAAAGGAAGGCGGTCCTCGTTGTTACCTGGGCTCATCCTGCACACAATCTCTGGTGCAAGGTAACAAATCCAGCCATGTGGAAGTTTGAGTTTGTTTTCACGCCTGGAAGAAAAGGAAAAAATTAAGAATAAAAAAGAGGGTATACATTTGTCAGAAACAAATCAATGGAGTGGAAAATCTGAGTGGAGAGATGCATTAAATAGAGTGGAAAATGCATTAACTAAATGCAGTCTATTTCCAACTTCTGTGAACAAAAGCTATTCATGAAGCCATACACAAAGAGAGTGTAACATTAGCAAGCTGTGTGCTCAAAATGTACATAAAACAAGAGTGTGCTGGAAAGTATTCAGATTTTAAAATCAACAGAGTTCAGCCTTTGCAAAAGGGATATACCCGCAGGACTGGAGCCACTGTGGACGGCAGCAATTATTACAAATCACTGGACCTCCCCAGGTAATAGCAGTGTGGTGTGAAGAGCACTTTGGCTGAGGTTATGTTTTTAAAGCCTCCGGAGTGGCGTTTCTTACCTCCCCTCCTGAACAACTCCAGAGATCCCAAACAGCCCGAAGTCTGTGATTATGACTTTATTGGTATCATGAAAAACGTTCTTTGACTTCAAGTCCTTGTGAACAATTCCTTTAGCGTGCAGATAGCCCATTCCCTGTGTCGGAAGACAAAGTGATAGTTTGAGTCTTTTTGCTGTGGCATTGGTTTTTCACGCACATAAAGATTTGGTTGGAATTAACAACATACTCTTGGGAAATGAATTACATACAAAGAAAGCAAAAGGAAACAGATTTCAAAAATGGAAAATGATTTAATAAACACTATAATTTTAATATATTTGGCTTTGTTGTATTACAGATTTCCTGTTTCTTATAATGAAAGTCGGTTTGTGGACATGCAACGTGGCTTCATCAATGAGAGGTTTGAATACATATTAAAGAAAAAAATACCTTTACAATCTCCTGAGCAATTTGTCTTGTCTTATTAATATCCAAAGTGTTCTTAGTGTCTCGAACAACTGAATACAGTGTCCTCCCTTTGCAGAAACTGTGGTGAGAGAGAAGAAAAGAATCAATTCAAGATCAAAAAATATGTCTTAAGGTTAAAATTATTCAGTAATTTAGTAGGGCTGCTCGATTAAGGAAAAAAATCATAAATCGCAATTTTTTTGGTCAATAATTAAATTACAATTATTTAACACAATTTCTCATTGACTTTTGGAAAAAAATTGCAATTATTACATTTTAAAAACAGTAAAACAATTGCATAAATCAACAGTGAAAACACCTTAAACTGTGAAATTTCCTTTTTTCCTTTTTCATTCAGTACACTAGACAAAATAAGAGTTTATTTGCAAAATGTGATGTGCAAAATAATCAGGTTTTTTTCTCGATTACTCTGTTTTTCGTGATTGTTAGGCCTCCGAAATTGTAATCGATTGAAATTAAATTAATTGCACAGCCCTATTTCAGAGGTGAGTTTGATATTTCTACTCTCACCTGGTGATAATGGCTAGGTGGGGCGGAGCCATGCAGGCCCCCATGAAGAGGACCACATTCTCGTGCCTGGTCTGTCTGTAGTTCATCACCTCCTTCTTAAAGAGCTTCAGATGGTCCTGATTGTTCCCATCAATCTCAAGGAGTCGGATAGCTACCTCGCCGTGCCATCGACCTTTGTGCACTTTGCCCCAGCGGCCCTGCATCAACAGACAACAAGAGCCTTTTGAAGTGCTTCGACGTACACATTAACAATTTAACAAAACATACAACTTGCAATATGAACCCCCAAGAAACGATGACACAGTAGTGTGTGCACTGCAATATTTCAGACCATTCAACAAAATGGTTCTAAACAAAATAGACATAACCAGATAAACATATGTATAAATGACAACACTATAAGCCCATCATAGGTGTCTCTCTCCAGCGCAAAGCTTCTTAGGAGCCCTCCAGAAAGTTCAGGTCCTTTTCCCATTTTCTAGTATGGACATCCAACCTGGCAAACCATCTCCCCAGAACAAATAATCTTGCTGAATGGAATCTGGGTCCCTGCAAGCCGACATAGGTTATCATGATACCTATACTATTTAACATATAGGTCAGATTTCTCACCTTTCCTATGAGTTCTCCGAGGTCCAGCTGCTCAAAAGGGATGTCCCACTCCTGCAGGTAGACGCTGGTCTGACTGGCCTTGCGGGAGATGGGGCCCTTCCACTGGTTTCCCCGAGAGCTGGGCAGATCGTCCAGCTCATCGCACTCACCGTCTGAGCCCACGTTCATCCTCATGTCCTCTTCCTCATCTTCCCCTCCGTCCTCGTCGTCTTCTTCCTCATTATCGTCCTCCGCGTCGGGGTCTTCATCTTCAACCTCAATTTCCTCATCCCCTTCCTGCAAGAGTTTGGCGACGGCTTTGTTAATCTATTGTGCTTACTTAGTGGCAATATTCTGACAAATTAAGACTATGTTTCTACAGATATGAGAAAATGGCAAAAATGACATATAAAGCATCTGCATCTTGTTATCGGATGGTTATACATGTGGTCTTATAGAGTGAGTCAATAAATTTGATAAATGTGAGTCATCATTGACTTATAAGTATTATATTTTTGTCTCCAGCTCTGCAGTGATATTTACATATCAGGAAGACAACACAGCACCAGCATCATCCCAACCGGTCAAACCTGATTTGAACAAACGTCGGTGGACTATGTTTTTGGTCAATACCAGGCCATTCATGTGAGAATGTGTTTACAAAAAACATGACTCTCTGGTTTGACAGCTGTTGTTTTTTTTTTACCTTGGTGCCATAACAAACATCCATTCAGAATGAGACAGTTTCTCTGTCATGATGTTCTGGGTCAACATCACCGTTTTTAGCTTTGTCTGGTTAACAGACTATCTGAGTCTTTCTGCCTATCAACTCATCTTATTTATATCTGCTACCTTTGATGGATGACAATATCAGTCCCCAATAATCTGAATGGGATGCAAAGACACCTTTCAAAAATATGACTCTGAACAACCTCATTATACTGACGGTAAAACCTGTAGTTTCTGGACTGCAACATGTTGCAACATTACCTCTTCATCCTCATCTTCTACCAGCTCAGCATGTATGTCATCCACTGATTGCTCTATCTCACTGCTGTGACACAGAAAATTGATATCAGAGTAGTACAAACCAAGAAAAATTTAACAAAGTATTGAGTGAACTTTATTATATATACCGTATATATATCTAAATATAAATAAATGTCTTACACAGTATCTTGGATGACTTCAGGGTGCAAATGGGCAGGACTGGAGACATCTGTAGAGAAAATTAAAATGGTTTAGGAAGGAATGAGATGAGCAAAAAGTCCATCTCTATTACGTTCCCCCGTTTTCCATTAGGAAGGCCTCATCCCACCACATTCAGAAGATGACTGCTCATGCATTTTCCCACTACCACCAGCAGATGGTGTCAGAAGGTTGTTAGGTGTTGACATGCAATCCTAGTGCTGGCACACAGTTAAGTGCTACAACCCTAAAAGCAAACATGCAGAGGACAGAGAAAGCTACAATACAGGGAATCTAAGGTTTGAAGAGTGGACAGCATGACACTTTGAAACTCACCGGGGAAGATAAACTGCTGTCTATGCTGAAAGTAACAGGCAGCTTTTGCACACAAAAAAGAAGAGGGAAAGACCGACAAGCATGGCAGGGAGAGAGACTCTTGGTTAGAGAAGCTTCACATTAACAGATCTTGTTAAAAAAAGCACAGTTCTTCAGTGTTAATGTCATATATGGAGAGAGAGAGAGAGAGAGAGAGAGAGAGAGAGAGAGAGAGAGAGAGAGAGAGAGAGAGAGAGAGAGAGAGAGAGAGAGAGAGAGAGAGAGAGAGAGAGAGAAAAGTTGTTTGTGGCTTATACTATTAAAAACTGTTAAACTGGAAAAGTGGTTTCAGGAAAATAATATATATAATTAAGAGAAATTAAGATCATAAATGTTAACATGCACATTTTATCACATACAGTATTTGTTTGTGTTTGTCAGGCTATCTGTACTTGTGGATTTCCACCTGTGTTTCTGTGTCCTGGCATCTAGGAGGCTTACCTGGGAAGTTGAAACGGTTGTCCCGATGGCCTTTGGGCGAGGGGTTGGGTGGTGGAGTGGCGCTGGGAGGGTTGCTCTGCTGGAAGGGTGCAGGGGACGAAGGTGTGGACGAGGTGGTGGAGGACGGATTGCTGCTTGAGTCCAGCTGGTTCAGCACCGGAGGATGATCCTGTTGGGGTAGAGATGGATACAAACAATGATCAAGAGTTGATATTTAAGGTGACTTTCGCACTTTGCTTTACTTTCATCGCAGCAGTCAATGTGATTTCAAGGAAAACCTGCTGGATTGTGTTATGGCAGAGATAAGAATTGCATGATGGCATAACATGGGGTGAGCTTCACAAATTTTTTTAAAGGGCGGATGGCAAAAAAGACTGAAAAGCCAATGGCAAAATGACTTGCAGAACTATTTGTCTCGTAGCTTCAAAACAAACACGTGTAGAATTGGATCAGAGAGGTTTTCTGTGCAAATATGGTCTTAATTTTCATTTATATACACAAATGCTTAACATGGAGATATACAGTGGGTACGGAAAGTATTCAGACCCCTTTAAATTTTTCACTCTTTGTTTCATTGCAGCCTTTTTCCAAAAATCAAAAAAGTTCATTTTATTTCTCAGTAATGTACACTCAGCAACCCATCTTGACAGAAAAAAACAGAAATTTAGAAATTTTTGCATATTTATTAAAAAACAAAAACTGAAATATCACATGGTCATATGTATTCAGACCCTTTGCCGTGACCCTCATATGTAACTCAGGTGCTGTCTATTTCTTCTGATCATCCTTGAGATGGTTCTACACCTTCATTGGAGTCCAGCTGTGTTTGATTATACTGATTGGACTTGATTAGGAAAGCCACACACCTGTCTATATAAGACCTTACAGCTCACAGTGCATGTCAGAGCAAATGACAATCATGAGGTCAAAGGAACTGCCTGAAGAGCTCAGAGACAGAATTGTGGCAAGGCACAGATCTGGTCAAGGTTACAAAAAATTTCTGCTGCACTTAAGGTTCCTAAGAGCACAGTGGCCTCCATAATCCTCAAATGGAAGACGTTTGGGACGACCAGAACCCTTCCTAGAGCTGGCCGTCCGGCCAAACTGAGCTATCGGGGGAGAAGAGCCTTGGTGAGAGAGGCAAAGAAGAACCCAATGGTCACTGTGGCTAAGCTCCAGAGATGCAGTCGGGAGATGGGAGAAAGTTGTAGTAAGTCAACCATCACTGCAGCAATCCACCAGTCGGGGCTTTATGGCAGAGTGGCCCGAAGGAAGCCTCTCCTCAGTGCAAGACACATGAAAGCCCGCATGGAGTTTGCTAAAAAACACCTGAAGGACTCCAAGATGGTGATAAATAAAATCCTCTGGTCTGATGAGACCAAGATAGAACTTTTTGGCCTTAATTCTAAGCGGTATGTGTGGAAAAACCAGGCACTGCTCATCACCTGTCCAATACAGTCTCAACAGTGAAGCATGGTGGTGGCAGCATCATGCTGTGGGGGTGTTTTTCAGCTGCAGGGACAGGACGACTGGTTGCAATCGAGGGAAAGATGAATGCGGCCAAGTACAGGGATATCCTGGACGAAAACCTTTTCCAGAGTGCTCTGGACCTCAGACTGGGCCGAAGGTTTACCTTCCAACAAGACAATGACCCTAAGCACACCGCTAAAATAACGAAGGAGTGGCTTCACAACAACTCTGTGGCTGTTCTTGAATGGCCCAGCCAGAGCCCTGACTTAAACCCAATTGAGCATCTCTGGAGAGACCTGAAAATGACTGTCCACCAACGTTTACCATCCAACCTGACAGAACTGGAGAGGATCTGCAAGGAGGAATGGCAGAGGATACCCAAATCCAGATGTGAGAAACTTGTTGCATCTTTCCCAAAACGACTCATGGCTGTATTAGATCAAAAGGGTGCTTCTACTAAATACTGAACAAAGGGTCTGAATACTTATGACCATGTGATATTTCAGTTTTTTGTTTTTTAATAAATATGCAAAAATTTCTAAATTTCTGTTTTTTTTTTTTCTGTCAAGATGGGTTGCTGAGTGTACATTACTGAGAAATAAAATGAACTTTTTTGATTTTTGGAAAAAGGCTGCAATGAAACAAAGAGTGAAAAATTTAAAGGGGTCTGAATACTTTCCGTACCCACTGTAAGTCTAGACTGGTATTTTAGTGGCATTCTACACTATGGCTTATATACAGTAGCTGTGGTCTTAATTTTCATACATTCAAATACTAAAAACTACCTAGTTTATTTCCAGGTATCATGGTTTGTAATTCCACAATGATTCAGTGATGTTTTATAAGTCTACACAAAGGAATACTGTTTGCTGTAATGCAGAACTCCTAAGCCATTTAGATTTTCTATATTTATTTTACCTTTTTTGTAATGGCCTTTGGCAGTGTTCCGAACTGTGGTGCTTCTGGCGGCCGGTCCACAGGATTGTTTATATCAGACGGAACAGACTCAGTCCTCCTAATTTTGGCGACTAAAAAAGAAATTGGAAATGTCACAATGTCTATGCACAGTGCACTGCGTCCATTAAATCATGCAGATTGAGAAAAGAACAAAGCTTACTTGGTAGAAAGGAGATTCTACAGGATGGGGCTTCCTTTGTGCATTTGTTGTGGCACTTTAACCTGCACAGATAGTAGGCAGAGTATCAGTATATGCCACCTAAAACACTCTTTTAGTCCAGCTCCATGCACTCTCAGGGCCAATGATTGAATCCTGTCAGAGCTCTTATGTTTCCTTAACCGGCATTTCTAACATGCTACTGTTCTACTGTCTCAGTCAATAACAAAAACACTTTTGAGTTGATTGACGTACCCTTTAAAAAGAAAGCGCTTAACTCACCGACAGTGTTTGCACTTAACCCCAAACATCATGTTCTTCTGGCACACCTGACATGTCTGGGACAGCCAAGACTTGGTTGAAAACCTACATAAAACACAAGAAATGCTATAAAACCTTGGCTATATTATGACAAAAGCTTAGGATAGAACGCAGCGTATGTGAGCAAAACATCTACCTGTGTGTGACGGCTAAGCCAATGTCCCTTCTCACTGCTTGTGGGGAGCTGCGATGCCCTGCTACGTTATCTAGCCAGGGGAAGAGAGGGAAGGACAGGAAGAAGGAGAGAAAGATTGGAGGAAGGATTAGGTTATGTCGAGAAAGAATTGGTATCTAATGACC
Source organism: Etheostoma perlongum (assembly GCA_026937815.1). Classification (NCBI taxonomy): domain Eukaryota; kingdom Metazoa; phylum Chordata; class Actinopteri; order Perciformes; family Percidae; genus Etheostoma; species Etheostoma perlongum. The sequence continues at coordinate 22,835,943 of CM049383.1, read as the reverse complement.
TGGGTAGTTAATCACATAAAAAACTTAGCATTTAACACTTCAGATTTTGTCATTAGAACAGTCAGCCCACATTTAGGGTGTGATTCCCACACGCTTCAGATGTTTGGTCCCGTTCAAGCCCTACTACAAGCACACACACTTGCACATAAATGCATATGAAATAAAGATGAGGAGTAAGAACTTTTCAGACCCAATCAAACCATCTATTCTTATTCATCACGGGTCTTATTGGATAAACATAGACTATTATTGACACATATGTGTATACTGACCAAAATAATCGAATTAAAAAAACAAATGTACACAGGTGCATGACTCACTCTTAATGGTGCTGTGCTCCTCCAGGAGGGTGGGCGTGCCAGGCAGGGTGTAAGAAGCGGTGGTGGTAGCTGGGGTGACTCCTGGGGTACGCGTTGACATGACGGGGTAACGAGAAGGCGAGTCCTCACATCCATTCCCGTTAACTTGCATATTCAGTAACAACTTATTCTTTTTAACACACCTGGTTAGATGAAAAGAAAAGGAAAAAAATGGAATGTTGGTGTTTCCTTAACTTGCATTTCTAAGGCGCTAGACTGGGTGCTACAGCAGGTCCGCAGCATTGCTTCAACACCAGACTGATCTGTATAAGGCATGTTATGTAAGGGCTAGAGAGAGTACCTAAATAGCATTGGCACGGGATAAAAAGGGTGACAACCTTAACACCCAAACTCAAGTCACAAGCAATGCCATCTTTGTGCACACACACACACGCAAGTATTCATAGTTTGAAAAATCATCAATTTGTCTAATTTTATCTGATCAGACCTCAATTTTATTTCATCAGTACTCTGACTGTTTTCCAATTGCCATTGTAATACACCATTCAGTGTCCGAAGACAGGATATATTAGCAGGATTGTGTGTGTGTGTGTGTGTGTGTGTGTCTGTCTGTGGCTCTATGACAGCTATATTTACTTCTGCTGCCTTTGTCGTTTTTTTTCTCTTTCACAAAAGCTTCCATAAACATACAGGATATTATGGATAAACATGTGGCTTGTTTGTGTATGTGCCTCCAATCACAATAGAGACAAAAAATATGAGAGAGAGAGAGAGAGAGAGAGAGAGAGAGAGAGAGAGAGAGAGAGAGCGAGCGAGAGAGAGAGAGAGAGACAGAGAGAGAGAGAGAGAGAGAGAGAGATAGAGAGAGAGAGAGAGAGAGAGAGAGAGAGATTGTTTGTGTCTCACCACCTCTGAGCATTAGTCCTAGGAAAAACTTCCTGTTTTGACATGAGTCATAATCTCTGGGAATCTGTGTGGGGATTAGCTTTACTCATACAGCCGGAGCAAAGGAGCAACAGGCAGGATGTGAAAGGATGTGAGAGAGGAAGAAGGAGAGAGAGGGAATGTGAGTGTTTCTGAGGAAAGCTATGCTTCTGTCCTGACACAGTGTAAGACTGAGGTGAGAACCAGACATTGCCATCTGCTTTTAAGAAAACTGCACCAGCAACTGTTTTCATCAGTAGGAGATAAGAAACATGAGGCTGCAAAAGTAACCCAATTACCTTAATACCACCATAATCATGCTCGTTTAAGCAGGTTACAGAACCCAACTCGTGCTATCTGTTCCCTCCATTTGTCCACTGGGCGGGGAATTGTTACAGGTTTATTGTCTAATTTTACAGAGCTCATACACATCGTATCCACCCGTATACAATTATGGCTAACATAGTGCTCGACAGTCGTCTTAGCAACTGTCAAGAAAAATCTAAAGCGTCTTAATAAATGGACATTGGTATGAAACGGGAAAAAATCTAATGATGCCAGTTTTGTTGTTAAATCAAATACAATTATAAATGCCTATTTATCCAGAAAATTGTCGTCAATTAATTTTGTGTGGATCAATTAATCACTTCCCCAATTAAACAAACTACTACTACTACTACTACTACTACTACTACTACTACTACTACTACTACTACTACTACTACTACTACTACTACTGTATGTCAGTGAGAATGAATTGTATTGCTTCATCTTTTAGTAATGGAATAGCAGAATTTGCAGTAGACTCCAGTAAACAAAAAATCTGCTAGAATAAATTGAGATTTGAGAAAATTAGCACAGTATATCAAATTGCTTAGATCTTAACAGGACATTTGTAGTAACATCAATGGATACTTCAATTAGAAATATGTAGAATCATCTTACCCTATTAAGATAAATAAAAAGAATTAAGGTGTAAACCGCAAATGAGACCTCAGGCTTTGATAATGCCTGCATAATATAGTCAGAGAAGTGCTAAAACAATGTGAGCAAACTAAAAGATACTGTAGATCTCCTCTCACAGCAGTTTCCTCCCACACCCCCCCGATGCCCTGTGCTAACAAAACAGTAGAACTCTGTTACAATCACAATGTGATCTGAGGATTCCCATCTAGTTCTATGCTGACCTACTTACAGTATAATAATCTGTTGTCAGGGGTGAATTCTGCAAGAGTACGTTAGATTAAACAGCTTTGTGAGCACCTACTTGTTGGTGGGTGGGTCCTCGATGCGGTTGCCCAGCTGGGACTCGTGGCTTTTGCTGCGAGTCAGGGTGATGTTGGGAAGTAGATGCAGAACTTTGCGGGACGGAGGTGGAGGGGTGCATGGGGGCTTCAGTCGGTGACGCCTCTTTGATGGCGGAGTTATGGGTGGAGTGGAAGTGTGTCCGTGGAGCCGAGCTGTGCGAGCTAAGGACATCGGGAAGGGATCTGTAAGAGGGTTTTCACTGTAGGAGTATGATGCCAGCGCCTCAGGCGTGGGCACCCCGGACACAGAGCCCGAGCGAGGATGAGGGAAGGTAGCGCAGGGGGTAGATGGGGTGGACTGGATGGCGGAAGGGCGGGCGAGAGGTGAGGGACTGTGAGAGCGGAGTGGAGTTCCCAGGCTGGTTAGCTGGTCTGCAGTCAGTAGAGAACCACTGTCCCTCCTTGAGGGCTCAGACAGCCAGAGGCTGCCGTCGTCCCTCAGCTCTCCTCCTGGACGACAGACAACATAGAAAAACACCATGAATAGAAAGAATGAGAAGATTACAATGTGATGCATGCTGTTAATGGAGTAAACACATACCTGATTCAGTGGCACTCTTCAGACAGGAGAGGGCAGCACTGAGCCTGGCACATTCTTCTGAACTGGACCCAAGTCTTCGCAGTGTATCCCTCACCTGAACACCTGACATCTGCAGTAAGGTATCCAGAGACAACTTTGCTTCCACTGCCTGCACAGGAGCAATACCAAGAAAAAGAAAAGGTTTGAGCGCTCAATAACTATATAATAAAGAGCAAAATCACAAGCAATATACATAATGTATCAGTGGGAAGGCAGTTGGTCATTATTTGCTAAACCTTCTTGTGTATCTAAAAGTTAACACCTTAATAAAACTCATGACATTTGTGCCACAGGAGAAAGCAAAGAGAATCTTGAAGTCTCTTACTCTGGTTTAAATAACATCAAAAAAATAAATAAATAAATAAACTTGTTAGAAAACTTACAACACAGCAGTGGTCTTAACACCATGGCCCGCAGCAGACTGGAAGTCAGTATTAAAAGGGCAGTTCTTTACAGTATTAAATAGGTCACACAACCCTTTAACTTGCTCTGTTCCTGGAAATTGGTGGTAATCCTGTGTGTTTGGGGAATTTAGCATATCGCTTCCTCCACTTATATGGCTGTGCAGATTATTTGGTACTACAGCTGTAGTATGAGCCTGTAGTAGAAGGTAGTAGTAAACACAAAAGACAGGACTTGGGTCCAGCAAGTCTGAGAAATATTGTCTATGCAATATTTTTATTCTACTGTTTGAGAGTCAGTTGTGATCATTCAGATTCACTTAGGATTTCCTAACATGTATGCAATGGATGAAGTAAAGCGCTGTCTTTAGAAAAAGTGATCACTGCACAGGGGTGAAGGAAACAATGACAGCAGTTAACATGAAGACAACAGACATCACACAAAACATCATTGTGCAAGTACATTAGAAAGGCAAAATCTGAGTGGGAGGCAGTCTGAGTAGCACTGGCAGGCTACAAATTATGAAAATAACACTCAGACAAGACACAGATACATGGCTGCTGGGACTGAATACACTGCAACTTGGTTTGACTTGCAATCACATTTTCCCCCCATTATGTGACAACATGCAAACAACTAGTAATTGACTACTTATCAAATTAGAAATTATAATGTATATAGACTCTTTTATCGTACAATGAAGAGAGTGAGAGAGAGAAAGAGAGTACTGGAAGAGTTCTTTTTTTAAAACTATTAGACAGTAAACAGTGCTCACAATCAATGAAACGCGCCTTTTCACACTGAACAGTGTATTGTGTATCTGTAGTTAACAAATATAGGACATTTTCTGCAGCAAAAATAAATTTAAATACAATTGTACCTTTGATCCAACATTGCTTGATAGCAATTTAGTTAATTAATAGTAGTTTGAACAACCTTTATTAAAAAGAAAGATCCCTTGCTAGTATGCCATACATGTAAGAACAATTTGTAAAGGTCCCATGACATGGTGTTCTTTGGATGCTTTTATATAGACCTTAGTGGTCCCCTAATACCACACACTTTGTCAAAATTCAGCCGCGGTGCAGAATTACAGCCACTACAGCCAGTCCCACAATGAGCTTTCCTTAGTATGTGCCATTGCTGAGTCTGTAGCTTTTGAGGGGGGTGTAAGGTGGAGGCTGGGGGTGTGGCCTTGAACAACTGCCACTTTGCTAGTTTAAAATCCATGATGTCTCTCCCTCATGGGTGGGCCAAATTCTCTAGGCGGGCAAAGCAGAGAAAGGGGAGCTAATGTGCCGATCTGGAATCCTTATGACCTCATAAGGGGCAAGATTCCAGATTGGCACATCTGAGCTTTCATTTTCTCAAAGGCAGAACAGGATAATCCAGGGCTCGGTTTACACATATCACCATTCCTAGCAACTGGGGAACCATAGGCAGGCTGGGGGAACATATATTGTTGTTAAAAAACTCAAAGTGAAATTTTCATGCTAATTCCACATACTCCCACATCAGTTTCCTCTGATTTACACTGGTTATACAGTATGCACACCACAATCAGAATAGTTGGAATAGAATAGAAAAGAATAGCTGAGGATCAGGTGGTTAAAAACATAAACTGAAGCTGTGTGGATACAGAGGTACACGCCTGAGGTATTTACTGTTTACTTTGTATTTAGTTACTGAGGCAGTAGGCAAAATGACTGCACAAACAATGTGTGGATCACAGAGGGATTTAGTGGAGATAGTCATGTGAGTTTATAATGTTTTTCTGACATGGGAAGTACACAACTGCTTATCAGTCAGGTTAAACTCTTGCTCTGAGAGGGCAAACACTGACCACAAAACTAGGGCATGTGTACACTGTAAGCAAAAGAAAACAAACATGCAAATGCGCACACACACACCTGCTAATTTATCCTATCCTCATGGTATGTCACAACAAAAACTGTCAGAGGTCTGATAGCTGATTGATCAGAACAGATCAAATTAGACAAATTAATTATTTTTCTAACTATGAATACTCACATGGGTTTGCATGCGTGTGGGTATAAACCACAGAGATGACACTGTTCGTGACTTGAGTTTGGGTGTTAAGGTTGTCACACTTTGAAACACACACACACACACACACACACACACACACACACACACACACACACACACACACACACACACACACACACACACACACACACACACACACACACACACACACACACACACACACACACACACACACACACACACACACACACACACACACACACACACACACACACACACACACACACACACACACACACACACACACACACACACACACACACACACACACACACACACACACACACACACACACACACACACACACACACACACACACACTGTTCAAAAGCAGCTGTAGGCCCTCCCCTCCCGCCTACTCCCTCACTCATAATAACATTACAATATAAGCACCATGAACAGCATAGCTTGCATACATGGCTGCACTACTGCGGGCCACCTTGATACAGTATTATTTGTCTGTATTGGTCTGTAGCCATTATCATTACATGGTTATTGAGTACATATTAAGCCACGTGGGTTTTAGGACATAAGTCCCCTTACAGTTTGACATTTTAGAAGTCTTCAGGATATAATACTCACATTTGCATACCTTAGATAGACATAGAACTGATAAATGTTATCATACAAACAGACACATTCACTCAGGCAAAATGTACAATGAAACTCCATTTTTGGTAATATTTTCCAATTTTGGGATATTTCTATTCTCATTTTGGCAATGGATAAAATGCTTTGCCAATCTTTTATCTTTAAGCCATGTAGAAGATACAATGAGGCTGCTTAGCAAAGCCACAGGCATCATTATTTAGTTCCAGAAAGACACATTTAAGCCAACATGGAATCCACATGCTTGATTATAAATAAATAAATGTAATCAATATAATGTTTTTGAACCAGCCATTCCATATTTGTGATGATAAAAGATATGCACTGTAGAAATCTCAATCTAATAATGTTTGATCTAAATGGGTCCACAACAAGACATGACGGGTTTACATCTTTTTGGGAAAGCCCAGGTGGTATACAACACATACAAATGAGCACTTTTACTATCAAAAAGATTTTAACGGGAAAGTTGGTGAGTCTTAAGCTGAAAAGCAAACAGAGCACTCAGCATGATTGATATGACTAAGCCGTACACAGAAGACAAATAATCAGATATGGGGAAAAAAAAGGCAGTAAAAACAAAACAAAAACCGAGCACAAGCTTGGGACATATTAAAGAATAACAAGTGCAGAAAGAATTAAAATAAGCAGGTCACGGTAAGGTCGCAAAACAAAGAAACAGACAAGAACAATACAAACATACAGTAGATGAGAGGGATTTAAAGATTTTACAGCAGCGCAGGAAAGGGAGCATTAAACAAATTGCGCGGTGGAATGAGAATCACACTAAACTTGCAAAATAAGGAATTTAATGCATTTTTTTCAAGGTTTGAATAAGCTGTTGGGTACTGGTGTAAGGAGAAGTGGTGACCCAGAAGACAGTCACTAAACAGTAGACTGTTACCTCATAAGTCAGAACAACCTAAATAGAAACCTCAGTATTAAGATAACTGCACAGTGCAAGATCCTTTTTGGGGCATTTTTACGCCTTTATTTATATAGGACAGCTGAAGACATGCAGTAGAAGGACCGCAGGGAGGAGTCAAACCTGTGGCTGCTGCGTTGAGGAGTTAACCTCTATATATGGGTGCCTGCTCTACCAGGTGAGCTACCCAGGTGCCCAGTAACCTCTTTTTTTTAGCAGCAAAAAGTGAGCCAATGTTTGATTTTAAGTAGTTTTTTTTCTGTCAGCGATATGTCAACAAAGAGGCCAGAGGTCCGATGAACTGGTGGGGAGTCCGTGTCTGCTCAGGGATCAAGAAAAAAAAGTTCTCTCCAGTCTCACTAGCATGGCCCAAAAACATACATGGCAGCAGGCTTAGAACAAGATTTTAAGGCAACTAAGAGAAGTTTTTCTAAAAGACAACAAGTTAATATTGTAGCGAGAAGTCACTTTCCTATCCATATTAGCCTCATGAATGATGCTTTATATATTGCCTTAAAAGAAATATGGAAAATAAACTTTCCTTTGTCCTCGGGTCAAATTTGACCTCTTTAAAAAATGTTTATATCTGAAATATGGGTTTCTTTTTAACCAAATTACCACAAAGAAAATGAATTGGATTCCATACAATGCTCTTTGCAAGTACAATTCATCACTTTCATTCCTGAGTAAACTTATCTGAATGTTCCTCTGATCTTAACTATTAATCAAAATAATTCCTAATTTATGCTTTTTAAATTCAAATATTTGGTATAATTCTATATAAATGAGGGTTATTGACCATGAATTCCAAAAAGTAGTGTAAAACTAGTGGTAGTCAAAAAAAAGTCTGGAAAAGGGACACAAGGTTTAAATTAATTACTTAAGATTTGTTGTCACTGTTTGCTGCTTAAATATGATGATCATAATAAATGACAGAGCTCCTCTTTTAGAAAGACATTTTTATGGTCACTGGTCAAGTATTCCTCATGCACATGCGAGCGCGTACTGAGTACACAATCTGAATCCACATAAACTTGACACCAACACAGTCACCATGGCCATAGAGAAAGAGAGAGGTAGAAAGAGATACTGATATTCAAACAAAACAACATGACCTACCTCAATGAGCTCCGGTCGCAGGTTGATGGTGCGTAGCCAGTCTCGTAAATGCGGGTAGCTGTCCAGGGCCTCGGGTCTCTCCGTCTCGGGCACTTTCTGCTTGCACTGCAGCTGTTTACAGATGTATTTCATCAGCTTCACCTGCAGGGAGCAATAGAGAACACAGCGCAGATGGGAGGGGAAGGTTAGAGGGGAGAGTCACAGCATGCTAGGAGCTACAGCAGAGGAACAGGACTTCACTGTCACACATAGAAATGATGCAGTATGTGTGTTCTATTGTTACTGCAATACCACACATATTAAGTAATTCTTTGGAGAAATAATACAATTACTACAGACTACTGTTGCTTCTACAAAAGTGACATTACATAGTGCCGAATCCATCTTACATTCATCACCTCAGCTGGTATACTGTATCTTCCATCAACAGATGCCTCTTCAGTATGATAAAGATTAACCTCATCCATGAATTACTCCATTCTCATTTTTTTCTACATTCTGAACTCTATGTACCTGCAATAATGTTTCCAGTGTTTGTTTGTAACCCAATTTCCTAGTGCCCCCAGTGCACAAGACAGTTAATTAGATATCAACAGCTATTATCATACAGAGGAACAATGAGCTGGTCATCTAATGAGAGCATCTGCACTGCTGGCACAGCAAACAAGTACTGTATATTCGGAGCAAGGAAGCAGCTCAGTGACATAATGACGAAGGAAAGTCAATTTTCCATTAAGTGTTTGAGGTACTGTACTCTCTCCACTTGTTTCGCCAGCTCTAAAAAGCAGGGTTTGGAATTAAACCTTTTGTCACTCCATATTATGTATCTATGACCTACGAGGAATGATTAACTTCCTTCAATTTGCGTCTCCTCATCCTCTGCAGAAAACATCATCGATGTCTCCACTTTGTGGATGTGCGGCTGAGGAAGCAGGCGAGTGAATGCACAGCAACACCCCACTACGATCTTCCTCTTAAGGCTTGCATCTGCTAATCAGCACATTAATGACTAAAGCCCTGGTGAAGACCTTTGCTGTAGTATCTCATGACATGGGGCGCATCACCTAACCAGAACATCCCAAACACAGCTGTGTTTAAAAGACAGACCTGTCACCTGTCACTTGTCTCAAAACACTCATATTCAACAACATATAAAAGCTGCAAGACTTTACCCCTGCGCTTTCAAAGCCAATGTCAAGTGCAGTGGTCCTGTGAGTAAGTATCACAATGAACGCCGCGGTATTGGCTTGCAGCGGCCCGCGTTGTGCAGCTCAGCGCGGCCGTATAGTGTGTCTCCTTATCTCGCAGTCTATCTGTAAGAGTCCATTACAGCAGGCAGCACCTTTAGTTGAGCTGTGCAACACCAGCTAGCTTTCAACCCACCACGCAACTCTCGAGTGCCTGAGCAACAATGAGGAGCGTGTGTCTTTCTCCGCTCATTCAACGTTCTCCGTGACACATCCACCTGCCAACCAGACAGAAACTCATACAGCCACGCTGCTCTCCAAATGTGTAGCCTTGGGATGTGAAAAGGCTGCTTCGTGGCAGCTAACAAAAGCATCTCCACCGAGGGCCACAGGGATGAAAGCGGATGAAAACTAAGTAAATGCTCTCCGTGTCGACTCTGACTGCAGCTTTTCAGTTCGGAAAATACTCAGCTATTATCAATTGCACTCAGAGAGCGTAATCAAATAATAAAAACAGTATGCACTATTGAATGTAAACTGATAAAAAAAGGGATTTTTCAAAACTTACAAGCAAGGACCATGTCATAAAAGCTGGTTGAGAAGAAAATAAATGCAAAAAAACAAAAGCTCACCCCACATGTGACTGCCTACATAATCTTTTTTAATCTTTTTTAAGCACTACATTAAAATGCCCTACTGTGTCCAAAATATCTGTAGAGTTTTAGTTGGATGCATTTGACCTTAGAGCCCAGCCAGAATCAGAATCATAAAAGATTTATTGCCAAGTAAGTAGCACTTTTGTGGGATTTGCCTTGGTTGTTGGTGTATACATAAACATATTAAACATTAAAGCTATAGTGCGTAGTTTATGTCCCCCCAATGAGGAATTCAAAGTAATGACGACCACACTGTCCGCAGGACCGCATACAAGCCTTCCGTGATGGCGCACGTGGTTGCACCCCTCCCCCGCGCAGTTGCTAGTAGCCACAGAGGACATAGAGGATTAAAAAAACACGATGGACTCTTCAGAAAAGGTAATAATCCTCACACGAACGCCACAATCTTTCTTAACATAGCCATACTGAGAAATACAGAGAGATTTGTGTGGCGCTGATTAGCTTTGTAGCAACTCATTCGGCAATGGCTTGAATGACGTACGTTAATAGCAAAAAAGTTACACATTAAAGCTTTAATATGAAATAAACAAACAATAATTACAGAAACAAGTAACACACACATACCTATTTAACATTAAGAAAAGAAAGAGGCTGTGTGGATGTGCAAACAATGTTGAGCCAGTAAGAACTGACAGCTTGCTACCTTTGATATTCTCTTTTATACACATTTGGACTGGAAATACATGCAGCACACATGCGTACATACTGCTAGAGAAGCATGTATATAGACGGGAAAGTGAACAATGTAATACTGTGATAAATGGTACATCCAATCCATTTCACACCAACATTCTAAATTACAAAGATTATTCAGAGCTCTCATTAAGTGTCTGAATATAGTGTTTCTTGTACTAGCATGGCTAGCAGTGAGAGGCCTTTACTCGACATGGCTAATGAGCTAGCCTCCTGTTTTACCCCCCTATACACTAGTGCAATCCTGTGACGTCTGGTTACCTAGCAACCCCTCTTCTGAGTCGTCAGCAACATTTCAGTTGGAGTTTCCCATACATGTGAAACATGGAGCTCAGACATAATACATTGCAAAATACAAATGTCACCATGTGTCTCCACACAACAATAACAGCAGTAGCAACAAAACATGACCAACGTTCCTTTATTTCCCATCACACGCAGAGCATTTACTTTTCTCATTAACATCCTAAATAAATAAGGTGGATAGAGTTACACAAGCATGCATGTCCCCAAATCCATCATTGATATCAGTGATGTGTGTGTTTGTGTTGGGAGCACAGACAAGCACATCAACAAACCAAGAGATAATGACAGGCCCTCTGTATTATTTTTGGTGCAGAGTGGAGATAGCAGCGTTTGACGTGTGGCCTCGGGTGGGAGGGGGGGAGGAGAAATGGCGTCAAAGCCCACCTGTCAGCAGTGCTAAACAACACCATGGCAACGGCCTAAAGCTGTGAGGAGATGAGTGACAACCAGTGTGTCTGCCACCAGAGAGTGGAGAGAGGAGCCCTAGCAGTGGCCTGCCTGAGTCACAGCAGACTCGGGGAGAAGATCCCACTGCTCCAATTGTTTTCTCAAGGCTCTTGCTGACACAGCCACTTTTGGTGCACCTGCCAAGGATAGCAAGGCCAATCTGAGAACTGAGTAACAAAGCTCTATTCCAGAAAATGATATTTGCACAGGAAGGTCAGTTCATTTCTCTCAGACTGAAAATGATCATGTTTCTTGTTGTCAGGACAGGCTTAGTGAAGCATTTCTACTCAGTTTCATATTAGCAATTGATCAATAAAAGCCCACGCAAAACCCAGTAGTTCTTAGATATCTTTTTTTTTTTTAAGATTATTTTTGGGAAATTTTGAGACCTTTATTGATAGGACAACCGACATGCAGCAAAGGGCCGCAAGTCGGAGTCGAACCCAGGCCTGCTGCATCTACCTCTATATATGGGTGCCCGCTCTACCAACCGAGCTATCTGGGCGCCCTTCTCAGATGTCTTTGACAGACATTTGCTTAACAGTGTAATCTATGGATCAAATGCAATTGAGGATAACCACATATCATTGGGGTTAACTACACAATATTATAACTGTTAGATATATTATTTTGGTTGCAGCTTTTAGGCTCTTCCAGTCAGTGTTGCAGTCAACATGGACTGTACAACAGTAGCACTGGAGCTAAAATATAATACAAATTTAAGGGTCATTTCAGTATTGGTTTCACATTTCATAGGATCATGCAAGTAAACTGATGATATGACTGATGCATGCACAATTTCAGAAAAAAAAGTGAAAATGTCAAAAGACAAAAACACAATGGACTTAGGGAGACCGAGTGTGGACGGGGGATTGAACTAACATGGTTGACGGACACGGACAATGGCCTTCTGATCCTTCATCATTGTTACCACCAATCGCAAGTTGATCCCTACGCTGGTCTGGTCTGGGCTGGGAGGGGGGCTGGGGTGGTAGGAGGTGATAGAGTGGCCTCACTCTCTGTGGTAAGGTTGTGCAAAGTAAGTCTATGTCCCTGCCTACAACCTACTACACACAGACAGACATTGTCCTCTTTCAGGTCTGATGACCATGTGGTCAGTGGGGCCATTTTATAGATCTCAAAACATATACCAGAGTACCAATTTGTAACGCAACTGCTGATAATAGTTGACAATAAAACAAGTTCTGTGAAAACTGAAAATGATTAAATAAATAAGAAGTTTAAAATGAAGTATGTATAGTATATATATACACAGCTATATCATGCAGCTATTTTAACCTGAACAACACGCACCATTTTGAAACAAGCAAATTGCCTCTTCCACAAAAGAAGAAGTACAGCAGACCTCAAAATTACAGGATGTAATGCAACTCATCCTGAGTCAGTTTAAGAATAGATTAAGGCCTGCCTACACTGTTCAACCATCCTGATTTTAACATCATGCAGTCCATTCTTATTGAGTACGCCACAAAAAAGGAAATGTTGCTCCACTCTCTAGAGTTGGGTTTCCTCTATATCCTCATGTGAGCGACATTCTCCATTGTCTTCTCCTAGGCCTCCGACAGACACACAGAGTGATTGTCATGTCATAAGAAGCAGCCCAGCCGATTGGCTTTGATTCTCTCCTCCCCTTTCCCCCTTGCTCTCCCCTCTTGCACAGGCTCTTTGCGCGTCATTTGATTTTCTTATTTAACAACCAACCCTGAAAATGCGTAGGAAGAAAGATGTCTAAAAATAGATGCAGCCACAACAGCTCGCACAGCAAACTCTCTCCAACACCATGAGGAGACAAAAACAGAGTGACGCTTTGCTGTTTGCTGATCATTACTGAAAGCAGTGATTAAAAAAAGATAAGACGGTGAATTGCTCTTATGTAAAGATTTACAGCAACGAACAAATATCCAACACACTTGTGTAAGGTTATGTAAAACACAGCACATACGCAATGCACTTTGGTTCTACTGTTTACAGGATGTTTTGAGTTCATGTTTCTAAGTGTTTGGATCATGTAGACTGATTTTGCATGGTTAAAAAACAAACAAGCTGCTAAGGCCATTCAAGTGGGTATGATAAAGCAAAAGTCAGGCATACATAAAGAGCTACAGTAAACGTAACAGAGGCAGCATGAGAGGCAGAGACCAGGATGAGTGGGATTAGCATGTGAAAAGTGAAGTACTAGTTAGCACTCCATTTAAGAGGCCTGTATCATTATCCTCTCACTGGCAGGGCAGAAAAAAAGCACACACACAGTTCGAGTGAAATAATAAAGCTCTCTCAATGAGAGTATAAAGTGAGTTCAAGCATCTCTTGATAGTCCTCCTGTGCAATATGGGAGCGATGGCCGTTTGCACCTCAAGTGTGACAACTACTTTGACCTCACGAGCTTAAAGCTTCAGTAGTAATGACACCTATCATGTCTAGTTGCTAAAGAATGGTTTGCATGCAATCACCAGGACATTGATGCATTACAGATTGTTGCATTACAGTGTGCTTGCTAGATTTTTAAAAGATCATGGCAGGGGATAGTGTAAACCCTTACACATCAAAGGGTCAGGTTCATGCACAACAGAGATGAGTTTATAGGGACGTATTGTGCATGTCTGAAATATAGAACTTGACATTATCAGCTGAAATTTGGAATCATATACCAGGCCAGCCAAAATCTATGATTAACTCCAAAATCAGCTGACTGAGGGATTTAGCAAATGAAAACTCAAGGATGGGCTGAATGAAGAAGTGAAAGTGCACACGTGTGGAAAGACGTGGTTTCAAAATGGGGTGCCAATAACGACATAGGAAGTAAGAAGACTGCTCATAAAGACAGCGCCCCATGCCCTGCCAGCTCCTCTCAAAAGCTTGTTGAAAGACCGAGCTTCTTAACAATGGCAATGAACATTTCAAATCTTTGTAGAAGTAGAGTAGACCGCTTTTTGGTCAGTTCAAACCCCTTAAACATAACAACCAACATAAACAATGTAATGGCATACAAGAAGAAAAAGAGAAAAAACAGTGTGACAGGCAAACCGTGAGTAATAGTAAAACAGGTGGTAGAATTCAAAATCAGTTAAAACAGTTAAAAATGGAACATGATTTTCCAAAAACACCTGCCACTACAACAAAGGGAAGAGTTTAAGCTCACACAACCAAGTAAAGTTAACACATGAATAGCAAACCATGATAATATTTACACATCACAACAAAATCCAACGGGAACTGATAAAGGTCTGACCGATAAAGTTAATAAAGCATGTGAGACTTCTTCAAATGAATCAGAAATTCTGCTGATGCATGACGAGACCAAGAGTAAATGATGACCAGTTCACTTAAAGTTTTGACATGAGCTGAACTAAAACAATGCCACCCATATGTTCTCAGACAAGTTAATCCCATTTTTACGTTAAGAAGTTACAAATATGTCACGTAAGGTAAAGCTAAACAGCAGAAACAAATTGACCATTGAGACAAAAGTACAGTTATAATTTAGTGAAAGTAAGATTAAAGATCTACATTTAGCTGTGCTGCAAATAAGAAAGTGTCTACCATACCTCTTCCCAGAGCAGCAGCTAAAAGCAAGTGACCAGTCACATCATCTCCACTGCAGGAAGTGGTAGATTTCAAATCAAAAAGGTTCCTAGTTGTTCTGACCCTCAACCCCCCTCCCCCTCCCTCTCCCAATGGCCTACAACTACAGGAAAGAGACCTCAGAGCAGTAGCCTTCAAGAACATGCAAGGCCGGCACAGCCTGCCTATTGTCATGTAAAACAATGCCGGTGCAAAATGCATCTAAAAAGACAGCGTACCACAGGAAGTACTCTGCCAGATCACATCCTGTCCCACGCAGTGACAAGATACTCATGACAACGGACGAAGAAGAGAGGGGAGGGGGCTAACATGGACAACATGCAAACTGGCAAACTGATCGTGTCTCGCTTCTATTTCAGTTAATACTTTGAATTTTTCCTTTTAACACTGGTCTTTTTCACTTGAGCCTGTGCAAATGTGTTCCCACACAGTGGCTTGCCAAATTGCACCTCTTGCCTGCCAGACAGCTAAGGAGCTACCAAATTATTGTGTGGACAAATTATGAAAATGCATTAAAGTAAGCTGCACCTAAAAACATAGGATTGCATGTCCCTTGTTCTAAGCTATATCTTTATCCTGCAGGCTTAGACATAGAGATACTATCACCATATATACAAATAGATAATTTGTATATATGATGATAGTATCTGTGAGACAGTAACAGCAGATACATTGTAATTCGGCGACTAAATAATGTTGCATCTTGACCATTCTGAAGGTCACTTGAAAACCAGTTCAGCCAGGCTGTTGCGTCTCTGTGTGGCTGAAACTAAATGCTCAGAGTTTTCTGGAACATTAGTTTTAGGGGCAACGGCACAATTGTTCATGGGGGTGTTCAGTTATACAGAAATAAAAAAGACATGGATAATTAATAGCCTCCAGCCAATAAGGAACGACTATTCCTTTTATCCAATGTATGCTAACGCTTAAATAAACCATGAGCCGGAAAAGCCATTAGCATGTCTCTAGAATGGCAGTATGTGTGGAGCAAAGATACATTCAAAGTTCAAATTTGTAAGCATTAACTGTGTTGTCTTCAGTGTCTTTCACAACTCCATGTCTCATCAAATGTATCAACTTTTAAACCCACACACCAACCCCCCCTCTTCTCATCACCCTCCCCAGCAGAAGCAGGGCCTGTTGTCCCATCATGCATTGTTGCAACAACATGAAGCTGGGCTATCCATGACATGATTCCCTCAGTCATCTGGCAGCTGAGAATATTACAAAAACAATGTGACTGTAAACATCCCATGGGTGGAAACATGCAGGCCTGAGATAAAAAACTGACAAAACGACTAAATAACACCACCGCTAACAAAATGCACACAGTACAAATGATAGGAATTATCATTTTTAAAATGATAAATAAGGGACCGAAAGGCACAATTCATTCTGGTGTAGTTACTTTTAAAAAAAATAAGCATGTTCAAATCTGTATCTGGATTTTATATGAACATTTTTTTATATGGTAGGTGATGGCTGAAAGGCTAGAGATAGCAAATACTGGGTGCATCCTTTGCTGCTGCGTGCATGCGACCAGGCATGACTTCTCTATCACACTGCTGCCTACTATAGTAAAATACACAAAGGCCCGACAAAAGCCATGGCTATTTGCGCAAAGCAATGTCAAGTCATCCCAACACGACTGAACTGAATCTGGATCCAGATGCAGGAAAAGCAGCGCGTACACCAACCCTGCACGCATTACGCCTGGGAAACAGACACACACACATGGAACACGTCGTACAATTCGTTTTGTGCATGTGTGGAGCGTGCCAATTGTGCACACACTCGAAATCCTGTGCAGAGAACAGCACACGGTGGCATAAATTATATCAGTATCAGATTATTGAATGTGTGCCATTAGGCCAGGCTGAATTCAGCTGCACGGCACGGTGCTGTGAACTAACCGCGGGGCTCCTGAATATCTCCACCTAGAGAAAGAGGTCACGCAAATAACTGGAGCAGACATCAGTCACATCTCGACCATTTAGGAATCTTATACAGCAATAACGAAGGCAACACTTGAATACAATTTGTTGAGTCTTTGCATCTCAATGCATCGACCCCGTAGTATATTGCAAGCAAAAAAATGTGGCCAGCTCACTGGCACTCAGCGGTAGAGCGCCTCGCTTGCAGCCAATATTAAGCCTATATATGAGGCGGACATAGTATTAGGGCTTCATGACTCCGCAATTTGACTAGACTGATCTCTATCGCAGGACGGGGCTGTGACATATGTGAAAAGCTCATTACCTCTAAAGTGCGTATTTCTTGCTGTGTGAGGTCGTTGGACGCGGCGCATTTGGTCCGTAGCCCCTGTAAACTGGAGATGGAGATTTCAATCATATTCTGGATGAGTTCGCATTGATGTAGTGCGGCCATCGCTGCGCCACCGCTACTATCCCTCTCCGGCTGCTCATCACTCTCGACCATCTTCCCACCTTTAGCAGACACACTATCCATTCCTCAGCATTGGGCACGGCTGGAAGTGCTGGAGTCAAACTGTTCGGCTAAAAGGAAACACATGCAGCAGTCCAGCAGACGCAGCGACCTATTGTGGAAGTTAGCTGACAGCAAATGTCCCCAGCTTCCAATGTGGGAAAAGTCAGGATGCAAAACGAAATCTACTTATTATTATTATTTTTTTGTTTTTCTTTATCAAAACGGCCGCCCAGGCTGTGAAGCGGTCCGAAGTCCAACAGTGCCCGACTTGTATATTCGGTCCGTATAGGCTACCGACGACAAGCTACTCTCTTCCACCGACAGCTCTGGCAGAGGCTTTCACCGTCTGTCAGCTGTTGGGAACATCATGGGGCGCGGTGCAATCTGGGAAATGAAGTCACACAGGCACTCAACCTCCCCCTAATCCTCTCGTGCGCGTGCTCACACATGAAGAAGGAACAGCAATTGTTTTGTACATTTATTACAACAATAACTTGATTACGCATTAAAGGGAAATGAATGTATATAAGTACAGGAAAGTAGGCTATATAACACCAGTTTGTAAAACAATAACATAGAATAGGAAGAAAATCAGATATCGCGATATGTTTGACCAAATACCTCGATATCAATATTGCGGCAATATTCTGGGGTTGACAAAGGGTGCTTTAACAAAATATCTTCGCACTTAGATTTTAGAAAAATAATTATCAGTAATGTGGACATAATGCCTAAGTAGGGAAAAGGCAAATAATCACTTTACTGTGATGCAACCTTTAAAACCAGGAAAAAACAGCACTTATGTCATATCACAATATTACAACATCCTAAATCTAAGACAATATCTAGTTTCATATCATGATATCGGTATAATATTGATAGACTGCCCAGCCCTAAATCAGATTATTAATGACTGCATTCCATTTAGGTGCTCTGTTAGGGCCTAGCCCCTTTTTCACTAAACACATATGTGTCAATAAGAAAAGCAGAGATGTAAATAATAGAATTAATGATGGCTGAATTACAATTGGCTGTTTCTGTCATAATATCTTTGAAATGGAATAGGCATCATTTATGTTTTAGTTTCAACCTGTGCTTCTTCTGCTGTAACAAGTTGTCTGCCCTGGAAACAATGTCATGACAACAAAGCATATCGCAAAAAAAGTATTATGAAGTAATATGATAGGATCTGCATTATAGGGTTGCTATGAGGAATTCTGGGATGCAGAATACTCCTCTTTTTTTGCACTGGCACAGTACAATTGCACAGCAGGCAGAGATGGCAATGCAAGAGACGCTTTGGGCCCAAAGAATAATCACCACCTTTCACCTCACTCACAACACCATGCACTGACACTATATTCTCTGTGTTGAGCAAAATAGATGCACCATAAGGCCCAGATGAATATAATAGAGGTTTTAATGATATGAAAAATGTAAAAGGCCACAGGTTCTTTATGTAGTTTATCAAAGGTACAATCTGTGGTCAGTGTACAGACCCCCTCCCCAACCCGCCAATCCACATAGTTGACATTCCACTTGCATGTAGTTGAGTGTACATGGTCTGCATTCAAATGCAGACTGCACTTTCCACAATGATGTGATGTTGGGTGTAGAAAGGGTGCTGTACACATATTGGGCCTTTAATAGTACATCTTTTTTATTTTGTTGTCTGGTGCCTATAATCTCACTCCTCAAAAGTCTAGTCAAGAGTTACTTCAAACAAGGTGGTCAAATTAAAAGCAATCACTTAATCTCCCTACGCATGCTCTTATTATTTCCACACAAAAAGCAATGCGGCCGGAGCATGAGCGTGCAGCCAGAAATGAAGAACTTAAAGATGTGTTACAAATCTTAAAAGTGATGGAACTTACTGCAACTTCAAGAGCGAGGTACATTGTTTGCCCTCATATGAGGACAGTGCATATCACATGTATGGGGGTGGGAGGAGTGTGCAGGAGCAACAGTATACATGGCGCATGGCTGCACAGAGGGTGTGATGTTCCTTCCTTTAATATACCCTGATTATACAAATGAGCATGAGTCATTTCTAATGGAGCCCTGATTTTCTCCTTGCCATCTGTGTATCTGTCTCTTCTCATTTTCTGATTGCATCAAATTGCATTGTATCTTACCCTGGTCAGACAAGCACCAGTTCATATAGCAGCCTCATAAACTAACATATAGAGATCAACCAACAACCAAACAAAGGAAGTAGAAACCTTGTTGGGTGTTTTGGTATACCACCGAGTCAACCTCCAAATCAGCTGAAACTAGCAGTGTAAATTCCTCTGAATTAACATTGGAATCTGACATTGATTCAACATGAAACTGTAAATCCATCTAACACCAGTGCAACGACGGAATGAAACAGACACAACGCCAGGTTTCAATCCAAAACTGTTTGTTATTCAGTACATTGTACACTCAGTCCTGCTGTATTAACAGCACAGATTTGATGGTGACATGCCAGCAGAACACCCAGCTACAGCTCTTCTTTGCCTTCAAAATGAAATTACTTATTGGCTAAAGTGGGACTGACATAAAGGAGGTTTTAATATTTAATATTGGCTGTGTATGGTCACCTATTAGAGAGCATACTCAATCAAACTATTAGGTGTACAAACACCAAAAAAGGTGTGGACCAGTATTGTCAAAACAGAATGTTGCTGAATACCTCTATGCCCAGAGCTGTCTGTTAAAACCTTGCAATTTTATGGACATATTCAATTGAACCTATCTCATATCATATCTCCGACTTATCGTCTATTGCATAACTGCACCATGAGGACTCTTGCAGTGAGCAAGTGATTATCTTTGTGACTACCTAACCATTCAGTTGACAGATCACAAAAAGGGGAAATGTGAGCAGATGTCTGATGAAAAACATTCCAGTGCCTCGCCATTTGTTTCTCATCTTACATGATACTTGAGGATTACTTACCTTTGTTTTCCATAATAAATAATGTGCAACATGCAGGCAATCACAAAAGTACGTGCAGTATATTAAAGAAGATAGGCACTTGACAGCTTGCTGACACGACTCACTCAGCTAAGGATAACATGATCCTTTCCCAGCCGGACGGTCCCTTAAGCCGTTTAAACTGTCGTGCTATTGGACGGCCAAGACACCACACGTAGCATGGAGCTCACAGCTTTAGATTAAATGAGATTGTGGACTGTCTGCTTCCATCTTCTTTGCTGGCCAGGATTTCCACAAGCCAACCTTGCAGGTCCGGAGCCTTTGCCCTAAAGTCTGCAAAAACAGTTGGATCCATTTGGATACATCATTTTGATGCAGGTCTAGTAATTGCATAAATCAAATAAAAATGACAATCAGAAATGTGTATCTTAGTCTGTATGTGACATTGCCAGGGTACATACAGTATTATATACCATATATATATATATATATATATATATATATATGAGTACACGTATGTTGAGTTCCAAATATAATGAAAAAATAACACTGCTGACTGCAGTGTAGATATGTGTAGATAAATCAGGGCCAAATGTTGAAAGTGTCTTTGAACATTTTTTTTTTTTTTTACTTTTCCTGAATGAGCGAACTATTGCTAACTCAGACAAATGGGGAAAGGAATAGGTTTACGAAACATACCACATCAAAATTATTCTAAGTATGTCAACTCTTTCTAGAAATGTTTAATTTTTACCCTGATTAACGCATGTATAGTGTCACCTCCTGTGATGAGTATCACTTTAATTTGTCAGGTTATCCTTCTTTAATTCTTTTTAGATTTGTAATATTGCTGCTCTAAATAGTATATATTAATGTTATTATCAAAGACAATATTTTGTATAAGCTTTCCTCTTAAACCTTTCAGTATATTAAAACATGCAAGTGTTGGATACAATGAATGATGGGAAGTATTTACTATTATGTGCTTTTCTTTTTTTACCACAACAAGGTGTGCATGAAGTATTGACGCAGCCCTGACATATCAACCCTGTGTCAACTATTGGCCCATTCACTGCTTGAGGGAGGGCATAAAGGGTAGACATGATTGTAGTCCTTATTGTAACACCTAGTCATTACTGCAGTCAAAACTTAAGAATCATATATAGACTTTGGCAAAACATTTTTTTTTCTTTGTAATGCTGAAAGTATCTGTGCTTTTTATTAAATATTTTTCCCTCACAAGTCAAAATGTAGGATCACTGTTAAGATAATTGTTGTTATTTGATCATAGCTTTCAAAAGCACTCCATCATTCTGGTATCATCATGTAGTATAATCACTTTCATTTCTTGTGTTACTTGTCTGCAAAACAAATGGATCAAATGGACAAAGCCCATTTGATTAATATGAGTTTTTTGTTATAAGACAGTTTCCGTAACTATTCCCTATTCATCTTACATTTTCAGTAAATGACTTCCTTTCCTATTGGGTGCTGTGTGCACACACACAGAAACACATTACATCTAGGTTTTTCAAATCCAAAATGCCATGGAGCTCTCATATGGAATGTCTGTATTTTATTTCATTTTATTCAATTTTTAAGCCCTTTTGTAAATCTAGAATCTCTAAGTTTATCCATTGCCTTTTTGATATTATTACATTAATCTGAAAACAGGTAGTAAGACAGAGCAGACCTCCTGTAAACTTACGTTGAACTCTCCACCCTACAGAGTAGCCAAGTGAGTTCTGTTTTTCTCTTCTTTTTTTAATTAAGGGGCAGGGCACTAGTATAACCTTTACTATTTTACTACGTACATACTGCTGAACAAATGTAGTGATCTTCAAATGAATACTTATTCATGCCTCTTGTCTATTCTTAGTGACCTTTCAGAAATTTCAGTACCTTCTGCTGAAAATAACACATAGTAGGGTGTAACATTGCCACACTTTGTGTTGATATCTAATAAGAGACACAAGTGGCTTTGCACATTTAACTTGATAGTAAATAGCCAAGACATAAAGATGATACCAGATACTGTTCTCTAGAGCGTCTTTGTATGTGTCGGTTGCTTTCACCACCATTCCCTGTGAAAGAGAATATCCTGTGCAGGCAGAATACAATTCAAACATTGCTATTGAAAACGCAATGTGGCTGCTATCATACAAGATAATGTAACTCAATTGGCCCACACTGGGGACCAGTTGGATTACAACAAACACAGAGTTGAGACAACTACTCAAATGGCACATAACATGGAAATATGCATAGACACCACCATCTGCTGGACAACGCTGTACTGCTAAAATACATTCAGTTTAATGTTCAGCTTCCAAGACCTTCTTTAGTGCAGTGAGATGTCTCTAGTTTCCCCCCGCAGATTCTAAACAGATTAGAATTTAGAATCCAGGAAATTACTTTGGAGTCGATCAAATTCTTTAAACAAGTTGATGTGATTTGGAAACAGAGAACGCTATATATTATTAAAATATATTCAATGGCATCTTTGTAACATTGACCATTCGTGGACATTAAAAACGTCAACAGAACACATGTTGGGCTGATGGCTTTTACGTTTTAGTTACATATTGTTGTTACTGTTTGGTTGCAACAGTAGACAGTGACTCTGACTGTGGTATGATTGGTTGTGTCAGATGTGGTGGCCCCACCATCTCAGAAACATCTGATCCAGGGATTTTCCTGCGCTCTGAAGTTTAGACTTGACAATTGATGGGAGCAGTTCTGTGGGTGAAAACAAGTTGTCAATGAGCGTCAAAGAATGAGCTTATTCGAGCTAACAGCAAGCATGCGCACAGTGCAACAGCTGGTCTGGTTTGAATGTGTGGCACTGGCCTGGGATGCAGTTAGCTTTGTGGCCTGAATTATGAGTTTGTACATGTACTTAAACTTATAATTGCTTAAGACTTTCCTAGAGATTATCTACCGTATATCCCTTCAGCTCCATGGTGTTTTAAGCCTCCAACCTTAACCCTAAACATTAACCCATTGCCGCGCTGCCGGCTTAAAACACCAAACAACATTCTTTCACAAGGCACCAGGAAGTTCTATGTTTCAGTCCTATTGGTCACTCACATAAGTTAAACGTACCAGTACAGTAATGTCACAACGGTACAAACACCTTTTTTCAGGGTGTGAAGGATTTTCTGATCTGTCTCTTTGTGTGTAAAATATTGGATAACTGTACATCTTTTGGCTTTTCACAGTTATTTAAAGTGTGTAAGACTTATGAAACTAACTTTCTGTCATATTTGCTGAAACTGACCCTATGTTTGAGTAGAACTACATCAGGCAGGTGATTAAAAAAAAACTGCTCATGCACACGCATTCATTCTCCCTTGTGAGGGGAGGGGCTTAGCAGACCGTTTGGGCTTTAGCAGAAAGAGGGGGACGGACTGAGAAGTTGTCGATGTTCAAATTCTTTGTCTAAGTCCTGGATCTTCACAATCCTACCTACAGCACCTTTAAATCAAACAGTTAAGAGAAGTTAAAAGGTGACATGTCTCTTGTGCTGAGCTGCTCACAACGAACTGACATGAAATATAACAAAGGCCCCCAGTTAGACACAGGTTTACTCTTTAAAGATTAGTCTGGCTATCATCAGACCAAGCCAAGCTCAATAGAGCTGCAGGGCGAAATCAAATCACCGGTAGAGTGGGCGGGGTTTACCCAGTCTATTTAAAGATGCCTTCCATTTAGAAAAAAGGGTGCCCTTGACTTGTATCTGTGCAAAGTTTATCACTAGAGGTGTTTTACATTCCTAAAGGTGGAAATGTCAGTGCACTTCCCTTAAATCTGAGATTTAAACCTATGCAGGTCAAGCGCAATTTGGTATGTCACAGATTCAAAAGCCAATCAAGTATGCAAATGCCGGCAAAGAAATCAGTCACCCAGAGCTTCCCATGGTGCTTATTTAAGCAGTGGTTTCTCTGTCTTCTTGTCCTGGAACACGCCTCATGGTTTGGCGGCTGAGAAGCCGAGGTGCTTAGGTCTCCCACCTGCAATAGTTCTAACTGAACCATATCAACCTCCTCCACTTCCAGAGCATTTGGGCCAAATTGTGTGTGTGTGTTAATGGACTGGTGCAAGGACAGTGTAATTGAACCACGTCCTTGCCTCAGCAGGATCTGCAGATGTTTTTTTTAGAGTCTCTCTAAAAGGCCCATCTCATGAGTTCTTGGAGCAGGCTAGCCTAGGCGGGTTGTTCACCTAAACAGCATTCTTAGCTCCTTTCCACAACTAGAGGGTGGGGGATCCCTGCATTATGTTCTCCCCACCCCTATTGCTTGTATGTCAATGGGGACAAGCGGTGCAATGGAAATTCTGGACTTTTAACCCAATGTCAATTGGGTCAATGATAGTCGCATAACAGTTTTTTGGTGGAAATCATCAGAGCGTGCTTCTCTGGCAGCTAGCTCGATTGTGTGGTGAGCTTTGCACAAGTTATAAGACAATATGTTGTACTCCCTAGGGAGCCATGCCCAGCCAACCAACATCTACAAGGGTATGTCATTGGAAGACATTGCCTGATTGCTTTATGGCTTCCAACTATTGTAATGTCATAATTTAGGGTTATGACATCTGGTTTTATACGTCTCAATCGGTGCTTGGTGCAAGCTATGGGACGCTCAGGTCACATCTGTGGTGCAAACTTGTAACCGTGAGCCAAATCAAGACACACCATTAGTGAACTCAAGGACCTTTCAACATGGTTCTTCTGAAAATAAACAATAAATTCTCAGTTGTTGGTGTCCTTAATGGACCATATTTAAAAACTGGTTCGCTAAGCTATGATTTTCATATTGTAGTGAAGCAAATATTTACCCGAAGGTCTAAGACCGAAATGTTGTATTTTCTAAATAAATTATTACTTGCGTAATGGTCAGTGTGTGGTACTCTAAGCTAGTGAAATACATAGAAAGCAGTTGCATTTCATTACATGTCATTTAGCTGACGCTTTTTGTCCAAAGCAACTTACAATTGCAAAATATGTCAGAGGTCGCACACCTTTGGAGCAACAAGGGGTTAAGTGTCTTGCTCAGGGACACATGGGTTGATACATTACAATGGGAATAGAACCCTGGTCTCACAAAGGGATATACAGTATATCTTATCCACTGCGCACACACCACCCTGTTGCTGTGTGGGAGGTAACTTAAACTAAAAACTAGCAACGTGTTTTGGATAATGGTTAGGAATACGTGAAGTTCACAGAAAAAAACAACTATTTAATGGATACAAATACAGTATACAGGCTACAAAATCCAAAGTGCTACAACACTCTAGTAGGACTTGAGTGGGTGTTCCTCTTAGTACAGCTTTCTGGTTGGGTTTTATAAAATGTAAAACTCGAGCATAAAACATTGTATAGTGTTCCCAGCTATGGGTTTGTTTGGTTGAGCGTGCACACCTGACAATGGTTGTATTCAATGGTAAATGCTTATAAACATAAGAAAAGGTTTGTAGTTTAAACACTTGAAATAATGTGCTAAAGAAATACATAGTAATACACTATTAATAATTCTTAGTAATAAACTATTATACAGTGGCTTTAATAAGATTACACACCCATGCTAAAGTTGATTAAAAAGAGGAATAACAAAAAAACCTTTTGGAAATTGATTGTACTGCCTTAATTAAAACGTTTTTAGGAAAATGCAAACTTTTAAGGACACCAATTTTCTTTGTGAATGAATAATGTATTGTAAATAAATGTTCTTCCTTAAAATACAGGGGGCATGAGTTATGTTATGTAACCCTCTATGTTAAATTCCCATAGAGGGAAGCATATTTTTATTTTTAAAAACCAGTTATTTCATGGATCCAGGATACTATGCATCCTGATAAAGTCTCCTTGGCATTTGGAATTAAAATATTAAAATCCCCCCGGTTTTATTTCAGTTAGCTTAATAGCTGGTTTGATTTTCATTGAGAGATGATCTTATGGAAACTTCCTCATGCCAATCTCTATGTATGGTGTAGGGTATGTGATGACAGGGGGCTACTTTAATTCCAAATTTAATACATTATTCTTTCACAAAGAAAATTGGTGTTCTTAAAAGGTTGGATTTTCTTAATTGTTTTTGAATTGAGGCATTATGATCAATTTCCAAAAGTTTTTTTTTTTATTCCTCTTTTTAAATCAACTTTAGCATGGGTGTGTAAACTTATGCAAGGCACTGTATTTGAAACTGTGGTACTTGCTTAATACCGAACATTACTTAATACATATAAACACATTTGATAGTTTTCTTTTATTTAGACAACCCAAATAAAAGGCACATAACATTGCGCATGTTTATGTAATAATTTGACAAACATACATTTAAAAAAAATGTAGGAATGTTTGACCTTTCTGCTAATCAGAAAGCTAGCCATATATACAAAATTACCATTGTTAATGTTCTAATACAAAAGATTTATAAAAAAGGTTATCTTATCTTTCACATCTATTCTAACTACCATATTCTTGGAACTAAAATAGTTTTGTACAAAGATATACATTCAACTGCTTTCACAAGGGTCCTGGAATTTCCAATTATTTCTTTTCCTAAAAAATAAAGAGATGTTCAATTCCACCAGAAATGTTCAGTTTATCACATTATTATTATCAAATTTGGCAAACAGGCTATCATAGTGTATCTACGTAAATGCATAACAAAGAAAAAGCTACACTAATATTTTGTTTAAAACAGAACTTGGGAAAAATGACAAACATGCATATTGCATTCTTCAGTATGAACTGAATCAACTCAGAGCTGCAACACTGTTGAAAGAACACGGCATTCAGTAAAAATATGTTCAACAGCTACAGCATTTGGGGTCATGCAACATCAATCTTGTACCCATTATTTGTATGGATACAAACTTGCATTTTATCAAACTCATTCAGATCTCAGCCGCAGCCTGAGATGTAACTTGACTTTAAAGGAAATGTAAAAAAAATAAAAAGTATGCCATTGCACGGTCAATTATTAGTTAAATGGACGGCTATGTTTAAAATCAAAAATTCTTGGACTTCTTGTCCCTGATGGGAGTCGAGTCTTTGAAAATGACAATTCCAAATGATATGAAATCAAAAAATGAACATGGAGAGATCGAGAATCAAGATACATGGTATAGATATATTCAATTTAAAAAGGAACCAGATTCATGTGTAACGGGCCTCTATGTGTGTTTCCTGAGTGAAGGGTCCTTAGCATCATCTTGGGGAAATCACAGATAAATACATATTTAAAAAAAAAACAGTGTACAGAAGAGTCAGACAAAACTAATTAGTCACCATTATGATGACAGTAACAGCCTGAAAAAGCTTCACTACAAGGCCAAGCAGTTCCATGCTCAGCCACTAGATGGCCCTCAAGTGCAGGCAGGCTAACCAAAACACTTAAGACTCCAATTTGATCTTCAATAATACTGTTGCTCACCTGTATGTAGGATATGCTTTCAGTGCAAGACTCATTCCATTCGGACTTCATGGAGAAAAAAAACTAAAACAAAAAGTACACATATTTATTTGTCAAGAGGACAGTGTTGGCATTTCCACTTGACAAATGCAAAAATTGAAATGCTGACATGAAAATACATTACTATGTCAACTGTACAAGTTAGTCACTGTACCTCAAGAGCATACCTACTATCTGAGAAGAAAAAGAAAAGCTATAGCACTTTGAAAAAATATTCTTCCATGCAAATGGAAGCGACTGTCCCTTTTACTAGACTCATTTCCTATAACATTAAATTGTGATTAGCAGGCTATAATAATAATTAAAAAAAACAACATATAAAGTAACACCCAGAGGCTTTGGGAGAGAACTTGTAAAACATCAAAAACAGCAATTTATTGTTATTGCTTCAGTCCATTTCTCATCTCCCTTTTACAAAAGCACAGGTGTGTTTTCCTACAGAGTCCTCAAGGGTGCTTGAGGAATCCTCTCATTTGTCATTACACAAATCACAGTTTCACTCTAACTGACTACGCTAAGTCTTACGGTTGTCCTGATTTCAGAAGAAATCCTAATCGATTTCTACTTAAGTGTTCTGCATCTCATCCACTTAACATTAGTTGGGACGCGGCTGTGACTTGTGGAGCTCCTACTGCCCGCACAGCTCATGTAAATATTCACTTCAGGGTAAGTAAACATGGTTTGGGGGGCGGGGAGAAAGAGCCGGGCTTGAGGTGCAAATGATGACGACAGGATTCTCTTGTTTCACTTCATTTTCCCCTTTCTTTCTGGCCAGTCCAGTGCTCTGTCTCTCCTTTTTACCAGTGTTGGGAAGAAGGCAAGACTTGGGACAGAAAAGGCATGCTATCCATTGACCTCATGGCGATGTTGAGCTGACCAGCCATATTCATAGGCATGGTGGTTGTTATAGCGACTGGGTGGGCAATATTCATGGGAACCGAAGAAGGGATGTTGACAGAAGCAATGTTGACGGGCCCGGTGATGGTGACTGGGTGCTGGAGGCTGATTGGAGATGTGATGTTGACCGTGTTGGTGGTAATGTTCATTTGTGCGGCTATGGTGACAGGGTTGTTGGAGTGGCCCCGGTTCATCGCCGAGGTGATGGGGGCAGAAATGGTCACAGGTGTAGCTGAGGAAGAATTGCAGACCCCGTTACCCTCTGGGAAAACACGAGAAAGAACGTTCAACTTTTGTCCTGCTGCTACGCAAAATAGTTGTTCACATGAAAGATAAAAGCAATGCTTTAAGTGGGCCACACCTATATAACTCCCCCTGCAATCAGATTTATCCTCCGATTTTAACATTATACCTTGTAATCTAGCAACCAGGATTAGAGGGAGGTGATGGGATTGAATTTGCAATGCCTGCTTTTATTTTTTTATTTCTACTACAGCAGTAATGTGACTCACAAAGGCTACTTGCCAAGTTAAGAGAGACTAAAATGAGGTAGAGATATTGAAGCAAAATGCATGTGTACCTGTGACACGTGTGACATACCTTTGTTACAGGAGTTGAAGTTTGTCTGTCCGTGAGTCTTCAAATGGCTGGTGATGTAGGCTGCACTGAGCATCTTCCCACAGATGCTACAGGTGACCTTGCCTTCATGCCTGATCATGTGGGAACGGAGTCTGTCTTTGGTGGCGAAAGCAGAGGTACAGGCCTGCAGCCGCAAAGCAGATGGGGGGGTCAAAGGTCAGCGGCAACAACAACATTATAATACGTAATAATAATAATAATAATCTGGATGCTGACAGCAATGACTCTTACCGTTACTTGACATTTAAACGGTCTTTCTGAGGAATGCACATGCTTCACATGGCAGCTCAAGTGGTCTGGCCTGCATTTAAAAATAAAAGCAAGTAGTAGTTGTAAGCAGCAGTAGTCAAGGGACTATATTTCTGGGGGCAAGCAATTACAGCAACTATACTTGTGATTTGACCAGGGATAAAATAATATGACTTGTTCAAAAACCATTGCAAGTATGCATCATTAATTGACATGTACAGTAAGTGCACAAAGACAAAGTGAAATGCCTATTGTACGTTTCTTTACATTGTAAGTGCAGAAGTGCGGAAGCATATTGACGTGCTCTGGTTGCTTTGATAATGAGGGGATGGGCAAAAAAAAGAAATCCCTTAAAATTCCAGCCAATGGTGGTCAGCTCTCCATGATCAATGGTGCGTGAATTAGTTTGACCTAGTTTCAAAAACGCACCACACAGAGATGCTAAGTTTGTACACTTTCCACTTGTTTTGTGAATAAATTGACGGCTTATTATACTACACTACTTCAGGTTATTGTCTTGCAGCCTTGGCAACACTTACAGAAATTTGAAGACAATGTTATTGAGAATCTCCAGGAATTTGTTGGCTAGTTTCCTGAAACCCAAGACTGAATTGCACAATATCTCTTTGAGGATTCGGAAGACAATTTCCAGGCCACAAAGTTCATTCAACTTCACTAATGCAGTTCTGAAAACCGTCAACAACTGTGAGAAAGTATTAAATGTTGTGTTTACAGCTATGTTAAAAAAAACAAAGTAGTGAGGAGTCAGTCTGACCAACTTTTTAAATTGCCAATATATAAAAGACATGAGGACTTTTTTTTGCTTTCACGCTGCACTTTTTACAATGAAACAAGTTGGATAAACCTGTAACTTAAACATTAAAATGACAAACAGCTGGGAAAAAAAACTGACAAGAAGTGAGATATATATATATATATATATATATATATATATATATATATAACATAAGATTTACAAATATTGGTGTTAAACTGAAGGTTAAAGAACAACAAACATTGATGACAACACATTCCTCTGTGTTCCACTGCATAATTAACTGTTCACTGCATATCAGCAGCTGCAGGAAAACAGCTCTATGCCTCTTGACCTTTACAGTGAAACTCCAGCATTCACAAATTCTTCTTGGCACTGATCATCCTCTGTCAGCTCGTTTGTTCTAGTGAAGCTGTGAGCTGACTCATGTTAGAAGTGGCACAATGGAGTAAGGGCTACAGCATTGGAAGCTGCTCCGAAACCGGAAAACTTTCATGCTGCTGGAATTTTTTTTTTTTTTTTTTAAATATACAAATTAGAGGAGTTAAGAGGAATCTTCTCAGTGGTGCAATGAACCGGAACCATGGTCAGCCCCCTCTCTCTTTTTTTGTCCCACTGATGGGGACAGCAGACTCCAGACAGTGCCTGCCTACATATCTGGCTGAGTGGCAGTGACTCAGTGCCCTGTTATTCAGTCCCCATTCTCACTTTCCAGTATGCTGATGAATCCCTACCCCACGTCACTGTATTGGAGGCATGCCCAAAACTGCCCTGCATGGCGCTAATGTTACAGCTCGACTAGGGTACAAGGCTGATGTTGTTGTTGAAGTTGTGTTGCAGCACAGAACTCTTCTAATGTTATCAATATTCTCCGCTTACTCATTGCCATTAAAATACACCTCCCGACTTTTTGGCTCGTTTAAAAGATAGTGAAAGGTTCTGTGTGTGTGAGTGTTGATAAATCTAAATATGTAGCCACCATGACACCTTACACTAAAAATGTGTGTTCACTACATAGTAAAAGTGTTGCCCTGAACATTACCACGTGGTTCACTGAATTCCCAGGGGAAAGAGACTCTGTGACATGCTGGCGGGAACAGCAAAACGACAAGTGACGCCTCCCCCTCCCTTGA
The DNA here is from genome assembly GCA_026937815.1 of Etheostoma perlongum. Classification (NCBI taxonomy): domain Eukaryota; kingdom Metazoa; phylum Chordata; class Actinopteri; order Perciformes; family Percidae; genus Etheostoma; species Etheostoma perlongum. The sequence goes on along the minus strand of CM049383.1, from coordinate 22,804,229 downwards.
TACTCTACCATGGGTGCTCTCCCATGTGCGACTGTTTAAATATGTGGTTGAAATGGCGTTGTGTGTGTGTGTGTGTGCGCGTGCGTGCGTATATGGGAGGGCGATACAAGTAGAAATCTACAACTGCTTATCACATTTATAAATATAAAGACGCAGCTACTGGGAAGCTACCTGGTCAGTACATGGTAATACAATTATCCCTCTATACGAAATCATGCAGCAACTGAATAGTCCAAACCAAATCATTGACAAACAAGTTATGAGTTGCTACAAGCATCAGGGTTGCTATTCAGTGAACTTTTGATAAAGCAAAAAATAAATAAAAAAAGATACTGCACCTGGCAATTTAATTCTTTCTTTGTGAAAACAAATCTTCTCTTTGTATACACTGCCAAACACCATTCTAATGAACAACTGCAAACATGAAAGATGTAGTCTAGAAAGCATGCTTTGCTTACTTTGCACATTTTTGGACTGACAAGTTAATAGTCAAAAAATGTATGTTTGTTAGAATGTCTTTATCATTGTGTTTTTTTGTTGTTGTTTTTTAAATTCCATGCAGACAAGTCAAGACGTTTCTCTTTGACCCCGGAATGCAACCATTCGAGGGTGAAATTACTACCATAAGAATAAATTAGATTTCAGAAGCATACTTCATGTTTACAATTGCCGTCTTACTTGTTGATTGAAATCATGAATAAACTTGAACAGATGTGAAAAACAACTACATTTTTTGCATATGCCCCTATATTCTAATCAATTTAGAATTTGCTATTGTCGCCGTGCATTGCCCCAGTTGCTGCTGATCCCATTGCTTACCAAACACATCCACTGATAGACTTAGGCCCCTTTCACACACACACACTGCAAACCTGAAAAGAACAACCGGCTTTTACTTAAGGTCTCGAAGGTTCAATCGGAACTAGGGAAATCGGCATTCTTCTATAATGCACCTACCACCTGGAACATGCTACAACAATCATTTAAATTAAGTTATCTTCCAACATATGGGCAGTTTAGAGCACTAGTTTGAAATACTCATGATTTTGGATGTAATTGCTTTTAGTCATTTAAATGCTAATTTTATCTGGATTCCCTTTCAATTCTTTTATGATTTCTATAGTCTATAGTGATGATGATGAAGATTATCTAGATTTGCTCTAGATTCTAGACGTTACTCGGCGGAGCAAATGTCCAAATTCGTTGGATCAGACATTGACTGCTCTTCACTCTGACAGCTCCATGATACTAAATCTGTGCAATCTCTAATCTTGAGCCAAAAGTGTAAAAAATGAACAGCAAGTAGGTGTGTTGATGACTTTGCATGACGCTCGTGCAAAACTGGGAAAAAAAAAAAAAAATCAAACATCCAAGGGTGAAGGAGGAGGGTGTTAGACGGAAATGTCTAACTGGAGAGACAACGAGATTTAGAAACTTTGCCAGACAAATTCAAGGAACGGTAAGAGACTCGTTTGCGACCTAATTGTGAAAGGCTCCGTGAAGCAGCGTAATCAGCGCGACCCGGCATAATCAACGCCATGTTCTGCCTGCCGCACGCTCCACCCAGCGCCACCCCTCGTCTTTAGTATTTAGAGTAAGTAAGAACGTGTCTGGCACAAACAACCTCCTGTTGTGTACTGCACATATGAAAGGGGAGCACCGGACAATGTCGGGACCTAATTTCTCGGACACGGTCCAGAGTTCACATGTAGAAACGGCTATAGACAGAAACGTTTCACTGGCAGCGTATAACAGGCAGAGATTCCGAGGCCTAGACACTCACACTTTGGACACATCCAAAACAAAGCAGTGGCTAGCGACAATGATACCCAGCTGGCCTCCCACTGGAGACCACTTCCACTTATGTTTATGGGAGTCCCAGGCTGCACGGGGCCCATCTCAAGAAGTAGGTTTACCGAATTAGTTGGACAACACAGCTGCTTCACTTCATGCTCCACATCTGAGGGGTGCCTTGCATTTTAATCTGTAAAGTTGTCTATCAATTGACTAATCCTGCTTTACAGGACAGGCCTCGAAGACAATAAAAATATATTCACTGACATGGACGTTTAGGACACTTAAATTCCACTTCAAATGCCTGTTTCTGAACTCACCGTCATGTGTTTTTTTACGGTTATGTTACTTGTCAAAGAGGGAACATAACTTATTCCACCCCCTCAAGAGCAATATGAGGAATGTACAACGACATTTGAAACGGGATATGTTATCTCCCAAGAAAATCTGTTGCCAGCACTTAACGGCCATCCATTGCTCAGGGTTTGCCAGTCTAACTACCTATGACAAGTCTGTCTGGCAGCATGAATAAAACACGTGTTCACCCTTTTCTCCACATTTTGTACTGATAGGCCAAATATTGTTGAAAGTACATTTTCGGGAAGGAATAGCATTAGTGAGCTATTAAAACAACTAAGTTGTGGATAAACACATTATCGTGGGAAAATTGTTTTCTATCATTATTCTCATTAAACAATTTTTAGTCCCAATACAAGTGTGTGCTTGTCATTTGTATTACCTACAGAAATATTGCAAGTGGCCAGTGTTGCCATTTAATGCCTAGTTCACACTAGGCAACTTTAAAACTCATCACAGTACAGGTCACACTACCCAACTTTACATCTTGTATTCAGGAGTTGTATTGGCTCACTGACTGATAAGATTTACCCTTTAGGTAATCAAAGCCGAGGCGTTTCTTGATACTCAATACTTCTTAGGCACCGACCGAATTGCCTCTGGAGTATTGAATTCGGTACCCAGCTCTAATCAGGCATGTGTCTGTGGGCTTGCCTTTGTACAGTTTAAACTTTACGCATTGGACTCGATTGGCGATTTGCAAGCGCCGAGACAACACCAATTTGCCTCCAAGGGATAAAGTAAGAAACCATTTGTAAGCCAGGAAGAAATGTGCACAATGTATCGAATTAAGAAGTATATACCTATAAAACTGATGTATGCCTAAATTCCGGAAAGGTGCCTTAAACCCTGTGCTCCAAAGACTTTTGCGAGTGGAAAATTAGAGATTAAGTCATGTAAAGTTAACTAGGCAAAAGCAGCGCTAACCTATTTCACTTGAGTACCAGTCACAATATCATAGGATGTCTAACTAAAAAAAGGCCAAAAATGTGGTCCTTACCTGGAGAAGCCTTTCCCACACACTGAACATACATAGGGCTTGTGGACTCCCCCGTCATGAGAGCGAACATGGTAGGTCATTCGGTCCTTCCTTTTAAAGCGTTGCTGGCAGATGGGGCACTCAAAAGGCTTCTCGTCTGAATGGGACAGCTTGTGGCGATTCAGGTGGTAGACATCACGAAAGGCCTTTCCACACATCTCACACCCGTGGTTTTTCTTGACAGGTTTGGCCGGTTTCTTGGCGACATTTTGCTGCGGCATATTTCCCATCGCAGATGATGTCATGATACTCGCGCCTGAGGAAACCGAGGTGGTTGCTGTGGAGAGGATGCCTGCCACGGTGGAGATGTAGGAAGGGTTACCGTTGTTCTCTCGTTGCATGGTGGAGATCATGGGTACCATGGTGGGGGCTGTCTGGGCGGCCTTCTTTGGCCGTGACACCATCTTAATACCTGTGTGGCTGGACTCATGGCGTCGCAGGTGGTAGCTGTCACGAAAGGCCTTGTTGCAATAGCCACAGACAAATGGCGTTTTACCTTTGTGCTCCTTCTTTATCACGGGCATTGGCGGCCGTCCACCTCCTCCGCTGGCCACATTGTCTTTGAGTAGATCGGCAGCGCTGGTAGGGGGCTTCTGGTCTATGTGGATGGGCAGGATAGGCTTCTGGTCAATTTGTTCAGCTCCTGCATTAAGAAGTGGCAGCAGGCTGTTCTGGGCCACATGGTGCTGGTGGTGGAGGGCTTCATTGGCCTGCTAATGAAACAAACCCACACACATAAAGATAAATACTTGTGTGAGCCTTGAATTCCATTCATTTCAAAGAGATAACTGTTGTTGTGATTTAGCAGTATATAAATAAAATTTAAATTGATATTTAATAGAAGCTTTAGGGCTAATAACACTGATGGGTGAACAGGTATTGTAACATAAAATGTATAATATATACTCAATATAAAATACACATCAATATTGTAGGCATTGTAGCTTCAAAACTGGAGTCAGCTTTGACCAAAAGGGAGAGAGAAAAAAATACTTATTAGGGTGTTACAGAACACAAAATGGAAACTGGATTGGTCATTAATGAGGTTGACGCAGCATGCCACTAGCGCAAAAGAATCCAAATATACAGGATGAAAAATGATCCCATCATGACGGTGCTGCTGATTCGTCATGTGACTGCAAAGCAAGCATACCAAATTAGAGGCAAAGCAGAGCCCAGTGCACTAGCTCAGCTAAGGAGCTCAGTTAGAGGGCAAGTTGGAGTAAAGGGGTGTAGTGCGCCCACGCACACACTACACAAAAAGACAGGTCACTAAACTAGACAAAAGAACATGGAACACAGTGGCATAACGAGTTTCTAGTTAGAATTTGTCAGCAATGGTTATTTCCGCTCTAAACAAGGTTAGAAGTAAGTCTAAAATCTACATTTATGCAACAGCTCAGATGGGTTTTTATTGAGTTATATACTCCCTGTGAGAAACGCCTGAGATTCCGGTTCACCGTCCCACCAACAGTCATAGTTAATAGAGCAGGCACAGCATTGCAAACACACCATCAGCAGGGACAGATGTTAATGGTAATGCCTTTATGGCTCTTGCTAAACTTGTAACTGGGGAAGACATATTTTCCATATCAGAAATAAATACTATTACATAAATACACCACAGTTAACGCTGTTGTTTTGCTAAATGGAAACAGTCAAGACAACTGTGTTTTGGAACACCAGCAAGAAAGGACAAGGTGGAATGCTTGACCTTTCCCTTTGAGGTTCAATCACCCATTGCAGAGGCCAGCCAAGAAAGGACTTGCAAAAGAGGAGGCAGGGGACAGAAAAGAAAAATGAACCTCACAGTGTCCTCCTTATGTCATCCAGCCCATTGTGAGAGACACAAATCTGAGCAGTGATGCCTCAGCAGGGGATCTTTGTATGCTCATCTTCATTGATTTGGCTCATCTATTCATGAGACAGGGACATTGTTTATCCACACACTACTCAGCTAAACTCTCCGTCATTCCCTCATACGCAATAGGACCTGGGAACTCGTGGAGAATGCCCACCCATCCATTTGTCTAAGCACCTGCTCACACTTGCCACCTTCCAGGATTAGTCATAATCATGCCAATGCTTACCCGTCCACTGGCACACCGGGGGTGGGGGGCTTTATGTTTGGGTCGAAGGGGGGGATACCAGCCGGGAACCCTCTTTGTGAACAGCAGACATAGCCACTGCAGACAGCCTGCCTCTATACAGAGGTGCAGGGCCTGTAAGCTGCTGTGCCTTCATGCAGCTCTGACCATTTTGACACAAATGCGCTCTGACAACTGGGGCTGCTCCCTCATAAATAACATCAAAATGGAGGGAGTGTCCCGATGGCTCCACGGGCCACTGTAGACTTGAATTGAGCTCACGGTCTGAGTCAGATTATATCTTTCTTTTGTGTGTCACTCTACAGCTGCTTGCTAAAGTCCCATTTTTCACAAAACAAACTAAAAGTATAATTGATTAAATAAAAATGGAAGGAAGAAGAGGAGTGCATATTGTAGGAAACAAAGAAAAAAAAATAAAAAACAGTTTTTTTCCTGGTACATGTAAAGCCTTCTCTTCAACTTTATGAGATTGTTCTACATTGTTCTTCACTTGTTTACAAGTTCTGAGATCTTTGGCTGCTACCCAGTTTGCTGAGTTGACACACGTTCTCACAAACATCACTTTTGTAATGTTTGTAATCCTTCTTGGTTTTTCATAGCCTTTAAAGCTATATAAGTACTGCAGAGATTCAGTGCCTTGCTTGTCAGTGTAGGTTGTAAGTAGAGGTAGGCTCGGCAGTTCATGTTTCCGAGGTGGTTTCTATAGAATAGGCTAATTCTTTCACCTGGGCTTGGATTGCATCATGTAAGAGGACGATAGGCCATTTCTAAGCAACTCACCAAGCCATTCTTCTCCAAAAAACACTGAGATCAATGAGCCACAACCTCCAAAGGTGGTGTCATTTAACAACATCTGATATAGAAAACAGCCCCTTCACATACAAGGAAACATCTGTGAGATGTTATGTGGTGTATGTGGAACACATTACCTGGGAGCACAAGGAGCATTTCTTAAATGTGGTCAAACTGGGATATTATAAAGAGGTACTGTATCAAAATACACAAACCAACGTTTAGGATAGTAACTCACTTGCTGATATCCAGTACACATCTGATCAACACCTGATTACAGAGACTTTTTGTTTTTTTGCATCACAGCTATGATGACATTGCTACGTGACGTAAAAAGTTCACCTTTTACAAACACTGCAGTTACAAAAACAGTGTTGAGAACACTTGGTGAGTGGTCTTTGTAACAATGATGTAAAACCCTGGTTGGACCTTAAAGTCATCCATAATTGGAATCTGTACCACGCAGTAATATTCACTATATCCCATTGTTACTTGCTTTTGTTTGGCAAAGGCATTATTACTACAATTCTGGAAAGTAACAGAACACATTTTTCAAAGCAGACATTTTGGCCCATCATAGCAGTAAAAGCCTGGGTGTAGATACTAACTTATTAAAAACATTTAGGGGAGCTTGTTCCAGGGCCCTGGTATTGTTTGATACTTTTTTGAGCCATGTCAAAATGTATGCCTCGAAGAGCTGCCCCCTCTAGATTAATCGGTCGGTTTGGTCTTAATAAAATAAGATTTGGTCATTGTTTATGCTTTTTTTCCTGCTGAATGACTTATTTCCAGTAAACTTTATGAGCACATATTTGGTAAACAATAGATTTAAAGTGGTGCTTTTGCATTACTCTTTATGGAGAAACTCAGCTAAACAGAGCTGTTGCTTAAATCAACTAATCACTTAGTCGAGAACATCCTACGAGTGTAAGTTGACTAAGAATGTCTTTAGGGACATCCCTAATGCCTCCAAAAACGTGCAAGTAGATCATAAATAAGCTGCACAATATGAGATTCATTAACTATTTCTCATTGGCACTATTGAGCCTCACAAACGTTGCAAAGTCTATTTTGATTTAATGTTATCAAGTCTACAAAATGGGGGGGATGGGGCCTACTGACCCGCAAAATGTTGAGGCTACATAAAGCCTTTACACTGACACTAGTACTTTGACTCAAAGTTTAATACGCTAAAACCCCCTTCATTAATATATTTTGTTAAACAGTAAATACAGGTACTTTTTGTGACTTTGTTGTTATAGACTTGTTTCAAGCTAAACAGGCTCTGTCCGCTAGATTTTTTTAGTAGCCAATTGTTTGCTATCACATAACAACTTGTTGGTTGATCCGTCAGCTTGACTTAAAGAGAATGGCAAAGATTAATCCATTAGTTTCCAACTTTTAAATTATTTGTCAACTATCAATGATAATCCATTAATTGGTTTTCAATAATGAAAAAAGTAAAAATGATCTTATTACATGTTAAATGAGATTCTTTTCTGGTTTCTTTACTCCTCTGAGACTGTAAACTATATCTTTGAGTTGTGGACAACAAGACATTTGAGATGGACAACTTGGGTTTTGGCAAACACTGGTCGACATTTTTCTTTCAATTAATCGACAGAATATTTTTTTACTTGCAGCCCTAGCTTGACTTAATGTATTTCTGCCTCTAATGTTAAAGTTATTAATGCAATTTCAAATGTAATTGGTAACACTTTTCTGATACTTTTCAAAAACTCTCGCTGCACTAATATTAGATGATCTAAAATGTAATTTTACATACAAATACATTAGCCCGTTGTTTACTGTAAGAAACGGATGTACACCAACAGGTTGACAAAATGGCTTCCAAATGGAAGGCGCATCACCAACAGCTTTCTTGGAAATATTTAATACGTCTTGCAGTGGCCTGTTAAGGCAATATTTTTAGGCTAGGTTAAGATGAGTCAATCACTTCCACTGTAGTTGGTTCACCTGTTAAACGTCATTTTATTTCAAACATTTGTCAGCCAAACGCATCTTGAATGAATGGATTCACAGCACTTCATAATACTTGTTTCTGTCATTAAGATAGCTAGTCTTCTTTTCTTCTTGTTCTAAGTGGTTATCACAGTCTTCAGAGAAAGCCAGAATGGAGTTCTATGCACAGAAGGATTGCACTATGACTTTCGCACTTTGGGGCACTTCCTACCATTTACTTTGCAGCATTACTGATGTAACATTGTGCATCCAGAGCCAAACTGGTCTGAACAACATGATTCACTTAACTGTAGCCTGACATAAAACTGGCATTATATTGCACATTATGCAAAATTAGGAGAGCAGCTGTACTTATGGTAGTAGTCAAGCTGCTCATTTACACAACAATATGGATAATTTAAAACGCCTGACAACGTATTTAAACAACAATATATTAATCATCATTTCATACACGTTAATAAAATACCTTTCTATAAAAAAGGTAACAGTGGAGAACTTTAAAACTAAAAATTCTGCAAAGCATATGTCAAGTGATGGTAGTTGAATGATATTTCTATCCTTACGTCAAGCTCCAGGATGATAACTGCACACAGATTTACATGAGATTGACAGGGTAACAGTGTGCGGTACATAATACATGCAGGGCTTCTGGCTAGACGCCAGATACTCCACAACAAGCCACACCGTCCATCTGCCTTTTACATCAGGATGAAATAGTGCTCAAAGACGCGCGTCTCTCACAGCAGAGCAGAATGTTACTAATACCACATACCCAGCAGGGTGTGTGTAACACTGGATAAGTAATGTTAACTTTGCATGTGTAGCAAGACCTTATCTACACCTTTTAGAAGCACCTTGAATGAGAAAAAAAAAACATGTTCTCTAACATGGTGAGGATAGTTCAAGCTTCCCTATAGCACTTCTACCAACTTTACCACCTTGACAGCGTTTCCAGTGACTACATGAGCAACATTATTTGACTTTCATTCATGCCTCCTCTCTGCCATTTTTAATCAGTGCTCCCTCTAAGCAGCAGTTTGACATATCTATTAACATAGTTACCCGATCAGTTCATTAGTACAGTAGATACGATCCAACTGTATTAGTCCCGAAGGAAATTACTGCACCAGAGTAGATGGTAAGTGATACAAAGTAAACATGTTCATCTAAAAGGTTGAACACATAATATAATATAAAATAAATATTATTGTCTGGCATTGGCAAGGGACTTACACATAACAGTACTAACATCACCAACAAGAACTCATGATCTATGCCTGGACCTGCTCTCAATTACATACAGTCACTCACATTAAGCTGCAGTAAAATAATAAACTAAGCAGTTAGCAACTCTCTAGATTTAATAGATTTCTAAAATAACAAAAAATAAAAAGGAGAATAAGTTATTTTTGTGAATGATACTGAACTGCTCCATGGTTGATTTAGGAGGTTCTTCCCATTATGGAGTTTGTCACACCCACTAAAACACCCTGGGGCATAACTGTATATATAAAATACACCAAATAATCTCTTTTAGGACTTGTAAAAACACATGAGACGAGAGACTTGTAATATTCTTAGGATGTGGGTTTATATCAGCATAACAATAAACGCGGCAAAACATTGAATCATTTGAAATATCCTCTCCTTTCAACTAAGGTTGTGCCGTTTTGCTTTTTCCAAGCTCCTGGCTCAATCATTTTAGGCTAAGTAAGGCCATGGGAATAAGCCATTTCATTCATTTTTTGAACAATAGCCTTCCATCTTAGTACACAGTGAAAACCACCAAACCGTGGCAGAGCTCACTCTCAACAGCATCACTCACTTTCCAGCTAAAATGGACTTAGAAATTGCGTAACGTTGCGAATTTCAAATCTTCTTCGTTGCTAGTGTTAGCTGATGTTGTGTGCATAGTTTGAATTCCTTTCCACCACGGTCTTGCAGAATAAATAGCTAGTTAATAAACAAGAGAGGAGCACACCAAGCAATGGAACATTAGTTTTGTGAGCTCGTTACGACAGCCTCGCCCAAAATGAGCTAAATTAGCCAGCGAGTTTAATTAACGCAGTCTTAACGTCGTTAGCTAACTTGGCTAGTTATTGTCGAACCCGGCTGAGGCGAGCGGAAAGTTCACCGCGGACTTGCGAATCATCGTTGGTAAATCTCAGCAGCCGATAAGCTAAGAAAACACTTATTCAACATTCACCGCTTCAAATCTAAATTATCTGTGGTATTAACCGCGTTACAATAAGAAAATCTTCGCCCGGCATTACACCTCATTATCCTACGGCGTCCGATCAAAGCCCCCAGTCACACGGGAAAAAAACAGGTCTGTCTCGATTGTAACGGTGCAGTGGCGTCTCCAGCCTACTTCAAATTATCCCGCATGTTTTGCTGGCTTCGACTTGGCAAACAAACTTAAAAAACGTCAAGCGCTGTCGAGTTATTGAACATAAATACTCTAAGTATCCGTACAATAGAAAACACAAGCCACATTTTTCAAACACACGTTGAGGAAAATTGATTTTTTTGTTCTAGCGTCATTCCCAAGCCTCACAGCTGGACGCCTGGATTCATATACCATTGTTTTGCTTGGTTACTTGATCTTGGCATTACTCGTTTTAAAACTGGTATTACCGCTAAGATACCCAATGCTTACACTTGTTAAGGTTGCTTTTCAAGCTATCCCAGTTTCCCTCCTAAAGAGTCAACTTACTTGAAAAAGAAACGTACTCCAGCTCGGCTCCATTTCCACACTTAATAAATCTGTAGGAAACCTTGTAGAAGCCTACAACAAAGCAACCAAACATGGCAGCTGAAACAACTTCCGGTAACGTCGAGGGTTGAACCACTTTACTGACGTTTGATGGGGGGAGAGGGAATTACATTTAGTTTAAAAAAATAATTTGTGTTATAGTTTATGCAGCTCATAAAACAGAGAAGAATACATAAGTCTTATCAACTTAAATACATTCTTAAATATAATCGTTCCTCCTATCACATAACTAATTTGATGTCCTTGGATTTCTAAACACCCCTCTGGATGGTTTTTCGCTAAGATTTTTTCGAGGGGCATTTGTTAGTCTGTCACATGTGGCTGGTATAATTGTGAATGTGTTTTAGTAACACTAGGCTAAATTCATTTTTATAAGAAAAATAATTTCGAAAGCGATTTGTTCTGCATTACAATCACTTAGCCCTACTTCTTTGGCATAATGAGAAGTGTTTCCGTTTAAACGGAGCTGGAAATAATCCGAGTGAGTTGCAGTATATTTTCATTAATGGGATGGGGATGAATGAAAACGACAGAACCTACATTGAACGAATTCCCTCCAGTGGATCAAAATAACACATTCAGTCTACTCATTAGCTGTAAATACACTACTTTTATACTACATTGAATAAACAACAATAAAATATATTTGCTCCTCGTGTTTGATAGGATTATTTTCTGCCCAACAATCGTGAAAGTGTGATACATCATATGAAGGAATAAATTGTTTCTAGGTTAAAGATTATTTTACACACAACATGTTGGCCCTGGTAAAGCTGCTTATTTGTTAAAAGTGACTGTGAGAAAAAGATTTTACAGAGCTTCAAGCACTTTCTGTGTGTATACTAACCATATTCAAACCATACATTAGACATTATTTATTAAATTTATGAAAGTAAACACGTGATATATTACTGTGAAATAACAACAAATAACTGATATCTCTGGAGTTACTATGCAGGCAGACAATATTAGAAATACAGGATGTCTGTCGAGTCAAATGACACATTCGCTCTTGTAGACAGCCAAGAAAAACTGTACAGAGCATCTGGGGTGTAAGTTACAAGAACAGATGCTGACCTTCATAAGCACCTAAGGCTGTCTTCAGACAACTGAGACCAAATTTACTGTAAAATATCTTTATACATACAAAAAACTCCCACTCAGCTAATAATTAGCATACAACAATGGTGTCAAGGCTGATACGAGTGCTGTGTATAGCGAATTACCTGGGTGTCACCAAAGCACCAGCACTCAGATTGCGTGGCAGCACCAGCAGTGGTGGAAGAAGTATTCAGATCCTTTACTTAAATAAAAGTACTAATACCACACCGTAAACATACTCTGTTACACATAAAAGTTTGAAAATTTGACTTAAGTAAAGGTATGTAAGCATCATCAGGAAAATGTACTTACAATATTAAAAAATGCATAAAATACTTCACATTTTAAAAACTTGAAATGATCAAAACAGTTATGTCAATCAACTAATCATTTCAGCTGTACTCAAAGGACTAACTCAAAACTGCTAACTATGAATGGAAATCAAATTTGAACACAACCTGTAGTTTATAAAGCACTGAGCTGATGAAGATTTGCATGTCCAGCCCATACGTGTAACCTGAGGAAAAGACTTCTGTAGAAGTTGAAGTATCATCTCCAGCTTCTTACTCAAGTAAAAGTGTAAAATTACTGGTTTCAAAACTACTTAAAGTATTAAAGTAAAAGTAATGGTGGAAAAAATTTCATTAAGGACAAAGGCTCAGGCCGCACCACAGGGGCCTATAGTGCACTACCCCCTCCCCAAAATCCCATTTTTCTAAAGGCCATAATGATTATAATGTCAAATCAAAATGTCAGTGTTGAAACCTTTGGGATGCACCTGTTTCAGCCGCATTCATGCCCATTGAAAATTAAAGCATTTTAGTACAATGCAAATACATTAAAGAACCATATATGTGTACTACTGAGCATTAACATGTGCTTCATGGAGCAGAAGATATGATGACTAGTTGCCTATAAGTATTGTAATGGTGCCAAAAGTCAGACTTCAGAGGCATGTTATCAACAGCCTTTATTGGAATGTAAATGTACATCCAAGTTTAGCAGGAATCTGTGAGGGCAACGGATTCACTCTATCCGGATGGCGTCATCTATATGGATAGGTTTTTGTTTTTTTTGGTGTTTTTTTGAACAAGCAAGAATGAAAACAAGCCAAACTGAAATAGGAGTCGCAAGGCTATTTTTAAAATGTGAGGAGTTGCGTGAAAATGTAGGAGTAGAAGTAAAAAGTCTGCTGTAAAATAATTACTCCAGTAAAGTATAGATACCCCAAATTTCTACTTAAGTAAGGTAACAAAGTATTTGTTTTTTGTTACTTGACACCTCTAATGCCCTAATGTGTAGAACACTGCTTGTTAACTAATACCTTTACTAGTTTTTTCAAAGAGGAATTGCATGGTATTTTGCTTTATTATTTCACACTTTTATGTAAGAGAAAGTGAACAAAAGGATGGTTTAAGTGCCTATATATATATGAATAAGATTTGAGGTATAGGCCTATATTATTTGCTCCAAAAGTGAAAAAGTGAAAAGTTGCAGATATTTTCAACATTTAGTGACCTAAAATATTACGGTGATCCTTCATACTTCCACCAAGACCAAAGTTGAATCTTCTGGGAAATGAGACTAGTACTTCAGCTTTAAAATGAAAGTGGACACAGCTCCCTGCTTGTGTCAGTATTGTGCACACACACTTTCCAGTACGTTCTTTGAACTCTCTGCTCGTCCGTGAATGGCTGTTCAGTAAAGGTGCCCCCATTGTACATTTCAATCTTTGTCCCACTGTACACTGAAAGCCTTTATTCACATACAGTGCAACAAATGTTTCAGTTAGAGTTAGGGAATATGTGTGGTCAGCCCATTCTCCCCTCATCCAGCTCAAAAGACACGATAACGTCCAGCAACTGACTCCACTTGAAAATACAGCTATGCAGATTGCTTCCTCTTGTATTTTTCCAGCTTTGGATAAGGAAAACTCAGATTCTCCAAAGGTAAGCTCCCCCAGGACAGGGGAGACTAATCCATACAAGTTCATTTGTTTTAAAAAAAAATTTTTTTAGGAGGATATTGTATAACTTACTTTGAGAATTAATTTGTAAACCTTGGATTTGTAAAAACACACAATTCCGTCACAGGAAATGGTGTCTCATCGAAAGTAACTAAACTTGTGAATATAAGAAACTGCTGTTAATTTACAGTTTAATGCAATATCTGCTCTCACATACTAGCATATAAAATATACATGATACAATTATTCTTGATTCTAACTCAAGCAATTTATCCTTTTAAAGAAATTACTCTGAATGTTGACATGTTGACTAACATGAGACAATGACAAACAGAACGCTATATGATGTTTGCTGTACATATATAGTAGATTTCTAGGTCAATATTTAAATCTAGATAATATTTGAAAGCCATACATGTGCAAATGTATCTAGTTTCATGCCCCTGCTTCTTTAGTAAAACTATTGAGTCATAGTGTATTTAGGGTTCACTTTTGCCTTACCACCACTGCACACACTCTACCATAGCACCCTATCATGGTCATTGCATCACATGGTCAGTCCATACCAGACCTCTGTAATCACAAATTGTTAACTCTTTAAATTTCTGTGAGTGACTTTAATGTATGGGAGACATATGTGTGTATGTGTGTTTGTTGTGTTATGGTTGTCTAAGCTACTGGATGCCTAAAATTTCACTCAGGATGAAGTATCTATCTATCTATCTATCTATCTATCTAGGGCATTTTTTCTCCTTAAAAGTGCATGGTGTACGAACAACCACTTTACCATTTTATTATGATTCAGTCATTGATATAATCTGCCTGACTACTGTAAAAAGTATTTGAACTATTGTGTTTCCACAGAAATGGGAGACTGGTCCATTCTTGGCCGCTTCCTAACGGAAGTTCAAAACCATTCCACGGTCATTGGCAAGATATGGCTGACAATGCTGCTCATCTTCCGCATCTTGCTCGTGGCCCTGGTGGGGGATGCTGTCTACAGCGATGAGCAGTCCAAGTTTACCTGCAACACCCTACAGCCCGGATGCAATAATGTCTGCTATGACACTTTTGCTCCTGTCTCACACTTGCGCTTTTGGGTCTTTCAGATTGTTCTAGTGTCCACACCTTCTATCTTCTACATTGTCTACGTCTTGCAAAAAATCACCAAGAATGAAAAGGTGGAGGATAAGAAGGTTGAAGTGGTGCCCAGGTCTTCTCCTTTACTTGAAAGAGACAAACACATAGTAGGAGATAAAGAGACACCAATGGAAGCTGGCAGTCCTTATAACACAACCTATGACAATGAGGGGTGGAGCTCGCAGACAGGTGAGTGTGAGGAGAAGAGCCAGCTGGAGGAGGATATCAAGGAGGTAGGAAAGGACCCAACCCAGCTCTCCAGCCAAGTACTACTTATCTACATCATCCATGTTTTGCTGCGCTCCATCATGGAGATAATCTTCCTCATTGGACAGTATTACCTATTCGGATTTGAAGTTCCACACCTGTTCCGCTGTGAGACCTACCCCTGTCCAAACAGGACAGACTGCTTTGTGTCTCGAGCAACAGAGAAGACCATCTTCCTCAACTTCATGTTCAGTGTCAGTCTAGGTTGCTTCATCTTGAACATTGTGGAGCTGCATTATCTAGGCTGGATTTATATTTTCAGAGTATTGTTCTCCGCATGCTGTACATGCTGTGTGTCAGCTAGAAAACCTGGGCAACAGGTGGATTTGTACTCCGACAACAACCCACTCTTGCTTGAGCTCAAACACTCTCTATGTGGCAGGGTTGTCTTGCAGACCACCTCTTCCGTGTCTCGGGAGAAGAGCAGTGGTGTCCCAAACCAAGGCCCGACCATCTCCTTTGAGACAGACTCCACGCTGGAGTGCACTTCAAAGAGAAATTCAGATGAAAAGGAACGCAGCAAGAATAGACTGCTCAACGTAGCCAAAATAGGAAGAGGGAAAAAGTCTTGGCTGTAATATATATATATATATATATATATCACTTCTTGTATATCTCTAAACTGTTTGAAATTGATCTTTTTTTTCAGGATGGAGTAGTTTAAGAAAGTTATAAAGTTAATGTTATTATTAAATTGTTTGGAGGGATAAACTGTGACAGATTCTGTGTATTTGTTTCTAGCCACAGAAAGTCTCAGTACTTAACATTAATAATCTGGAGGTGTGGAATGATTTGGAGATGTTGCAAATTGTTTACCATTCTAGGTGTATTACTGTAGAGGGGAGCACTGATATATTTATGACACTGTTTCTGTATATATACAGTATATATACACGTTTTTGCGATGTATTGCAGTGATGTATTCATACTTCCACTTACTCCTACATTGTTAAAGAAACAAGGGCCACAAATGATCTTTTGTAAAGAGATATATGGTGAGTTTTAACATCAGAAACGTTTTACTTAGTTGGACTGTTAAGCAGCAATGCCCAAAGCCTCTGTTATGGTCTTATGTACTGTATACAGTGGGTACGGAAAGTATTCAGACCCCTTTAAATTTTTCACTCTTTGTTTCATTGCAGCCTTTTTCCAAAAATCAAAAAAGTTCATTTTATTTCTCAGTAATGTACACTCAGCAACCCATCTTGACAGAAAAAAACAGAAATTTAGAAATTTTTGCATATTTATTAAAAAACAAAAACTGAAATATCACATGGTCATAAGTATTCAGACCCTTTGTTCAGTATTTAGTAGAAGCACCCTTTTGATCTAATACAGCCATGAGTCGTTTTGGGAAAGATGCAACAAGTTTCTCACATCTGGATTTGGGTATCCTCTGCCATTCCTCCTTGCAGATCCTCTCCAGTTCTGTCAGGTTGGATGGTAAACGTTGGTGGACAGTCATTTTCAGGTCTCTCCAGAGATGCTCAATTGGGTTTAAGTCAGGGCTCTGGCTGGGCCATTCAAGAACAGCCACAGAGTTGTTGTGAAGCCACTCCTTCGTTATTTTAGCGGTGTGCTTAGGGTCATTGTCTTGTTGGAAGGTAAACCTTCGGCCCAGTCTGAGGTCCAGAGCACTCTGGAAAAGGTTTTCGTCCAGGATATCCCTGTACTTGGCCGCATTCATCTTTCCCTCGATTGCAACCAGTCGTCCTGTCCCTGCAGCTGAAAAACACCCCCACAGCATGATGCTGCCACCACCATGCTTCACTGTTGAGACTGTATTGGACAGGTGATGAGCAGTGCCTGGTTTTCTCCACACATACCGCTTAGAATTAAGGCCAAAAAGTTCTATCTTGGTCTCATCAGACCAGAGGATTTTATTTATCACCATCTTGGAGTCCTTCAGGTGTTTTTTTAGCAAACTCCATGCGGGCTTTCATGTGTCTTGCACTGAGGAGAGGCTTCCTTCGGGCCACTCTGCCATAAAGCCCCGACTGGTGGATTGCTGCAGTGATGGTTGACTTACTACAACTTTCTCCCATCTCCCGACTGCATCTCTGGAGCTTAGCCACAGTGACCATTGGGTTCTTCTTTGCCTCTCTCTCACCAAGGCTCTTCTCCCCGATAGCTCAGTTTGGCCGGACGGCCAGCTCTAGGAAGGGTTCTGGTCGTCCCAAACGTCTTTCCATTTGAGGATTATGGAGGCCACTGTGCTCTTAGGAACCTTAAGGGCAGCAGAAATTTTTTGTAACCTTGACCAGATCTGTGCCTTGCCACAATTCTGTCTCTGAGCTCTTCAGGCAGTTCCTTTGACCTCATGATTGTCATTTGCTCTGACATGCACTGTGAGCTGTAAGGTCTTATATAGACAGGTGTGTGGCTTTCCTAATCAAGTCCAATCAGTATAATCAAACACAGCTGGACTCCAATGAAGGTGTAGAACCATCTCAAGGATGATCAGAAGAAATAGACAGCACCTGAGTTACATATGAGGGTCACGGCAAAGGGTCTGAATACATATGACCATGTGATATTTCAGTTTTTGTTTTTTAATAAATATGCAAAAATTTCTAAATTTCTGTTTTTTTCTGTCAAGATGGGTTGCTGAGTGTACATTACTGAGAAATAAAATGAACTTTTTTGATTTTTGGAAAAAGGCTGCAATGAAACAAAGAGTGAAAAATTTAAAGGGGTCTGAATACTTTCCGTACCCACTGTATGTTGGTCAGGTTCTCATTATTTTGTTCTGCTAGAAGCCACGTTTCATGTTAATTTTACAGTAGGTTGCCTGTACCGTAGAGTGGGACGAAAGGCTTGATTTTCTTTGACTTGACCAAATACATCTGAAATTCTTCTTGCTGTCCTGCATGGTAATTATATCCCATAATGTATAGGTCTTCAAGAGCTTAGGGGCTGAAATGTAATCAAATGTGCAATGGTCTTACATGGGATTTAAAAGAACGTTTTATATTTTATCAAATTTAAAAGCAGCATCCATTACAAAATCCCGTCAAACCTTTAAATTAAGTTATAGGGCAGTCTGGGACCATTTACCTGTCCCTGTACTGTACCTGCACGTTCAGTGTTCCAATAAGTAAAAAGACCAGGAGAGGTCACTGCTGTCCGGTTTACGCTAGTGCTGCCTTCAAGTACTGTTGTAATTATTAGACTTTTAGAGCAGTTTAAACATTTACGACCCACATACGATTGTAGAAAGCTAGAAATTGCACAATGTGTCCACATGTAACATATAATAAAGATGGATTGCATGAAATCAGTATAAAAAAAAAGTGGTGAAAGCATTTCTTGAATGATTAGTCTTTTTTTTTTGGTGTCCTTCTATGCACATAGCCTAATTCACATTCCATTTTCATTTTTGGTCTGCAATATATCTATTATAACTACTAACTTTTTTAAATTTAAAACACTAGCATGAGATTGGTTTTATCCCCAGATCGTTAATAGTCGACCACATCTTTTTTTTTATTTTATTTGTTTGTATTGCTGATTTTAAATCGGAGCTTACGGTTTGCATTTGAATGCAGCAGAAGTACATTTCTCGCACCTACTGTCAATTCCAAGGAGAGAAATTCTGAAAACTTCAAGCAAGACGACAACGCAGGCAATTACAGGTAGGTCACTGTCATTTCTGGTAATAGCGTGCACTCTGTGTTATTTTATATAAATGACATTGTTACACTCTACTGAAAGTGTTCCCTAAGGACACCGGTGCTAGAAAATGAGGGCAAAGCAGCTTAAAGGGAGAGCTTTACGGCCATGCCCTGGACTATTCGCAACAACAACCTAGCTATATATGCACAGTAAGTTCAGTAAAGGTAACAATCAATAATGTTTTATTATTTCCTATGAAAAGTCATCATGAAACTTTTGTATAGAAGTGCTGAACGTGATTTTATTGTTATTTCATAGCCTCTGTGAACTCAGGAGATGTGATTAAGTATGGATTAAGTGGGAATTTACTGTTTATGGGTTCACACAAGCTACTGAATGTGCACAAGGCATTCGGATTGAGTGCCTCGTGCACAAATGTTCAGGTGTTCTGCATCACTTCAATGGTGATGCTGAACATTTGACAGCAAGACAGATGAGGTCAGATTACTTCCAAATAGTGTCTGTATGTAGGGCAACTTGAAATGCATTGTGGCATTGATATGTGTATAGGACTAAGAGAATACATCTCAGATCGATACTCTAAAAGAGTACATTCATATTTGTAGGTCATTTCCTTTGTTCAGACTGCAATGCATCACTAAGTGATGTCAGTTCACATACAGTCGTCTAGGGGTGGGAATCAACAGAAGCCTCCCGATACGATATCATCACGATACTTATGCCACAATACTATGTTATTGCGATTTTAAACATATTGCAATATTCTGCGATATGTTGCAATTTCTAACCTTTTTAACTTCTACTTTTTCCCCAATTTCAAATGATGTCCCCAAAAGGAAACTTTGTCAACATCTGTTTCATCTAAAAAAAGACACATTTCTCTCTTTGTTCATCTCACTTCAGTTTTATTGTTGCAAAATGGGATTGTCAAGCAGTGTATCGATACACTATTGCTACGGAAAATATCGCGATACTATGCTGTATTGATTTCCCCCCCCCCACCCCTTCAGTCGTTACAGTATCCTTTTCTTGTGATTTAAGTTATGTTGATGATATTTTCGATTGAAAATAAAATGTCTGATTAAAATAATCCAAACACTGCAAGACGAGAAGAAGAGTTATGGCTTTATGAAGCAGGCCTATTTGATGAAATGTGTTATGTGTTGCAAACAATAAGAACAACAACAACAATACAAATGTTAAAATTGTGGACAGGACTGTGAACCTTGTCAACGGACATGCCTTCTTTACTTCATGGGATTGGATTTATGACATGTCACAAGAACACAATAATTAATGTACTTTTTAAGGCTGATATCACATTCTTTAAATTAAAACATAAATATAAAAAACAGGCTATATTAAAGTAAGTAAATAAATGGTTTAAAAAAAGCATCCTATGAAGAATTTACTGTATGCTTTTTTGCACATCTGCTATCATACTGTATGCGTCATTACAGGTGTGCATGACTAAACAATATTGGCCAATAATCGGCATGCTGGTACCTTATTCAGGCAAAACTAAATTCGACGGTTCCATGAAGCTCTCAGCAAACCTTTTTTTAAAATTTTCTCCACTTTCTTCTCTTCCTTACAGATGGCATTATAGGACCCTAGCAACTGTAAATGCTCTCTCACCATTTGTATGAAACTGCCCTGTTGTCGCTGTAAAGAATTCCAACTGGTATAATACGACAGAAAAGTTTGGGCATGTTTCACCTTATTAAGAAAGACAAGGAGAAGGAGAAAGACGTGGTCAAGAAAGAGAAGAAAGAGAAGAAAGAGCGTATGTCCCCGGCAGAGTTAAAGAGCCTGGAAGAGATGAGCATACGTAGAGGCTTCTTCCACCTCAATCGAGGGAGCACTAAGAGGGACTCTCGGGGGAAGTTGGAGATCTCTAGTCCTATCCCAATTAAGGTAGCTACCAGCATGGAGCTCAGCCTGACAGACCTGGAGGCTGAGCGGCTTCACAACAACCTGGGGCAGGATATGGGGCAAATAAGTGCAAGTACCTCTGGTGAAGACATGAAGGGAAATGAACTGGATGACCGTCGCGGCTCTGTAAAAGAGAGAGCAGCTATTTTTGGGGAGTTGGCCAGGTTGAATTCAGTGGTAGGCCAGAGGCATGTGTCTTTTTCCCAGAAGAGCAAAGAGGACAATACTTTGGAGGCGTCAAATCTTTCTGGGCAGAACTGGACTTTGAACACAAAAGGCATGGTTCACATTCCTGAGATGGTGGAGAAGACTTTCCCTGGTGCAGAACTGCAGTTGCCTATGCTCGCTACTCCTCCTATACCAGACCCAAGAGAGCTGGAGATACAGCGGCGTAACACTGGGGACTTTGGCTTCTCTTTGCGGAGGACAACCATGCTAGAAAGGCAGCCTGATGGAGGAGTGTTTCGGCGTGTGGTGCACTTTGCGGAACCAGGTTCTGGGACCATGGACCGGGCTATGGGCCTGGTGCCAGGAGACAGGCTCGTGGAAATCAATGGGATCAATGTGGAGAACAAGAGCAGGGATGAGATCGTGGAGATGATCCGTCAGTCTGGAGAGTCCGTCTGGCTAAAGGTGCAGCCCATTCTGGAGCTGAGTGAGTTGAACCGCAGCTGGCTGAGGACCACTGAAGGCCTGCACAAACACATCTTTGATGTAAGTAGTAGCCTACTGTTGAATCATTTTCAGTCCACTGAATGAATAGATTCTGACTTGCAAACACAAATTCCACATTTAGGCTACTGACACATAATTGTATACCTGTAAGAGCTGCATTTCTGTTGGTGAGGATTTCTCTTTGGATCTTGTGACAATTTCAAAATTTTGAAAATGTTTCTCCATATTTGCACAGAGTCTGTGTTGTTCTGGTGCTCCTTGAGCTTTTTAAATATATACCTGGGTAAATGTTACTAAAATCACCACCTGAAATTACTGCAAATGCCAGCCTTTCTTTCTCATTTTGTTTTTTCCTTCTAAGTATGTGGTTTTGTACCCACATGTAGTGGATTAAAGAGGTCTGGGTCATGGGTGGAACTATAATGACACTGGTAATGTGCCTTTGTGCTTGTATGTATGGGGGAGTGTGCGTTTTGAAAGAGAGAATGTGTTCTGTGTATATATAATCCCCCCTCCCTCCTCCCCGGTCTTTTGACACCAAACAATAGGACGCTGAAGGAAACAACGGCCCAAACGCCACCACAGACCACGGCCATATGGTCTTGTAAGACGCGGCTGGCTGCCCATTCACTTCTTCTCACTCGGATAATCATGTGCAACATGTAGAGGAGCAGCGAGTTAAACTCTTTATTAGCTGGCACAACAAACACCATTAAGCATGTTTTAAGTGTCTTAAGACAGTGGGTGAAATAAACTTTGGTTTAGTTAAGGCCTGGGCTGTACACTGCTATTTGAGGTATATCAGTAATGTTTCCACAGTGCTTTTGAGTTTTTATAGAAAAAAGTGCCTTCAGTGTGTACATGTTGTATGTTTTATTCTCTAATCATATAATTAGAACAAAATACAACAAATAGTGTTGATTATAAGCCCTAGCATATTAATTAGGCTATGTATATGCAACTACTATAATTGCAGTTTAAAAGCGGAATACTATTGGATATCAGTAAACCTTGGAAATTAAGAAAATATCATAACTTATTTTTGCCTATTGAACAGCCCTATTTTAGGTCAATTATTGTATGTTTTATTCTGATGCATGAATACACTCAGTAGGGAGCTGGGTTGGGAACCGGAGGGTCGCTGGTTCAAGACCCCATACAAACCAAAGTACGTGTGGATAGGTGCTCTTGAGCAAGGCACCGTACCCCCCCCCCCCAACCGCTCAGGGCGCTAGTTCAGCTGGCAGCCCACTCACTCTGACATCTCTCCATTTGTTCATGAATAGGCCCTGAGCATGTGTGTGTATTTCAGGCCTTTTTGTAGTGATTATTAACAAAACAGAGTGCAAATTGTAATTTCCCCACTGGGGATCAATAAACAGTATACGTTATTATTATTATAAATTGTTAAATTACTATGATATATGAACATAGGCCCTATGTAGACTATTAGGACTGACGCACAGTTTTTGTGCAATAAAGTAGAGATGTCTCCATCCTTTCTGAGCACATCAGAGTTGAGAGCTGTGTGTGAATTCCTTGCTTACCCCATATTGTGGGGCCATACTTGGTTATTTGTTCTGGCACATACAGTACGTACGATGAAAAATGTGCATTGCAGTACAAGGCTGGCGTTTCGAAACTTGAGACATTACAACAGTGAAAACAAATAACACTGGTAACACATGCTAGTGTTATTTTGTGAGGCTCACTTTTTTTAAGAACCATGTCCATCTTATGTAGGCTATCATAACGCCCAAAAGTGACAAGTTATGAGGCATGTTTTTTTTAACGTATCGTCCCATGTTATAAGTGTGGGAAAGGGACGCTAATGATAAAATATTAAGTTAAACTGAAATGGTGTGAAGTGCCCTGTAAAACCACAGGTATGAACTTGATATGTGCGGATCATTTTGGTGTGTATCACGTTGTCTCTCCATCTATCCAATGCTTTACCCACGTAACCATCATTTTGAGTTATGATACCTCTGTGGAAATGTATATGTACACAGCCAGAGACACTTTGCTTTGTCCCATTTTTAAAAGCAGAAAATGTGCATGTGAGCGTGACCTAGAACCAACAGCACTATTTATAGGTGGTTATAATAAGATCTGGATTCTGGATCTAGAGCTCTGCAAGACAGTTAGATCCATATGTGATGCATGAGGACATTTAAAGGTTACAAAAATGAGAATGGAAATATTCTAATTTCTTGCCAAATGTAAGGTGAGAGCTTTCATACCACTCTCATATCCGTCCGCTAACAATGTAGCTATAGCCAGAGACTGTTTGCATAGCTGAGCATGAACTCTGGAATCAGAAGGAGATAGCTAGCCTATCTCTGTCCAAAAGTAAAAACAGCTGTCTACCGGCATATCTAAAATTCACAAATTAACATGTATCTCTGTGTTTTGGTTATTATATCTAGTTGTGGTTTTACCAGAGTTCATGTGCTGGACTATTTTTTGTATCAGTGTGACATTACCAGGCAACCAGCAATGATGGTGTAAGCACAAGACTGCACTTAGAGTACAATAATAAGAAACTGGTTATTAAACAAAAACTTTCTTTTTTTTATTAATATATGGTTTCTGAGTAGGGTAAAATAATCTCAACACTTGCTTATTTGTTATCCAAATGGTCAAGAGTAGATCACTTCTAAAAAATGTGAACTTTAAATGTGCCTTGACATTTTACTGGGCTAAAATTAAATTATTTCATGGCCAAGTATGCACAACTGAGCACATGAACACTTTGTCCATTGGGTGGCAGCCATCGTCCACACCACAACTATTCTTCTGTTTTGTCCCTTCTGTTGTATTTCCAAAGCTTGTTGTGTCTTTCCCGATTCACTGTAAGTTCTTCATCACAGACACTGAGCTTCAGTGGACATCTAATGACTGAGATGACACCACTGGACTCAGATCACTGTTATGTAAAGTCACATTTACAGGTAATATAACTGAAATGAATACGTTCAAACTATTTGGACCCTTTAAAACAAAGATGTGAATGTCTTTAATGGCCATACTTAAGGTATGCAATGTTACAAACATTTGACCTCTGAGTCATATCTGCTCTCTTAACCTTTTTTTTCTGGGTTTTCTGTCTGGGTTTTAACATGGGAAAGATTTGAAGAAACACTCTAAAATAGATTTGAAAAAACACTCTAAAATAGATTTGAAGAAACACTCTAAAATAGATTTTTTTGAATGTGTCTAATAGCCAATGTCCAATATAAAACCAACGTCACCACGGTCTGTCACAGTACATCTGCTGCAGTGTGGCGGCCCTTCATCCCAG
Organism: Etheostoma perlongum; assembly: GCA_026937815.1. Taxonomy (NCBI): domain Eukaryota; kingdom Metazoa; phylum Chordata; class Actinopteri; order Perciformes; family Percidae; genus Etheostoma; species Etheostoma perlongum. Next base: position 22,779,356 of record CM049383.1, on the reverse strand, counting down.
CAAAGACTGGAGCGACAGAGCTGAAGATGATAGGGAGGAAGAGGAGGCTGCAGATTCAGAGAAAGGGACAGAGGCAGAGAGGGATCAGGAGGAGGAAGATGAAGATGACAGGGAGGAAGAAGAGGCTGCAGATTCAGAGAGAGGGACAGAGGCAGAGAGGGATCAGGAGGAGGAAGATGAAGATGACAGGGAGGAAGAGGCCAGTTGTAAGGCCCATTTGTTAAAATAAAATAATAAGAATATATAGTAGTGCATCAACATAACATGTTGATATAGTTGTTTGTGAAACAATAATCACGATCTTGACTTTTAACTACATAGCCAATGGTTTACTTTTTCTCCATACATATTAATTGCTTGTTTCATGGCTGGTGATAATTTCCCATTTTCCATATTAGAAATAATCTCTGGTTTTAAGTTAAGGCTTCCCTAGCTGTCTGCTTTATGCCACTGTTGCAGTCAAAAGGTATTTGATTGGCTACATATTGAAACATTTAATAATTACTCTGTAGCCACACAGTTCTGTGAAAGATTAATTGTAAAAAGTTATGTTAAATATTTGTGCATGTGTTCTGTCTCTTGAATGCACTTTATAAATGTGGAGGCTATTGTAAATGTACATCCATCTCCACAGAGCCATGCCCTATGCCACTAAATTATTATTATAATCTATTTCGCAGAGCTAACTTGACATTTATTTGATACCTTTTACTACCATATTTAATACTTATTTCTACACTGACTTTAGATCTCCTCGTTTGGAAGCTGGCAGCACCACATGTCACTTTCTAAAACACAGTTTAAATATGGTATGATGGGTGGTTGCCGGTGACGGTATGGTCGTGACACTGCAGGGACAAAATCTGGCCGCAGGGTGGCCTGTGGCTGACCTGATGCTCCTGTGTGGTCATCTAATATCCCTGCATTACTTCTACTACTAATGGTATGGCATTCTCATACCATGCCATTCCCTGTCTTTCTGCAGCCCAGACACAGTTTTATCATTTGGAAATTAGCAAATGGCTTGATCTCCTCCCCAAGCTGCTTATTTAAATCACATCACCCCCCTTTCCAGTGGGGTGATGCTACATAGCAGGGAGCATTACTACAGGCATGGATTAGAAAGAGGTGGGGCTTCCAAGAATAAATCTGATTGCTTCATGATAGAGGTTATACTTAAGATTCCCTACATTCTTTACATGTATTTAATATTTCATAATTTAATATATAGTTTGGCCTGGTTTCAGACTTTAACCTCTCAATTTTTTCAGCTGAAAAAAAGTAACTGACTATTTTTAACTGCAGTTTGACATATTAAGACAGTCAGTCAATGGGACACAGCCACTTGTCAGACACACCCTCATCTTGTCAGCCATAATATGCAAGAGCTTTTTTGATTGAGCATCATTATTTGTTTTATTATGCTATCATTTGTGTCACTACAAGCAGATACAATGTACATACTGTTATGCATGCTGTTTTATTGAGATTATCAATGTGTGCTAATATAGGATGTGAACACCATGACAATTGTTGACAACTGTTACATGAGGCCATTTTTATTTCTGCTTAACCCAGGAAGCACAGGTGAGATCACACCTCAGTTAAAATAAGCTGCTTCTTAAATCATGCCTATGTGGCCTACTTCCAAGCCTATTTACTATTACTGAGTAAATTCTGGGTCACATCCTGGACACTTCAGAGGACTGAAGATTGTCATGTCCCATGATTCATTTCTGCTCTTAGCTCCCGAAGCATGGACACGTCATGGCATGTGATTTCTGCCTGCTTTTGGATTACACTGTATGGAGATTTTAACCTCTACATGATCAGCTTCCATCAATGACTGTAATACTTTTATTTCAGGAATGTTGCCTTTCTGTCTTCAGATTTTCACAGCTTTTCTTTTTTTTGGTTTCTTCTCCTTGTCAGCTCTGGGTTTTCTAACAGGGTTTGGTAAATCAAGAAATGGCAGATGTTGTTGTGGACAAACCAAGAGTTTATGTTGTATTTGTTTCCAATAGGATTCACACAGATTTCCTAAAATTGAAAGATTTAACTGGGTCATAATCAGCAGTGTTTATGGGGTATAGAGGCCTTAATCTTGCTCTGCACTAACCATGTGTAGACAAACAGTCGACATGATGCAGTGTCCCAGTAACTGACTCTGGGGATTAGCAAACTGTGCTAGACAGGCTGTGTGTTTGCCTGGGTCTTGATGAGCAATACTATTTGAGCTTCTGATTTTACCATGAGAAAGATAGGACTTATAGCTGAATTATAGGATTTTAGCAGGAAAGCAACATTTTTGCATGTTCCAATTTGATAAATTAAACTGTTAATGATTTTCTGAATAAAGATCGGATTATTATTATTATCACTAACCAGCAAAGCCTGTTGCTATATTTCTGTGTATCCTGTGTGGCTTCACTCCATGGCACCGATACTATCTGACTGGTCTGTGTCTCAAAAATCATGATTTACGCTTCAGTGCAGATCATTTTGAAATCTGCGTTATTTGTTGTATATCATTCTTTTTAATGTTTGTCACCAAATAATACAACATCTCAAATTTAGGTCAGTAGTGTGCCTATACGCAGAACCCTCTGTGAAATAGAGAGGTTAATACATGAGTTTATAGCTCCCTCTTGTGGTATAAAAGGCATAGTGAGGAACATGCGTCACAGCTATTACAGACATGTTGATGCCTTCGATGATTTATCTGTCTTTTATGTGTGCATCGCTGTAGCTGCACAGAGAGAAAGGTTTCTTACCTCAAGTGAATGAAGATGATTGTTGTTTGATGTTCAGATAATAGTGTGTGTATGCTTTACACTGTGACACATGCCTAAATCTCTCATTGTGTGTGTGTGTGTGGGGGGAGATTAAATAAGCTTTCATTCAATTTGAAGTCTGTTTGGAGAAGGACATTGCTGCACTCAGTACTGAGACATAGATTTTTATATATATCTCAATCTATTAATTGTGTTGTTGTAGCTTTTGTGTTCCCCACAAATGGAAAGGGCATATACAAGTTTGTATTTCACCTGATGAGGGGAGACCACCTCACTAATTCCCTGTCACCAGGAGAAGAGAGTGGCAGTGAAAAGTGTTAATTGATGTACTTCTGCAAATTCTATTTATAACCCCTCTGTATTTCAGCAGCTGTCCCTCTTCTATCTCGCTGCCCAGCTCCTCTCACATTACTCTCCCCCCCTCCCACTCGTCAGACCACAGCTTTACTTTACTGTGACCCCACCCTAGACGTTGCCCTCCCGCTCTCTCAGCACTAGTGAGTATGAGCTCTTTGCAGACCCAGGTCATACCCTGCCTTGGCGCAGACTGCACTGCTCCAGTGACGGAGCGAAGATTGGAAGGTTAACCAGGCCTTAAGAGAAGGTAATGGGCGCGGGCCTCTGGTGGACTGTGTGTGTGGTGAGCAGTGTGCTCTACTCCGGGGGTGTACATGCTCTGCTTAGCACTTCCATTTGGGCTCTGATGGCGTCTGAGAATGGCCTCCTTTTGCTGCTGAAACTATTTATAGGAGTGGTCTCTGATGAAAGCAGGGCCAGAGGTGGTGAAACATGTTGCTGTGCAACTCATTTTTGCTGTGTCTCCTCAATGAGTAAACTGTTAATTAAAAGTTCTACAAATGTCAACAAGTTGCATGTTTGACTTGTTATTAAGTATGGATGCAAGTGCGAGAATCGAAAGTATGTTTGTTTGATTGCTTTGTCAATTGGCCACTAATATAGCTGGTTTTAATGTGTTTTGCTATCGGCAACACTTGGTTGGGTGCAATAGTCATTTGTTTTCTGATCGATTTTTTTGTCTATGCTACAAATGAGACAAATTATCAACATAGTATGTAATAATTTTAGTGTGCTGAGGTGAGAAGCAGTTCTTCATACATAGTTATAGTAATTGATTGGGAGTGAGGCCCATATATAATAAATACCACTACTACAGATGATTCTCAGGTACAGACATTTAGTCCTGTTTGCAGTGTCTTGTTACAGTACATCTTCATGTTCTCATAGTCTCTTGTATTGTGACGCAAACCATTATTTCAAATAATTTTCATTTACATGTGTTGCCGCTGTATGTGTATGTACCACATACAACTTCAGCATAAGAGGAATGTAGCACAATATGGATGTGAAAACAGTTATAAATACCCTATGTGACTATAAAACTTGTTTTGCTTAAAATCAACAAATAATCATGATAATGAATCGTGATCTCAGTATTGATCAAAATAATCGTGATTATCATTTTGGCCAAAATCGTGCAGCCCTACATTTCATGATGTTATTCATGTCTTCTGTCCTCAGGGCTGCATGGTCCCCCTGTCCTGTTGTGTGCTGAAAACACGTCTACAGTATCCCACCTGCTCACACCTAAATTTCCATTCTTCATCGCTACATGCAGCACATTCTCCTCTTCTCTGCTGTCTCATTTTTCTCTCATCATTCCATATATTTATTCTCCACGTCACCCAGCTTGTTTCCATGACTTCTGGTCTGTCTCCATGGCGTACAAATCGCGCTTTTCATTCTGGGAACAAAAGGGAAGTCTTGCTTTTATATGTTGTTTTATCCTTTCAGTTCATATGTGCATGATTTTGCTTTTTGAATTTGTGAACTGTTCCTTTATGTTGAGTAAGAGAAGCTTTGGTCTTTATGTGTGGTTTGATCTGTTTTCGTGTTGCTTTTTCTTGTGTAGGTTAAAGTTGAGAACAAGCCAGATGTAAGTGTTTTTCACCTGCATGCTTTTGGACACACACATAATGAAACCAGGTTTGTGTGCTGTGGTACAAGATAACAGAAAGATATTGGATCACTAATGATGATCACAACCTTCTACTTGCTAAAGTCAGGTTACTTTACTGTGGTCCTAGGAAGTTAGCAATATGTTGAATTTTGGAGTAGGTGTAACAGTACAACAATACTTGATCATTAATTATTAAGATAGGGCTTGAGGTGATTTTCATTACTCTCAGGGCAATTACAATTTCACAGATATGTCTAAAGCATGAGTTTGATTAAGGACATTTTCTAACAATTTAGTCTCTTCATTGTCAACACTGAGCATCACCTGGCCCACTGTCTGAAACACAAATGCGTCATATGCAAACACTAGTTTGAGTGAGGATTTTGAGATACACAGTTTCAGGGCTTTAAATTTACACCTGCCAGCCTCCCAAATTTGGGTAAAAGAAATAATTTTGGTAGGTAACATGTTAATGTTACAAGCCAGTTTTGCCGGTGATGAACAAAGCAGATAACTCTGCATCTGTTTGAATCGGCTGGCTGCAGAAACGATGCAACAAGTCAGAAATGTTGGCGATTTTGTGTGTGTTTAGTTTGGAAATGTTGCCTTTATCCGGCAACACTGCTTTTATTCCTAATCCTACATTTCCCATGACGAACAGAATGGCGCGAAACAAACCCGATTAGCTGAAATTAAAGTAAATGTGGCAAGTGGAACATCTGATTGGCTGGTAACTTCAAAAAATCTACTAGCCATGTTGGCTGGTGATCAAACAAGTTTATTTAAAGCCCTGCACCGTTTGAATGATCCTTTTTACACAGTTTGTGGTCCCAGAACCTGCTGTTGAAATGTTTGGCAGTTTATCTGCGTCAGCCATGGAAGTAATCTGCACTATTTTCTGCCTTGCTCTGTTTGTATTCAGTCTGATATAGATAGTACTCAGCCTCAGGCGGTCACTAAACCCGGGCTAGACACAGAAGGTGGTCCACAGTCACCTGCATCATCAGCTGAAGAGTCAAATGGTAACGTTGCTATGGGCGGTTCAGACACTCCGGGGGAGGAGCAGAGTTCTAGTGGTAAGAAGGTGGTGAGGGTTGTGAGAAGAGTTGTTAGACGCGTGGTTCCTGCTGGGACGGTAGAGCAGAACCCGCCCACTGTTTCTGAGTCTGCGAGGGCTGCCACTGCTGCAGACCTGGCCCTCAAAACCACCAGAGCTGCAGGGCAGGACAAGGATGATATCTCCATGGGCCTCACCAGCCTAATGGGCAGAGGCAGAACCAAGGATCACCGCCCTCGCACCCGCACCCAGGACCGCAAAGAGGACATGAAAGAAGAGGCAAAGCAGGAGATGGAGAAAGGAGAGGTGAAGGAAGAGGAGGAAAAACCAACTGTGGAAAAAACAGAGGAGGCCACATCCACGTCTGTGCCCAGTGCTACAGCACCAAACCCTGCACCACCAAAGTTGAACCCCCTCACCCCTCCAGCTGGATTCATCCCCGCTCCCAAACCCAATCCTTTTGCACCGCCTGCTGGTTTCATCCCGCTACCTAAACAGAATCAGTTGACTCCTCCGCCTGGTTTCATCCCTGCCAGAAAATCCAGTCCGGTGCCACCAAAACAGAACCCCCTGGCACGACCTCCAGGATTCATCCCTGTCCCAAAGACAGACCCCCTAGCTCCTCCTGCAGGGTTCATCCCAAAGCCTCGTCCAGTTGTTGTAAAGAAACCCGAGGTACGGAGTGATACAAGTGCATGTTGCTTAACCTCGGGTGGAGCATGCTGTGTGATAACAACACAGACATTACTGTTCATATACATGCAACCCCCTGACAATGTTTACCTGAAAGACATCTTCAATGTTAGCAGACTTGTTTTTGGTTATGGATCATCATTTCTTACAGCTAGCATTATAATACTACATCTCATCTTTGTGATTAACAAAGTGGCTCTTTTTTACATTTTCTACAAAAACAAAAGTTGATTCTGGTGAAAAACGAGCCTTGATATAATGAAGCCACCCTGAATAATGAAGGGAAGCAGGGTGCGTGTACCAGCTCATGATCAGGCTTCATCAGTGGGTATAAGGGTGTACTTATGGTCTGCACTCTTGGTTGTCTGGTCAGTTGGAGTTGTCTGTGAGCACTGAGCTGTGTCTCATTACTGTCACTTTCTGCAGGCAGAGCATTGCAGTTGTGCTGACCACTAAGGCAAGGGATTTAAGGAATGCTTTTTAAAGAAACAGGAATCACAAAAAGAATTCAAATGATATTCTTGTCTTGTACTAATCGGTAGTTCTTGACAATTAAACAACCCACAAGAGTTAACCACAAAACCCCAGTTGGTCATGCATCACCATGTGCAGCTTGGACCTATACTTGGATTATTACATTCAGCTTCAGCTAAGGTTTTAATATTCATGTATTGTATTGGAGCAGTCCTTTCAGTTTCAAATTTGTATTTGCGTCTATAGTCTCTCTTTCAATTTGTACCTCAGACTAGGTTATATTTTGTTATGTAGTGTATTTGGCAGTTTGTTTGCCGGCAGGCAATCTGAAAATTTGATCAACAGATGTCCATGAAATCTGGCGAACAGTTGGGTATTTGGCCTTGGAGTGAGAGATTTGATTTTGGAGATATGCACCTGGTGTTTTTGCTGAGAGATATTGTGTTTTTGACAGCTCTAGGGTGAGGTTTAGGTTTCTAATATTAGGAAAGGAAGATGTTTTCTTTGAAATGTTCTGCTCTCACAGGAGCCAATTATTAACATGACATGTTGACATCAGCCGTTACCATGATATACAACTGAACTATCCCTTTAAGAAAAATCCCTTTAAACAAAATCTGAATTAATCTCAAGTAACGCTTTTATCATGACAACAAGTTGTTAGCAGCAACAACCTCAACCTAAAAATAACTCTGATGCAAACAGAAGAAGATAAGGGACCAAACTAGATTTATTGATCCACAAATGCATACAATTACATAGCAAAGTCATAAAAGTTGATTAAATGATTTAATTGGTTGGTGCAGTTGTATGAGAATTCTCCTGAAACAATTCTCAAATATTTAATTACTTTAATGTCATTTGCAACAGCTTGTTGCTTAAGTAACCACTGACAAACAAAAGCCTTGAACCATTATTCCTTCGCTGCAATGCTTAATGATCCTTTTTTAATTCTCATTTCCTGATTGAATTAACTGGAAAAATAAATTAGCAGGAGCAAACATACCTTGAAGTTGGCTGTAGTTCTGGGTGTGTTGAATTTAATACAGAGTTAAAAAAAATATACACTGAGCTACAACATACTGTAAATATCATTCTGATCGTCATCTTCCCATGTCATTTCCATCTCTGTGTGTGCACGTTTGTGTCAAACTCTGTTTGCGGATATTTGCATATATTGTGTAAAGGTAAAGGAGACATCTTGTCCCCCTGTGGTCCCTGATGGTAAGCCGTCATCTGTTGCACTGCCCCAGAGTCAGTCTGCGCCGCTTGAACAGGTGTGTGCTCATCTTGCTGCAAAAGTACACTTTACAGTGTGTGATTCTCACACTCAAAAGCACTAGACATTTTCTTTTTATATGGAATGCCTTTATAATGGCAGTCACTTTTTCTAAAGTGGACAATCATAGCAATTTTCTCTGCAACACTGGTTTTTCTTTCTAGCTCCCCAATTACATTTGCTGGTTCTGCTATCCGACTGCAGGTCCCAGGGCTGATTCCCTCGGAGGAGGATTACAAGCGCGTGAGGAGGATCTTTGCCGTCGATGGCAAAGATGTAACTTCATTCTTTGCAACTTTGTTTGGTTTGCAACTGCCATGCTTTAATAAGGCTAACCCTGCTACCAGCCTGAGTCCACTGCTTGCATCCCCTAGATTGAAATGTGTCCAAAAATTACCCAGGTCCACGGCTGTCCCTAGCTGTCTGCCAATAGGGTTCCAATTTCAGGGGTCCCCTGCGTTGTTGGCTACTTGGTGTGAAATCTGAAACTTTGAGACCAAAGGGATATTTTCTCTGTCGAGCACATTATGGAGATTACTTCAAAGTTAGTTCAGGAGAAAATAAAGGCTTTCTTGGCAATGTGAGCTGAACCAGTGTTCCCTGAATGTTCATGATATATATTCTGGAGAGAAACACATTCTGTATATACTTCAATAAAATGGATTATAATCTCCATTTTTGGAACCATAAATGCCTTCTTAAATGACATGCTGTGTGATTGGTTTGGGAGACACTTTTGTTTCAGAAAAGACAACAGTATGAGTCCTAGTGCTCTGTGATTCACTTGCTTAATGCCTTCCTCTCATTCATTCTGCAGAATGAACTTTGTTATCAGGTCCAGAGGAGCACCTGTGTGCTGTATGATGAAGTAGTTTGCCCATTGTAATTATTTTGGTAGTGCCTGATTATGTATATGGCAGTGTCTGGTTATGTCTTCTATGAAAGTTTAGAGCTATGCAAAGGCACTTAATAGTATTCCTTCTCTCTTATTGTGTCTCATCACGTCTCTATTTTTGCTTCTCTGTGGGTCATCGGATCCTGACTTGCCGCTGTCCTCTTTGCTGTTTGCATGGCTAGCTTGCCAGAGGCCACAAATCCTCTCAGGTACTGCCTGCTCAACGGTGGGCTCGCCGCACTACCTCGCCTTTTGAGTGCTAGAGTTAAGCCTGTTCTTCTACTGACCCCTCTCTGCCCTACTTTGTCTGTACCTGCTCGCTCATCTTTGTCCCCACGCTGCTCTCTCTGGTTCATTCAGGGTTCATGTGAGGGCCCGGAATGTAGTATTATGACATAAACCAGTGATTTTAGAGGTCTCAACAAGATGAACAACTTCTTAATTTAACCAATGTTGCATTCAGGTTAAAATGAACACAACATGCTGCTGTGTATTGCTCTTTACACCCACATATAAATACAGAGGTTAGACTATAAATTCTGTACATACTGTATATACTATATGTAGTCATATGCAACAGGAAACAGTTTGTCAAATACCTAAAAGTTCTTATCAAACTGGTGTCTGTCTCTTCAGAAATCTCCCTAAATTTGCTTGCAGTAATACAGCATATTTGTATATCATATTGCATTATTATATCCTTGTGATTATGCATTACCATACTTTTGCTATAGCTGAGTTCATTAGCATCGCCTATAATTATTTTTTTTTATACAACTGGCTGAACGTTGCCTTGTATTTATTACCTGACTTTGTACAACTAATCTGTTCAACTGTGACTGTTATAATGACAGAGCATTCATTTTGTGCACAAGTCCCCACAGACCCAACCACTGTACTTCAGTGCACTTTGAAATCCCTGCTCATTAATGCATTGATATTGTAATTCTTTTCGTGGTGAATTACTTTAATGACTCACTCACTCTGCGAGCGTTGCTTGACTTACTATTGCATTGCTGAACTGCCGCCGGTCTTGCTGCAGTGTTTTGTATTATGTTTGTTTACTCATAATAATGTGTGACCGACTATACTTTTTTCTCCACCATGTCATATATTGCATCGTTTGAATCATGCATTTGGAAAATGCGATTTGTAATGTTTAGCTGTTGAATTCAATCACTAAAAACACAGAGCACACAGTTGACTCCGTCCTTCCCTTCTCCAGTCCAAGCCCGTTGAGGACCCTGTGGCCATACTTGAGGCAGCACACTCAGCTGCAGCTAAGGTCTGACAATGGCTACAACTCAGTGTAGTTCTGGTTGCATCCACCTGTGTTTTAGAGTGATGTGTGTTTTGTGGTTTTTGTGTGTGATGAAATAGTAAAGGGGTGTAGGATGATTACTAGGCTTACTAGTTAGTCAGGCAATCCCACCACCAGGAAAGCCCCCCTTTCAACTTCCCCATAGATGGAGCACTCTGCAGTCACTACCAGCTGTCCTTACATTTTAACCAGAGAAAGAAAAATAATGCAATGTCTTTGTGCAGCTATCCACTGTTTATTATGTTAGCTTAATTGCATGTCTGAGTATGTCTGTCACGATGCATGACTCACTCCAAACACTTGACTTGATTTGTTGTATTTGAAATTATTTAGGTGTTTTCTCTGCGCAATTCCCCTAAATTCATGTATTTTGTCCTAGTGATGTTCTTTGTTGTGATAAAACACCCCTACCTCGCCCTCTGTCTCTGATGTTTTTTTTAGTAGCACTCTCCATGGGTTTAGTGCACACTGTGTGAGCTATGAATGGTGCTTTAAAGTGAGATTATGGGAACTGCAGTTCTGCCGTGGAGGGCTGATGTGTAATGGTCAAAAATGCCTGAGGTGACATACTAAAACAAACCAACTAACAACAATTCCTACAGGTTTTCACACTGAATGAAGCCCTCTGCCTACTGAATGCGGTTCCCCTTATATGTCTGATGTACTGTAAATGTGAACTGCATGGTAGTCTGGTGTCATTTGTAGGATCTTTGTGGAGGGTCATTATGCAGTTATCTGATTTAATCCTTAATCTTTCAACTGTTCTTTGTATTTTACTCCTTTATTTTGTGATGTTCAGTCATTGATTATACAAGTGTTTCTCATTTTGATTGCTAACCTGTTTCTCACAGGGAAAGACTGAGGAGCAGATAAAGGCAGAGAGAGCCTGGTATAACACAGAACCAGTATGGCTTGTCCACAAGGATGGGTTTTCCATGGGTTAGTAAAAACATTGGTATTTAAGTATCTGTATCCATGTGTCTTTCTTTAGATTAGTTTTTAAACGTCCCATATTGTAAAAAGATTGCAATGTCTTTTTTTATCATGAAGGTCGAGGTGCGAGTATCAAAACCTTCGACCACAAGGAAATGCACATGTATTTAAACAAGCTGTCAAGATGTACGGTTGTGATGCCATAACTATACTATATAGGTCAATAGGTAGAAAGTGCAGCTACAATGCTGTTGCAGTCATTCCCTGGCTGCAGTGACTGTGCTGTTGTGGAAGACCCAGAACAGTTAACCAATCAGAGCAGACTGGGCTATTGTGGGAGGGGGGGCTTAAAGAGACAGACGCTAAAACAGAGCGTTTCAGACAGAGAGTGAATACAGGTATATTCAGACGGATGAGTATGAGTGTTTTTTGAACATTAAAGCATGTAAACATGTTCTAGTACAAACCCGAAATACAACCAGTATGAACCTGAACATGAGCATACTATGGGACCCTTTAAAGCAAATTCTCAACTTACTTTCCTGTCAATGCTGGTGTGTTTGTTTCTAGGTGACATTTGATTTTTAGATTATAGTGGTGGGTTGTTCAAGCTTAGAAACTGCTTTTCATATTTTAATGTTAAACAAGGGCAACAAACTAGACCTCAGGCTGCATGTAATTAGATTATGCTTGTTGCTTGTTCAGTTTTAATGAAGCTTATACATTATTTAAAGGGATACAACTGCCACATTATCAGACATGCAAGATAAGGAGAAGCTATTGCACTCAGATCGAGATCACACATCATGATAAATTAACTCCACGCTTTGCGGTGATGTAGCAACTCTCCTGAAGACGGAGGCCGGCAGTCTGCCAGAGGGGAAGGTAAAAATCCGCCTGGAGAGTGATGGATCTTTATTGGATGTGGACGAAGACGATGTAGAGAAGGTATTTAATCATCAAATCAACTCTGAACCACATCAATTATGAATGACAATGTGTGAGTACGTGTCTGCTTTGACTTTGACTTTGAACTGCAGGCAAACCCTCCGATGTTTGACCGAGTGGAGGACCTGGCCTCTCTGCAGTATTTGAATGAGTCGAGCGTGATGCACTCCCTGAGGCAGCGGTACGGCGGTAACCTGGTGCACACCCATGCAGGGCCCAACATGGTAGTCGTTAACCCCATTAGTGCCCCCTCAATGTACTCTGAGAAGGTAGGCTGCAGCATTTGCGTATAATGACACAGCTCTTATTAGAATAGCAGAATGTGAGAATGTAGTCAGAATGAACTAAGCTCTTCTCTGGGATTTTGTCCATACCCTCCTTCTCTGTCTCTTTATCTTCATCTTCTTTCAAGGTGATGCAAATGTTCAAGGGCTGCAGAAGGGAGGACACTGCCCCTCACATTTACAGCATGGCCCAGGCTGCCTATAGGAACCTTCTGACCACTCGCCAGGATCAGTCCATTGTCTTGCTGGGCAAGAGTGGTAGTGGCAAGACCACCAACTGTCAACACATCATCCAATACCTGGTCACCATTGCTGGCAGCACCAACAAATCCTTCTCCAGTAGGTTGGAAAGGAACTCTGAATGTCTAAAAAAAGAATTTGAATTTAGTGCATGTTGTTGGTGATGTATTATTAAGATCCCCCCCCCCCTCCTAGAAAATCAAAATTATAAAAAGATGAAAAATTTTTTTTTTCTTTGTTGTCTGTAGCAGAGAAATGGCAGGCGGTCTACACAGTTTTGGAGGCCTTTGGGAATGCCTCTACTTGTATGAATGGGAATGCTAGTCGCTTCTCACATATCGTTTCCTTGGACTTTGACCAGGCAGGCCAGGTGACCTCAGCCTCTATCCAGGTACAAATAAACACATTTATATATTTATTTATTTAAATAACTCGTGCTCAACCAATGGATTTCCTATGCATGCATATCTGCTATGATCTCAGACAGTATGTCATAAACTATTTTATATTTTCACCAAACTCCAGCAGACTTTGTTATCATGCTCACTTACATTGCCTATAATAAATGGCATTTTCTATCATGCTTATACGCTGTCCTGCTGTGGCCTTGCAGACCATGCTTCTGGAGAAGATGAGGGTGACAAGAAGACCAGGGGGAGAGTCTACGTTTAATGTCTTTTACTACCTGATGGCTGGAATAGAAAGCTCTCTGAGGTCAGGATTAATGCTATTACGCCATTTAAGTGCACAATGCACAGTTCTTCATTGGATTAATAGGGTGATATGATACTGTCTGTTACTGCTTCCCAAAGATGTATTATGTAGGCATTACTAGAAATGAGAAATGTTAATGACTTTTGTGTTGTTCTCATTTTGTTATCAGAACTGAGCTGCACCTTAACCACTTTGCTGAAAACAATGCATTTGGAATAATGCCTCAGAGTAAGGTAAGCTAAACCTGTTAACAGAACAACCAGGAAAATGGAAAATGTTTGGTTCTACCACTTTTAAGCTGAATGTTTAAGTACTTTAATGTAAATACAACTATATCTGACTGGGAGAACAGTTTGTAACTAAGTGGTCGGTCTTTTTACTGTGCATAATCCTACTCACCTACTGTCACACAGCAGTGTCAGGATGGATTACAGGAATGAACAAAATAACAAGATCTGATGATTATTTCAGTCTAGAGTCTATGGTGTCATCACTTAAACGAGCATTAAGCCATCTGTCAGCGTCCATGACAATGAAGCAACATCACAGTTCTTAGCATAGTAATTAGGTACCATACCATACCATACCAACTTTATTTGTTAAGCACTTTACAACAACCAAAGTTGACCAAAGTGCTGTACAGAAACACAAACAGAAACATATTTATAATCAACAACCATACAATTAAAACACACAAAGTAACAAATAAGAACAATTAAATGAAGTTGACATCTGTACTATGTGTCAAAAGCCAAAGAGAAAAGATGGGTTTTAAGAAGGGCCTTAAAAACAGATAAAGAAGAGGCCTGTTTTACATGCAAAGGCAGATTGTTCCATAGTTTAGGGGCAAACACAGCAAAGGTCCCCTCTGAGCTTACGCTTAGTTTTAGGCACAGTCAGGAGCAGCTGATCATCTGACCTGAGAGCGCGGACGGGTTTATAAGAGCGTAGAAGCTCAGAGAGGTATGGCGGGGCAAGACCATTTTGTGATTTAAAAGCAAATAATAGAATTTTAAAATGGATCCTAAATTGAATAGGGAGCCAGTGTAGTGATGCTAAAATAGGGGAGATGTGCTCATGTTTACGTGTGCCCGTTAAAAGACGTGCTGCTGCATTCTGTATCATCTGGAGATGGGCGATGGACGACCCACTAACCCCCACATATAATGAATTACAGTAGTACAGCCGTGTAGTTATAAAGGCATGGATTGCAGTTTCAAAATGTTGCCTTGACAAAATTGGCTTTATTTTGGCCAGCTGCCTCAAGTGAAAGAAGCTTGATTTGACAACAGCTTTGATTTGATTGTCAAATTTAAGCTCAGGGTCCACTTTCACTCCTAGATTTGTAATGGTAGATTTAATATAGGGTACCAAGGAGCCCAATTCTACAGGCAGGGTCCCAGTGGTGCCTCCAAAAACCATCACTTCTGTTTATTTATCATTGAAACTTAAAAAGTTCAGAGCCATCCAGGCTTTTATGTCGTCAAGACAATTTAGTAGTTGTCCAACTGAGTTATCGTTTTTCTTTTTAAGAGGTACATAAATCTGACTGTCATCTGCATAACAGTGGAAAGAAATGCCGTACTTTCTAAGTATGGAACCAAGTGGAAGCAAATACAAAGAGAAAAGTAGAGGGCCGAGGACTGAGCCTTGTGGGACCCCACACGAGAGAGGAGCAGAGGAAGATACAAAATCACCTATGCTAACACAAAAAGTTCGAGCCTCTAAATATGACCTAAACCACTCCAGTGCTATACCACTGATGCCCACCCACTGCCTTAGACGAGAAATCAGTATTTCATGATCCACTGTGTCAAATGCAGCGGTTAGATCTAAAAGCACAAGGACAACACAATCGCCAGAGTCAGAGGTGGCCTATAACATGACAAATAATATTCAAATTACATTTTTACATTATAAATGAGAATGGGTCTCAACAGCTGGCCTATTCACTGATATGTATCAACAACTATGCTAAACCTTTGCAGATATAATCGGTTTAGATAATCCTATTTTAACACATACAGTAATATGACAAGTTGGTCAACCTCCTAATATTACTTTAAGATATTTTATAGAGGATTTTTATTGCTGATAGTACTAAAAGGAATATTATTTAAATATATGTGTGCTTTAGACCGAGAATAAACAGCGGGCCTCCCAGCAGTTTTCCAAGCTGCAGGCAGCCATGAAGGTTCTGGGGATCAGTGGTGATGAGCAGAGGGCCTTCTGGCTTGTCCTCGGAGCCATCTACCATCTTGGGTCTGCAGGAGCTACTAAGGGTAAGATTGAACCAAATGTTTTTCCATTCTATAGCTGCATCACTTATTCATATGGCTAATGTTAATCATAATATAACGCATACCAGTAACAGAAGACACAAAGGATTTTCCTTGATTTATTCACATGACAGCACACAATGAACAAGCTAAAATAGCCCAAAATGACCCTTGTTAGCCAACCTCCTTTTAATTCCACTTTATGTAATCTAAAACATGTCAAGCCTGCATTATCTCTCTTTAGGTAACACCTTCAGTGTGATGCAAGACAGCTGTAATCCAGATAACTGAATTATGCATTTGCACTTTAGAAGATGTTGCACAGTGCACAGGTGTTGTTGCTCTACTGCACTGATCTACGGCTCAATAATAGAAAGTTAGGCAGGGAAACCTTGGGGGAATGTTTAGGTTTTCATAATATTTTCCTGGTCAATACAGAAAAGATTTTGATTAAAACTAATAGCACTTCCATATGAAAACTCAGTGAAATCATCGGAGACACCTTGCCAAGGAATTACTCTGGCTTTTACGCTCTGGGCAGCTGTATACAGCAGGTATACAGCAAATACAGCAGGTGAAGTGATGCATTGTACTTTTTTATTCTTTGACCTCGGTCAGGTTGAACTTAAAGGTCCCATGACATGGTGCTCTTTGGATGCTTTCATATAGGCCTTAGTGGTCCTCTAATACTGTATCTGAAGTCTCTTTCATATAGGCCTTAGTGGTCCCTAATACTGTATCTGAAGTCTCTTTAATATAGACCTTAGTGGTCTCTAATACTGCATCTGAAGTCTCTTTTATATAGACCTTAGTGGTCCCCTAATACTGTATCTGAAGTCTCTTTTATATAGACCTTAGTGGTCCCTAATACTGTATCTGAAGTCTCTTTTATATAGACCTTAGTGGTCCCTAATACTGCATCTGAAGTCTCTTTTATATAGACCTTAGTGGTCCTCTAATACTGTATCTGAAGTCTCTTTAATATAGACCTTAGTGGTCTCTAATACTGCATCTGAAGTCTCTTTTATATAGACCTTAGTGGTCCCCTAATACTGTATCTGAAGTCTCTTTTATATAGACCTTAGTGGTCCCCTAATACTGTATCTGAAGTCTCTTTCCCAAAGTTCAGCCTTGATGCATAATTAGAGCCACTAGAACTAGTCCCACAATGAGTTTTCCTTAGTATGTGCCATTTCTGAGTCTGTAGCTTTTGAGGAGGAGAGGAGGGGGGCAAATCAGTGAAACTCTCAGGGACAGAGAACCATTCCGATTTTGGCGTTCAGTCTTTACAAACATGTGATCCTGTCATAAGAAAGCATCGGAGGACTAATGGGAACAGCAGTCCTCTTAAACATGATAGTGTGTTCCTGTCTTTGAAGCTATTTGGATGATGAAACCTAATGTAAGAGAGTTTTTATTGTTGCTCTAAAGTAATAGACCCACATTCCACAGCCACAGCTTTTGACTTTCATTTTAAAATAAGATACCTGCCATTTGAAAAGACATTTTAATCATTGGTCATTTTCTTCTGAAGTACAGTTACAGTAGACATTTAAAAGGATGACACTGTATTTAAACTGTATTTTATCAAAGCAAAGGTTATTGCAATGCAAATTAATTAACTTGATGACTTTCTATGTTTTGGAAGCAGTTTGAAAAAACAGTATATCAGAATAATATATAACATACAAATCACAAGGAATGTATAGTAGCAGTGACTCTGTACTTTTGACATGTGTGTTTGCTCTTCGCTCTCTGCCTGTGCTGTAATTGCCAGTCACTTATGTAGAATTGCTTGACAAATTATTGTTAGTGATCCCCTCCAGCTGGCTGCCAATCTTTTTTGATTTCAGTATAACACTAACCAGAAAGAGTTATCAAATGTTCAGCAATTTTTATCGTCCCATAATGCAGACACTACACAACTTTATTGGCAAATTACTAGGTGATTTAAGAACGTAGGACTAATGTATTCCTGTTAAACACACAGTGGTTCTTATAAGGAACAATGCATGATGGGATTAAAGTTAGGACCAAGATTCAACACATTGGCGTTAATTAGATTTCTGTTCCCTGTCTAAGAGAATAAGGATTTTATTTATAAAAAAACACTCAGGACAATTAAAAAAAGGTTTTTACTGCCAAGACATAGATTGTGTTTGACTATCAAACACAATATAAAATATTCATTGGATTTGCAGCTTTATTGTGTAACACTAGAGGGCAGCACTGGTCTCTAATCCACCAACAATAATTAAAGGGACCACCTGAAATTAACTTTTCTCTGCATACCGTATTGTCAAGACTTATATTTAAGAGTGTAGGATTACCACACTGTGAGTCTGGCTGATTTTTTAAATTTTAGAGTCATATACTTCTTAATGTTTGACTGAGTAAGATCCAGATATGTAGGCAAACCCAATCTCTTTTTGACTGGAATTTAAATAATTGTGGTGGCAAATGTCTATCAAAGCAAGTCTTGACGTTACAACCATCCTGCTTATCATCATGAAAAGTATTCAGGGCCTCTGCAGCGCTGATGAAACAGATAGAGCCCACTGCCCTCTGTGTGAAATCCCCCAGTTTCTCGCTCAAGTCTTAGAAGATAGCTCTTCATGGTGGATTAAAACTGAAATTTGCACTCATATCTGCATGTTTCCATCACTTAGCCACGGGATTGAAGATAAATTTGTGTTTCCCAACATAGAACTTTATGTAAATAAATTAATTACTGTATATCCCCTAATGATAAGTCTTTCTCTCATTCTCAAGATAATAAAAAGTGCAATTATCACTTCATAGACTTTTTTTTTCAACATGAAAGAGTAGTTGTTGAAGCAAGTGGATTTTTCAACTGTAGTTAAATTAAATGTATCCAAGCCACTTTGGGCATGCTTTTAGTGGATGTTCTCACCAGCTGTGTCAGTGCCAGTTTGACCAGAGACATAATCCTAGCCTGTCAGAGACAGGCTTGTCACAAAGATACCAGGCTAGCCATGTGCCCGGTGTGGTTGGCAAAAGGGCTAATGGAGGTTTTCATGCACGTGTCGCAGCTGGCAGGAAACAATTTGCACGTCATGAGTGGGCTCAGAAGGCTGCCTACCTGCTGGGCTGCACCCTGGAGGAGCTCTCCTCCTCCATCTTCAAGCACCAGGCCAAGGGCACTCTGCCCAGAGCCAGCTCCATTCGCCAGGCTTCTGATGAAAATGGCACAGCAGATGCAGGTACTCCACCGACCACATTTACCAACAGACTCTTTCCTCTTCATTCCTCAGCCCCCGTCCTCCCTTTTTTTCTTTGTCACTCTCGCACACACACACACACCTCTGCTCATCACTGGAGGGAAATTGCAGGCTCTGGAGAAAGTAAAGCTTATCTTAGTAATGAATACCACAGCTTTACAATGGCTATTGACAGATAAGTCCACACACTGTATCAGGACAAGTCATTTTGGATTTGCTCTTCATTCATTGTCCTTGAAATCATAATTGCCTTACATTGATTTTTCACATGTGTACAGTAGGTCCTCTGACGTCCATCAAGACTGCAAAACACTTTGAAGGGCGTGAGGGTACAGTTAAAAGTCTGTCACATAAGGGCTGGACAGTAGTTACCTCTGCTTCACTTTTCTGTATTTCCCCTCACACATGACCATACAGTCATTGATGTGTATGCACACGTGACAATTTTGCCCTCAGGCTCCATAAACTCACTATTTGGTAAGCCATTGCCGCTGGGCACAGACATGAGCATGCACTGTTTGATCTGATGCGGAAACACCTGAGTCCTAAATGACACTACTTTACAGAGACTATTTCAGACCCAATTTGAATACTTTATGCCTGCCTTTTTGAATACTATGCACAGATATTATGCTATTGTGCATCGTTTTAGAAACAAATGTTGTGACCATAGTTTTGGTCCGGCTTATACAGATCAAAACATAACCATTCTTCCTTTTAATTCAACAAGTTGTCATGTTCAGTTGTGCATGATTTTGGGAACTGGCTATTTCTAATTTTAGTTGTTTTTTGTCTGGCTTCTTTTCATAGCAGGATCCAAGACTACGGCCATGGAGTGTTTAGAGGCCATGGCATCTGGGCTTTACTCAGAACTCTTCACTATCATAATTTCATTCATAAACCGGTTAGTATTTTTGATCCACTTCTTTATGAATTTCAAATTGAAAATTGCATCTTTTTGGCTACACCGCTATATAATGGAAACTTGCAGATGACTTGATGGCATCATTTGAAAAAATATTTTTTGGATTTTTTTATTTAATTTTGTTTAAATGATACCTGTCCAGGCAACTTTTGTTTTAATGGCTTTACTGTAACAGGTAGTTCAGGAGTAAAATATCCTACTTTATTTTAGGGCTTGGGGTAAGGTTTTAGTATAAAACTAGGAATATGTTAAGTGAGGTTTAAAGTTAGGGATGTGTTGGAGAGAGCTAGGGGTTATGTGCAGTGAATGCAATCAATAAAATGTGGTTTCAGTGTGTGTGTGTGTGTGTTGCCCTGTTTGCTTCAGGGCCTTGAAATCCAGCCAGCACTCCCTGTGCTCTCTGCTCATTGTGGACACACCAGGCTTTCAAAACCCCAGGCTGGCTAAGCGCGAGGGCAGCGCAACCTTTGAGGACCTATGCCACAACTACACTCAAGAACGTTTGCATTCCCTCTTCTACCAGCGGACCTTTGTTCAGGAGTTGGAAAGGTACAAAGAGGTAAGGACATGTGAAGTATTATGCACCGCACATCCACAACACCTTATTCTCATTGTCTCTTTCTTCCTCCTACGCCCTTCTCTCTCTCAGATATATCAACTCCTATAGTAGATCTGTACATATACAATACACTATCCCTCCCACCTGTCACAAGCTGTGACAAGCCAAAGTAGTTCATGTGTTAGACCTTCTCATTAGCGATGCCAGTCTTCAGCTCCTCTGTCAAGATCAAAGTAAAGTCACTCACAGCTGCCTTTGGGGAACACGCCCAGCTGCACAGCAGTGGTGTTGCTCCCTGATGAAGAAACTATTCCTTTCCTGTCCTCCTCTGAGTTCTGTCTTGCAGTGCTGGACCACGATAACTGGGTACAGTCATGCCTAAGAGTTACACTAATATAAATATTTAGCGATCCATTACTGCTGTCCCAACTCTAATTTCAATATCCTTCTTATTCAAAACTCGACTGATTGCACACAAAAGTAAAGCAGAAATCCTGATCATATTACTTTTAATAGTGTGAACAAGAATCCTGGGATTTCCCACCCACATTCCCACCCACGTGCTCTGCATGAGAGAAAAGGAATTGCAGCGAAATTAAGTATTTGCATGAATCTGTGTAGTGTAATTCTTTCTTGTCAGTGCATCATATAAAAAGCTGTGAAACTGTCATTGAAAACTGGGTCAAACTCATTTAAAACAGCACAAAGTATCAACAATGGCATTGACAGACAGGTTAAACTGTGAAACACAGGCAAAGGCTTTATATTTTCGAATTAAATGCAACTGCAACTGCACTGCAACTATGTGGATAGTTTTTGTATATTCTTTGCACATTGACTCTCCACGGCAGAGAACAAAAAGTTACTTAGGCTACTTCACATACACTATCAACTGGAACACTGGCATCTGTCACGGCCACACTTTTAGCACTGCCAACATTTCCCAACATTCCTAGTGCAGCCTTTGTCACTATGAGTTATGCCTGTTTTGCTCTGGTGAAGGTAATTTACTGTGTTTATTTCCAGAAATGTTATTATCTGCAACAATAATGAAATCTTTCCGAGTTTCCATTTACCTATAAGAAAAAACAAGTAAATGTCAATCATTCTCATTATTGTAATAGATTTTTGGTGGCTTTTAGTTTTCTTACATCTAATATGCCATCGTATTTTTTTATTTCAATATCCATCAAAATCTTAAAGGTTATTATTGCTGCCTGCACCTTCACTAGGCGCGTTGGCATAGCCACCGCTTCATGATGAAGGGCATTCAGATGTTGAATTACTTGGGTGACTGGCACCTGTGTACATACAGTGTTTGCGGGACCAGTGCTGGTCTCTATTGTCCCATCTGGAGAACTTCCAGTACCTGGGGCTAACAATTATTCTTATTCCTCCCCATGGGCGACAGCCACACACACAAATGTCTAATAGGATAAAATGATGAAGTGATGACATTTTATACCCAAAAGGTCAAAGGCCAACGTTCCTGAGACATCATCATTTTCTGCAAAAATGCTTTTTTTAGCCATTATTACAATAATCCATCATCAAAATAAGTAATTCATTTTCTGTTGATCAATTATTCATTAAATGACTAATTGTTGAAGCTCTACCAGGGACTACTGGTGGATTACCTGTTATTACTGTTACTATAATACCACTTAATGAATATAAGGCCCCTCTTGATTACACATATTTTTCCATGTCCCTAAAAAAGATCTTAATCTAGAGCTTCAAAGTGTCCAAAACATGGCTAATAGTTAAGCAAATTAATTTTTTCATTGTCTTGTATTTTTTACTTTCCAAAAAACATACTATATCTCTTGTTTCTTTTGTTTAGTATTATCACAAGTCATGTCAATCTTCCTGTCTTCCTTAGGAGAACATAGAGCTTGCTTTAGATGACACAGAGCCCAGCACATCTCTGTCTGTAGCAGTGGTAGACCAAGCCTCAAGCCAAGCGCTGGTAAGTTCAATGCTTTCATGTGTCTGTTGTCTTTATTTCTGGCTCAAATTTTAATGCGTAAAAGACTTACATCCCTTTCATGATCTATTTTCACATGTACTCTCTAGGCACCCTTTTCTTTATTCCACTATAACTATTATCTTTTAGTATCAGAAGTTTTCTATGTATGAGTTTTTGGCAGAGGCTCAAAATATAGAAAGCAGGAGCAAGAAAAGAAAGGTTATAGAATTGACTTCAAGAAAGAAAATCAATGATTGGCCTCTGCAGCCTGTGATCTGCACCATGGAAACAGAAATGGCAGAGTTTAGACAGTCATAGATCACTTTGGTAAATTTCTAATGTGTTTGATTTGAGTGTTTTACTTTTTAAAGGGTGCACACTCTAATGGGAATGGCATCAGAAGCACTGAACTGTTGTACATCAAGGGGGTGGAAAAAACTTATTATTCAAAGTAATTTCTAAAGTCAACTCTAAAGATCTGCTGCTTACAATGAAAAGATTCCTAGATGTTTGTTTTTTTATTTCTCCTGTTGTAGCTCAGATGTCTGTTATCGCGAACAGCCTTAATACTCAATTCATTGCAAGCCTCATAGTTGTCATATGTCTCCTCCAAGCTGATGCTCTGTGTTGTATTTGAAGTCAGCGATCCGTGCACTGCTGATAAGGATGTCTACAGTGCAACTTCCCGATAGCTGCTAAAAACAGTTTTAGGTTTTGTGAGTTTGGTTCCCAAGCTCCCATGATGGATTCAGGCATCAGCCATGCCATCCAAGCTGGCTATCTCAGTGGCATCGACAAAGCAATGGTGTCTTGTAATGTCTTTACACAAAAAGTGCATCATTTAAACTACATTCTCAGTGAAAGTAAAAAAAGAAAAATCAAAGTGTGCTTTTTGATTTTTTTGAAGTATTTGAAAGTAAAGCTATAAAGTCACATTTATTTGTTTAGTATCATACAAAACCTTTCCCCTCCCATGCACTTATTCCATGATCATCAACGCTGGAGTGAGTTTCATTTTCTTCTCTGTGCCACAATAATTGTAACACTAATTGTATTACTTTTTAATCCCTTTTCCCCCACCCCTCGCCGTATTCATGAGCTCTTTTCTTTCCGTTTAGATTATAAGGAAGAGCTAATTTAATGATGCCATTATCACAGCGACTGCTGGAAGGTGCAGAAACCACACATGCTTTTTTAAAAACTTTCATTTCTGACGCCATCAGTACCATCAGTCCTGTCACAACCGGCTCATGCTGGGAAAACATCCAGTGCAGCACATTACTTTTACTGACATTTAGTAGAGCTTTCTATTTTATGAACCACTGACTATAGAGGTCAGCACTCAGCATTTGAAGTGCAATTTATTTTCAGAATCTTTCAAAAGTAGCAATATTTTGTTATATACCCAGGAGGTTGATAAACAAAGAATTAATTATCTGCTTATTCATTAATGTGTTCCCATTAAACGCTAAACCAAGCTAAATGTCCTTGTGGCACAGTAGTTTGTTACTCATGTGTGGAGGACTGTGGATAAAACAATCTTTTTTAATCTAATAGTTAAAATGTAATATGCACTAAAGGTACAGTGATGGTGACAGCCTTCAGTAAATTTTGGTGAGACAGCCTTCTTTATGGATGTAGTATTGTTCCTGAAAGACATCTTGTGTCCACAGTAGGCTTGCACTAAGGTTCTATGTCCTGTGTGCATGTACATATACGTGTTTACTTGAAAGGTACGGACAGTGCGAACAGATGAGGCACGGGGCCTGCTGTGGCTGATGGAGGAGGAGGCGCTGCAGCCTGGGGGCTCAGAGGAAACCCTGTTGGGACGTCTCTTTAGCTACTACGGACCTGCTGAGGGCGAGAGTAAAGGCAAGGAGAGGACAAACACACACACACACACACAAACGTTAGGCTAATACAATGCAAGGCAAGCATTCTACTTAATGGCCTTTAAAGAACTGGATTGAAAATGCTTATATGAAGAATTCATGTGTACTGTATATTTAAAGGTCCCATGACATGGTGCACTTCAGATGCTTTTATATAGACCTTAGTGGTCCCCTAATACTGAATCTGAAGTTGCTTTCCAAAAATTCAGCCTTGGTGCATAATTAGAGCCAATAGAGCCAGTCCCACTATGAGCTTTCCTTAGTATGTGCCATTTCTGTGTCTGTAGCTTTTGAGGAGGAGATGGTGGGGGCAAGGTGGAGGCTGGGGGTGTGTGGCCTTGGCCTTGGCCTAGTGTCACTTTGCTTGTTTGAAAGCCATGATGTCTCTCTCTCTCATTTGTCGGCCAAATTCTCTGGGCAGGCAAAGCAGAGAAAGGGGAGGTAACCTTGCTCCTTATGACCTCATAAGGGGCATGATTCCAGATTTATTCTGGATACCCAAGGCACCTATTGCCATTTCTAGCCACTGGGGACCATAGGCAGGCTGAGGGAACTCATATTAATTAAAAAAAGTGAAATTTTCAGGCCATGAGACCTTTAAGAAAAAATGTGAGGTGTGAACTTTAATCTTTGTGACATGAAACATGATGTGTAATTTATGATAATTTGTGAGAGTAGAATAATTATTTACTCTCTTTGACAGTATTTGCCAACTCTTACTACAGGTTTAATTTTAGATAAAGGAATTTCCCCAGTGAAGTTTAGTCAGTGAATACTCCTCTTTTGTGTCATAGTAAACTGTATTGTATCATAGAGATTAGGCTCTTCATATCGCATAATAGACTGTACACAAAGTACTATTTGACACTGTGTATATTGAAATTATACACAGAAATTATCTTAATATAACTCAATAGAAAAGTGTTCAGTGTTTCAGCCTTCCAAAATAACAGCTGAAAGCTTCTTATTCATACAATATTTGAGCTTTTCTGTTTTTATCACCCATATTTCTTTGATAGTCTGCTGCATGAACAACTAGGTTGGGAACAAATTGACTGTTATTATTACTGTATCAGTAAAGTTTATGTAGGTTTGCGACAGCCTCTGCATACCAGAGTAATGAAGACAAGGTGAATCTATGAAAAACCCTTCATGCAGACTTTATAAACATTTTCCTACACTTCTGAAGGAAACTGCTCATTTTTGTCATTTGTCTCTCTGCATGAGCCAGGGAATCTCACACTACCTCCTGCATTTACAACAGGTCACACTTTCCTCCTGAAGAGTGAAAAGGATCGTCATTTCCTGCTGGGCCACAGCCATGGGACTGACTGGGTGGAGTATGATGCCTGCGGGTGGCTGAACTACGCCAAGCACAATCCTGCATCTACCAATGCTACATGCCTGCTGCAGGACTCCCAGAAGTAAGCTTCACACATGCAGGAGCAGAGTGTTTTCACATGAAGTATTACTTTAGTGGATTTTTTCCAAAACGTTAGGCTGAAGTCATGTGTCTTTCGCAGGAAAATCATCAGTTCGTTGTTCACGGGCCGAGCAGCCGGAGCCACTGTTCTCTCGGGTTCCATAGCGGGCCTTGAAGGTGTTTCCCAGCTGTCCTTGCGACGGGCCACTAGCATGAGGAAAACTTTCACCACAGGGGTGGCTGCTGTCAAGAAGAAGTCTTTGTGTATCCAGATAAAGCTTCAAGTGGTGAGAGGAGAGGATGAAACTAATAGCATTTGGTTGTTTTTGACTGATTACATTTAGATAGGTCTGTGGAAGACATTGCTCTGTTCTACCTGAGTCCCTAACCCTGCTCTATATTTTCCAGGATGCTCTCCTCGACATGGTACGGAGGTCCAGGATTCACTTTGTTCACTGCTTATTGCCCAAGGCGGATGCACTCAAGGCTCTGAGTGGATCCCTGTTCAAAGGAGGGGAATGTGAGGCTCAAGGGGAGACTGGAGATCCCGGCTTAATGCAGCTAG
This sequence comes from Etheostoma perlongum, assembly GCA_026937815.1. NCBI lineage: Eukaryota > Metazoa > Chordata > Actinopteri > Perciformes > Percidae > Etheostoma > Etheostoma perlongum. The sequence continues at coordinate 22,752,891 of CM049383.1, read as the reverse complement.
ATGTTGCCTTGCTCCGTGCTCAGCTGCGCGGCTCCAAGCTGCTGGATGCTCTACGGATCTACAGGCAAGGTGAGGTAGCTGTCTAACTCACATATCATCTGTCTAGGGACTGCAGATGAAAAATAGCCTTTTGGCTAACTTTGGCATATTGACAGAAATTCATTCATTTCATTAATATGCACTCTCCCTGTAATAAATAAATAAATAAGGATAGGCATACAAATGCACCACACCTTGTTTTCATAGGGTCTCTCCCAAAATATCACTCTACAAACCTAATGTTGTTATTCGATTCTGACCTTTACAGGTTACCCCGATCACATGGTGTTCTCTGAGTTTCGAAGGCGCTTTGATGTGCTGGCACCGCACCTCACCAAAAAGCATGGGAGGAATTACATCGTGAAGGACGAGAAGAGAGTAAGTCCATCAACAAGAGAGAGGAGAATGTACAGCTCTGGCAGTGGCCAAGCACAGTGAAGATTAATGTTGTGAAGAGGCAGCTTCATTACATCAGCCTCTGATTTGTCAGCAGTCAACTGACAGAGAAATAAACCCTCATTTATCAAAGTCATTGCAATGATATAATCAACTTAACCTTATCAGAATAATGCCTGTTAAAGAGGAAGATTGGTAATGTGGCTTAGAAAGTGCTTCGCTGCGTTCAACGCTACAAAATACCATTCAAGTAGATGCACTTGTAATCTACTGTAAGCATTGGGAACTAGCTGCCAAGATCATCCCAGTTCTTTTGACAGTATTAGTGCTTTTGCTTTAAATGTATGAAAAATGATTGAAAAAAAAACTTTTAAAGATGCTTGGTGCGAGTTTTAATTGTATAAATTAACTATCAATGACAGCTAGCTGTGCATTGGTCCTCTGCAAGAGAAGCCCAGGTAGAAGGACAGCAGAGAGAGAGGAAAAGAATACAAAAGTTAGTTTCTAGAAAGAAATGAGGGTGAGAGAGAGAGTGAATGAATGGGATTTGAGGAGAAAAAAGCTCTTTTCCCCCTGTGTCTGTGTTTTGTGGCTGAGTTTCTGTGGAAACACAAACAAAAGACCCTCAGTGCTCGTGGCAAACCTCTCCTGGGGTAATCTAGATGTGGCCTTTCAGTCTGGAGGCTCAAGAAGAATGAGGAGGCTGAGACAACAATGCACCTACAGTATACAAGCTGGTAGATCAACAGGGAGAGACCCCAGACTCTGCATCGGCTATATGTGTTCAAAGACCACCAAGGGGTCATGAGGAATATGCCAGGAGCAAGTGGATTATTGGGGGGAGGGAAGTTGTAATTGGTGTGTGGTTGGGAGGGTCTGAGGAGCCAACATTTCCCCAAGCCTACTGTACTTTCAAAACAAAATCCAGCCGGAAATGGATGTGAGAGAAGAGGGGGGGGTAACTGCACTGTACTATTAGTTCAGCATGTGAACTTAGGGGAACTACTACTGAAGTGTTGCGGTGTCAGTAGAAGTTTCCACTGGATCCAGCCGTTGAAAGACTAAGTGTGTGTGTGTATGTTTGTGTACATGTGTGCCTTTACACAGGCTGTGGAGGAGCTACTGGAGTCCTTGGATTTGGAAAAGAGCAGCTACCACATGGGTCTCAGTAGGGTAAGTAATGCCACCACATATCAAACAAATAAACAGATTTAAATGATTGAATAAACCTTTTCTGTGAATCAAGTTTTACTCCTCTTAAAGCTCAGAGCACAGAGCTGCGCAACTCTTTTTATCCTTGTATTTTTGATTTAAAAAGACACTTGCTGTCTGGGGAAGCATGTATTTCATTACACCTGTCCCACTTTGAGGTTTGTTTGTCATCCTTTTTTTTTGGAAAACTGCCAAGCCTTGGGCCCTTTTTTCCAGCCATGTGGCCAGTGGCTACCCGAGAGGCATTTATCTACCCTGCCCGACTGTGTGATCGCAATTCTTTCTTTCTTTTCAGGTCATTAGAGCAAATTCTTGCAACTGATGGCCCTCTTTGTTTTTCCCCCCCATCATCGTTGTAGAGTAAACACAGTAAACACTGCCTGGCACACTGAGGTCTAATCCTATCAGCTGGAAAGTGGCCATCAGCCAAGAAGGAAATCAAAGGAGACAATAACGTAGAAAACAGTGGAACTTGTGCTCCCGGATATGCGCGCTGTACAGGCCCCGTTTTAAAACACACGACACAAGAATGGTTTGGAGGCAGCTTCACATGGGTTGAGAAGTAGACAAGCACAGTTAGCCATTCACAAAGCCCATTGGCATCCTAGCAACCTGCCTCCCTTGCATGCCAATTACACCAGCCCTATATTTTCTTACAGCAGTGGAATCATGGCTAATGACAGGATAAAATGAGCCTTTAGACATAGCCACATGTCTAAAAACACCTACTTGGTATATATGTTAGAAAGTGCTACAGTAAATGCATCTGATGATGAGAAATAGCTTCTGCTCAAACCACTCAGCAATTTGAAGAGTAATATTTTCTGATGTCATTGAATGCCACACTCGTTCTCCCTGCTGGTTTGCAGATTCCCCTATTTGTTCATTTCCGGCTTCTGCTTGGTTAACACATATCATATGGATTTGGTCATTTATAAAGCTTTGGGACTTGTGTAGAGATCCCTTGGGCGGAGACAGTCCATCATCTATCCATTTTAATAGCTTGCTGCCATCATATCTTGATTGCATTCACATTGCCTAATCCCTCGGAGGATTAGACAGGCCGTGAGGTGACTTGCTTTATTTTGGCTGTTTACCTGTGTTTTACCTTTAGCCTAGATTAGAAACAGACAAGGCTGATTGTCCGAGATAATAACTTCATCACAGCTTTCTCACTTAGATAAGACTCACTTGTCCAGGGATTACACTGCCTATTATTGATTTACTGCTTCAGTGCACTTATTTACTTTTTAACTCAGTTCTGTTTCTATTTTGCTCTAAAGCAGGGCGTCTAAATCCAATTTCCTCCTGGCTAAAATAAGCATCACATAATATCTCAATAATGAGAGTATCCTTTGCTAATAAATTAATTAGATTGTGTGTGTGTGTGTGTGTGTGTTTTGTTCTAGTTGTTCTTCAGAGCCGGCAACTTGGCTAAGCTGGAGGAACAGAGGGATGAGCAGACCAAGCGCAATCTCACCCAGTTCCAAGCTGTCTGCAGAGGCTACCTGGCACGGCAATCCTTCAAAAAGAGGAAGGTAGGCAAGAGTCTTAAAGGTTGGCCAAGCCCAAAACACCAAGGATATAGTCATTTTAATTGAATAATTATACATAGTATTTATTTATCACATATTTCATCCAATTCATCATCTCAGACACGAGTGCAAAAATAAATGCGATACTTGGAAAAGCAAACAAAGTAAGTATCAAGGTCCATTTTTCTGCGTGGCTCTTTTTTTTTATAAAGTAGTTGAAGAATGTGAGCCCCAGAAGCCTTGTTGCCTAGCAGTCCACAAGGACTTAAGACTTCCTTGTTCAGAGCTAATTTTAGCACCTGATTGCTCTGCTTTTTGAGTAAATCCAACCCTCTCTGCTGTAAATCTTCAACTGATTATAAATGTGTTCTCTAAATCTATTGCCCTAACGCCCTTCCTCCTGTTCTGTAATCCATCCATCCAATCAGCACTCTCAGGGGAAGATTTCAAAGTGATACTGTATGTCCACTTCTGTTGCATTGGATCAAACCGCTCCCCTTAAATGCAGCCTTATCAAACATACAGTACTGCTGACTCACACACCCATGTGCTCCACCCTTCTTCCATTTTTCTCCCAGAACGTGATGGGTCCATCTCTATGGACCTCATACATAACCTCTTTTGATGTATGGGGACCTGCAGTCCTTCTCCCTCTTTGTGATTACTATTTAAGTGAATGTGCCGCTTTGGCTGGCTAGTGATGAACCAGCAGAAACAGAATCAACATTGCTGCTCTCCATCCAGTATGACAAGCTGTTAGTGAGTAGATATTATATATATGATGCCAGTAAAACTATTAAATTATCATCTTTGCAATAAGGTAAATTACTATGACCTTTTTATATTACTGGACTTCCAGCTTTCTTCTGTTTTTAGTGCTTTTTACCACAATGGTCTGTGTAATGGAGTTGGTTGAAAATGGGGGAACAAGCAAGGCCAATGTATTTTTTTACTACTGTAAGTTCAAAGGTCATTCTTCACACATTGAAGCCAACTAAAAGCCTAGTGCTTCATAATTTGTGAGAACTTGAAGTAAATTATCAGCAATGAAATTATTCAAAAATGGAAGGCATTTACAATTACAAAATCTATTAGCATGGAGGCAATGGTTTCCCGCTGCCCCCAATGCCCCCTATGTCCTGCAAATGCAACTATAATGGAAGAAGAGATTTTATGAATTTATAAATGAATTTATAAATAAATTTCATCTTGCTATTGTATTGCTCTTAAACTCATTGGAGGTTGTAAGGTAACATGTAACAAACAATTATGAATGGGATTCAATGTGACCGCAGATTCTATTAAGAGAGGGTTATAGGAAAATGCCTATTTAATGAATGTGCACAATATTGTCATGGTCATACTAGGTTTGCTCTCTCTCTCACACACACACACACACACACACACACACACACACACACACACACACACACACACACACACACACTAATATATTAAAGGAATAGTTCAACATTTCTGGAAATATACATACTATTTTGCCCAAGTCAGATGAAGATTGATGCCACTGTCATGTCTGTATGGTAAATATGAAGCTAATTTCAGCAACCAGTTATCTCAGGGTAGCACAAAGACTGGAAACAAGGGGAAGCATAGTTCTGTCCAAAGGTAACACAGTCTGCCAAGTTACGTGCCAGATAAAGTCTGGCAACGTAACACCTTGTAAAACTTGATTTGTATGGCTTAAACATATAACACTTTATCTAGTGAGCACTTATAATTAACACAAATTTGCTTTGCTTGGTTTCTTGATTCTTATGAAATTGTAAATGAGGCCATTTATACAATCCCAGTAGTGTAGTTAAAATAATTGATGATAATATCAGAGGATGATAGATCACTGATAAGACATTTGGATAAAAAAGCCTTTCAGGCTGAGCCATGTCTTATGCTTCTGAATATACAGCGCACGGCCCATTCTGATTCAGTGTCTGGAGCAGCTTGGTGAAAGTATTCACTGTATTGTAATAGTCCAATCATGCATTATCAATCCCCAGTCTTTCCAATAATGAAATGATTTGACAAGACATAGCCCTCTAAAAATATAAATCTCTGCTTTTAACATTATTTAACTGTGCACTGTAGAGAAATCAAAAATGAGGAGCAGTGCCAAGTTAAGTTGGCTTCCCTTTGCTTTCCCCTTGTTTTTTTTTACTGCTCAAACAATCAGAATGTGCTGAAGTAATTACTTTTCAATTGTTACATGTGTGGCATACCGTCTCTTCAAGATAATTTGAAAGGCTTTTTTTCCCTATTGAATTCTGTTTATATTATTCCTGATTTAATTAATCGCCACCAGTAATGGAACACAAGCATGGCTGTGGAATATTTTTCATCTCCCCTTCTCTCCATGATTTACAGAGTGTGTTTCTGTTCAGTTTTAGAGTAATCATTGCATAATAACATCCACATGCACCTTAGCTGTTCCTCTGTTATCTCTTTGTGAATATCGATATTGTTTGAAGTATCCGGTCTTACTGTAACAAGTACAGTACAGTCCAGTGCGGATGAGTTCTGGTGAAGCCTCTCAGATCCTCGCTGGTTGATGTATATATGTATATACAGTAGATGTGACAGAAAGTCACAAGTTCCTTTGATTGATATTCCCTGGCACGTTAACCTTGTGGAGCTGTGCCAAGCCCATGTGACATTAAATGACAGAACCAATTTTTTCTTTTTTTTCTTTTCATTTTTCAACAGTCTCCTCAAGAGGACAACCTGACATTTTAAAAGTCTGTTATTTTGCCTCAGCAGGCATTCACTGCATTGGGGGTTTTGTCCTTCAGGTACCCTCCAAATGTCTTTTTTCTTCAGTTATATGAATATATTATATTTAAATGAGTGTAAAGCAGCAAGCATTAGCGCGCTTTAGCCTGGTGATACTTTACCTATTAATTTTCCCCTTCTTTGCAACAGTGCTCACTGCATTTTAAGATATACCTTTATCTGAAAGGTACGGATCCCCAGAGGTGACATGGAGGGGGAAAAAAACGAGATAAAATAAAAATATAAATATATGTACAGGGGACAAACACTTGCGAGATATTGACTTTGTTTTGCGAGATCCTGACTTTGTTTTGCGAGATATCAAGTTTTAGATGCGAGATCTCGCTAACCCAACAAACAATAAGGCTAACCTAGCTAGCTTGTAGCGCACTACCTAGTAGCACAACATGATTACATCTCCTTGGTTGCCTAAATACATCCAACATTTATTTTGATAATTAATACATGCCATCAAAGTGACATCAGACAGATGTACAGACATGCTTGCATACATACACATGCCCACACGCTAAAACACATTTTTAACTCTGATAGAGGAAGAGAATGGAAACATACTTTTGTCTTAATCTTGGCTCACAAACCTAATTCACATCCCCCTGTCTTACAGCTGTCGCACCCTCTTACAGTAATGGGATATAAATACCAAAATGTTTATCCACGGTGTTCATGCAGTATAATCTTTTGTTTGTTTTCTATTCATTTTAGACTAAATATGACAAGTGAGACCTGTTTAAATCTTCTGTTAGTGATTTACTGCATTTCGCTCCATGTTAAGGCTTTTAGTGTGTGACAAATCCTAATTGATCATAGAGAGTGCCTTTAGGGCGAAATGTACCTGATGCTGAGAATTGCGTCGGTCTAATTGGGTTTGCCCATAATCTGCTGCTGCTGTTGCTGCTGGAGAGCCTCATGCATAAGCAGCATGGAAATTGTGTAATACTTGGAATTAGCTGCCAACATGTTTGATTTAATTAATCAGAAATTAGCTTCCAGTCTTGGAAAACACACTCTGCAGAAATTCTCCAGAGGAAGCTTGCATGTCCTGGGCTAGCTGTGAGCCCATACAGAGGCAATAAAACCTGAGAATGAGGAATGAGATATTTTTTCAAACATTGCTCATTGTTGGTGAGGATGATATGGAAAAAGTAGATTCATTCAGAAAAGGATTTATTCTAGTGAGTAAGATTTACCTTATTTTGGGGCATTGTTTCATTGACTAAGGCTGCACTAAAAACAATTTATTTATTGTCAACTTGATCAATGAAGTGGCGGTGGGAATGGGAATGGGGGGCAATATTTTCTTAAGGCAAACCATTTAAGTATTGTGGTGCTGCAGAGACGTCTCATCTTCCAAATCATATCTTACAGACTAAATCTTTGTTTGGTACAGATCCTCGCAAAAATAACCCTATACTTATTTTATTTGTTTCAATACAATGGATGATGAAAATGAGAATAATGATACAAAAATAATCATTCCCTCCAATATCGGGAATCATATCGCAATCGCAATATCAGTCGAAATAATCAGATATTTTCCTTATCACTACTTTAAAATGTAACTATCTTTTTTTTAATGCCTTTTATGTTCAGTTAAATTTGTTCAGTTAAATATTGTGATGCTAAAACAATTACGCTGCAGAACACTTCCTTCTTTCATTGTTAGTATCAACTGTGCATTACACTTATCTCTTCATACTACATTTAACACATTTAACAAAATGGACAGTCAAGGCAGTCAAGCTATTGTTATGTCTGTTGTCTTGACTATGAAGCACGTATTTGTATTGTAGAATATCAATTTACAGATACCTTACAAGTAATTACATTAATTTCACACTACCTATTACACTACCATTTACTCAGTCTGGGCTCCTGTTTGGTGACTTCTTCTCCTTATGTGTGTTTTAGATTCAGGATCTAGCAATCCGTTGCGTCCAGAAAAACATCAAGAAGAACCGTGGTGTGAAGGACTGGCCGTGGTGGAAGCTCTTCACCACAGTCCAGCCCCTCATTAAGGTCCAGCTCACTGAGGAGCAGATGCGAGGCAAAGATGTGAGGAGGCCTTCCCGTGTGATACCCCCCCACCCGATAGATTCCTCTCAGTCAGAAAGCCTTTAATCCACTTCTGCGTGGAACTTCCTGTTATTCATTTTTAAAGTGTATACTTAATATTTCACAGTTTTACCTGTAACTTGTAATGTTTCACATAACCTATATAGCTACATTCTTTGCTCCAGGAGGAGATACAGCAGCAAAAATTGAAGCTGGAAAGGGTGGAGAAAGAGCGGAATGAGCTGAGACTGAACACGGATCGATTGGAGAGCAGGGTGGGTCCCTTCGCCTGTCGCAATGCATGCTGGGAGGCTAGTGTTTAAGATTGGTGGTGGTGTGAAACTCTTTCCTTTCTGTTAAAGATTTGAACACCTACTTATACAAGAATAGTGGAGAGTATTTAATAGTTCTGTATTACACTCTGTGTGTGTGTGTGTGTGTGTGTGTGTGTGTGTGTGTGTGTGTGTTTGTGTCCAGATCTCAGATTTGCTGGCAGAGCTGGCTGATGAGAGAAGCACTAGTGAGTCAGCATCCCAGTTGCTGGAGACTGAGACTTCAGAGAGACTCCGCCTGGAGAAGGACATGAAGGATCTACAGGCACATATACACACACTGACATAAACACAAAAAATCATAAAAAAATGTAAATGTGACTGACAAGCTCTTATTTTGATCGATGTGTGTGAACCATTCCAGACTAAGTTTGACACCATGAAGAAACAGTTAGAATCACAAGAGATGGAGGTGATGGAAGCTCGTCTCATGAAAACATCAGAGCTCAACGGGGAGATAGATGATGACGATGATGCTGGTAAGTTGAGCTAGAAACTTACTTAGTTTCCATTTACAGGTGACACCGTAGACGCCGGAGACTGTCATCCATCCATGTGTAATTCTGCCCATTCAATGAAAAACATTTCTCTCTTTTTGGAATCACAACCTTGGTCATCAGTGTTTTTAAACATTTGTTTTCAATTCCCTAATTAATTGGCCCTGGTGACATTTGCAACAGCTTGCCAAGACCTGCCTAATGGGCATGTCACTTCAGGTCAGAAGCAATTTTTACTGCACAGTTTGAAAAATCTCCCTTATACTAATTGTAGCTGCGGGAATTAGCAGCTTTGTTTCTTTGTTCCAGCAGGAGACATGGCAGTGACACTTGGTCAGAACTTGCATAATGTGTTTAAGTATATTTTCCACGTTTGGGATTTACCGCTAGGGGATTAAGAAGTTCGCTCCCAGGCATACAACTAATGCCTGTTGCCGATTGGTCACCACCTGCTGGGAAAGAAAGCTCCCGCCGAGAGAGAGCATATTGCCCACGGGACTTTTTTTTACTTCTGTGTTCCCACCCCCCTTCAACCCACCACAGCAGACACGCCATTACAGAGCATATCAGAATTCTTAGATGAATGAGAAAATAATCGTTGGGATCAGAGCCGGTGGCCCTGCAAGTTGTCATTATGCTATATATATGCTAATGAGCAGCACTGATGGAGGAGCCGGTGTTGGTATGTGAAGGAGAAATGGACAGCCTCTAAAATGATAAGGCTTGGAAATGAACCTGAACCTGAATATCACCCTGGCCACTGTTATAGTTCTGATAGCCTCTGACAGCTCCAGAATTAGGGTCGGCTAAGAACTGTGGAAAGTGCCACTTAGACATGTCCTTCTCTAACCACTATTGTGTGTGTGCTCTGAATTCTTACCTCAGTTTTATCTAAGATTAGAGCTGCAACGCAAAGTCTGCTTTGTAGTTTTCTCTTGAATTCTTTTGAACTCATAAGGTCGGGATTTGATGAAATATGTTTTATTGCCTTAAAGATTATATTATTTCAGTCCTTGAATGTGATAACCATCATAGCCAGCACAGTGAACTCTATAATCCACAGCATTCATCATTTCTGAGCTTTTGAGCCATTTTCGTCTGTATACCGTGCTAGACCAGCATTAAAGGCTTGGACATACTTTCCACGTAGGCAGGAGACACCCAGACTGTCACACAGACATTTTCTAAATTGTATATGTCTTTCCTCCAGGAGGCGAATGGCGAATAAAATACAACCGAGCCATTCGTGAAATGGACTTCACCAAAAAGAAACTCCAGCAGGAGTTTGATGAAAAGCTGGAGACAGAGCAGCAGAGCAAAAGACATCTTGAGAGAAGGGCAAGAAACTAAATGAAGTTTATTTTAATGTTTGGTTACAACACACTTCTATCAATGTGATAGTAATGATATGCATTGAACTGTCATAGAAGAATAATAAGTAATGTTGTTGTGTTTGTGTTTATTTGTGTGTGTGTGTGTGTGTGTGTCTGTGTGGAAATGTGCCCTGCAGATGGCTGATTTGCAGACAGATAATGAGGATGTGCAGCGCTCTGTGCAGCAGCTGAAGAAGAAGTGCCAGAAAATGACGGCAGAGCTGCAGGACACCAAGCTTCACCTGGAGGGCCTGCAGAGCCGCAACCATGATCTGGAGAAGAAACAGAGGAAGTCAGTTGCAGTTTCTTTGTCTGACTATTCTTTCTTTCTTTCTTTCTTTCTTTCATAAACACAAATTACAGAGAACATATTGCTCTTTTCTCCTTGAAAGGCTTGGCACAGGCATTTTGACCCACACGGCAGAACACTAATGTTTTTTTTTTTTTTAATTTGAGTAGTGACTGAGATGTTCTGTAATCTGTGGAATTGCATTAGCTGAGAAAATGACTCAGGCTTTAAGCACTTGAGAAGCTATCACTGTGGCAGAATGTGATCTCTCCCCTGTGGCTAATTGAAGATGCTCTGTGGGTGAAATTATTTTCAGCTGCGCTTCAGAGAGAAAAACAGGGAATTACAACAAGCTGACAGCATGAAACACTTAGCTGTTAAGTTCACTAACCATAAGTGTTTCTGCCCCAGACAATTGAAGAAAACATTTTGCACATTATTACAACTCAATAGGAAATTGTTTGGTTAATGGAAGGGGATAACAGTCTAAAGTGAAGTTGGGGCTCTGTGTCCAGGATAGTCTCATAGGCTCAAAGTCTGCTCAGTAACAGGAGTTAAGGTTACATATTGAGTTAGCTGGCTCAATATTCTAAAATGTTCATACACATCACTTGACAAAGAAATGACAATTTATGATGACATATTACTTGATGTACCAGCTGTATCTACTATCTCATGTAGCCTTCTGCAAATTGGTACATATTGACAGTTTTTGTAATTACAGGTACACAGTTTACTATGATGCTCAACTGTTCCGCCCAATGGAATCCTACTGTTATGTACAATTAACATTTTGCCGAGCTGTGTTTGTGTGTGTGTGTGTGTTTGTGTGTGTGTTCCAGATTTGACCTGGAGCAGAACCAGACTCAGGCCGAGGTACAAAGAGAAAGGAACCAGAGGGAGAAGCTAGCCCGAGAGAAAGACATAATGACTGGTGAGATGTTTAACCTCCGCCAGCAGCTGCAGGTAAGCTACTTTACACTACTGTACACACTTCAAATGTACTCTAATGTCCTCTCTCAGGGACTGCATGTCTGCTCTTTCTGCTCTCTATTTGACATAACTGGGCTGGTCCAGATGCACGCTTTACTTTGTCTCTTCCACCTGCAGGACAAGGACGTTGAATTGTGCTCCGCAAATATGAAGGTGCAGCAGCTGGAGGCTGAGCTACAGGATCTGTCGTCCCAGGAGTCGAAGGACGAAGCCTCGCTGGCCAAGGTGAAGAAGCAGCTTCGCGAGCTCGAGGCCAAGGTGAAAGACCAGGAGGAGGAGCTAGACGAACAGGCTGGGACCATCCAGATGCTGGAGCAGGTACAGGGTGGTGCAGATGTGGTATTTCATACCAGTATGGAGCAATATAGTTTTTACTTCTAAAAGCTGCTTATATCACGCTATTCAGTTTTTCAAACTGTAAATCTATTAAAAAAAAGTCCTATAGCTCAACAAAAAACTGGCTCCTACCCTAATATCATTCATGTGTCATCATGTTGTATACATTCATTTCAAGAAATCATTTTATAGGAGTCTATCATTTTGGATTTCTCATTTAGGAAGAAACCCCGTAATTATTGTTTTTTCATTTTGTGTAATTTTGAATTCTGTGTTACGTGTGTGTGTCCTCATCATGTACTCAGGCTAAGCTGCGGCTTGAGATGGAGATGGAGAGGCAGCGACAGACCCACTCTAAAGATATTGAGAGTAAGGATGAAGAGGTAGAGGAGATCAGGCATTCCTGCAGTAAGAAGGTAGGTGCTGCTCATTCTCTCGCTTCAATCTGTGTACATTTTCCCTATACATAGCCTCTCTATCTTGGAATTACAATATATCCTGCCTGGTCAAGGCAACAATGGGATCCATGCAACTTATTAAGTTCTTGAACTGGTTATTTCAATTTCATGCCTATCACATATTATCATGTATTAGGAACAACAAGCAATCTCAAACATCCACCTAACACAGTATATGCATATTAATAACAATGTAAGTACAACCTAAAGTTCAAATTGTGTTGACAATTCTATCTATATTAAAAATGAAAATGAAAGCATTTCATAAGCTTTGTTGACGGATCTAGAGGCTAGCAGATCTGCTCATGGGGGATCCATTTGTCTTTGAATTGCGAGAGCAGCTATGTCTAACAGGATGGTTGATGGCGTGTTATGTCTGACTGTGTCATCTGTTTGTGCATCCTGACATTCTGTTCATGTGTCCTGCAGCTGAAACAGATGGAGGTGCAGCTGGAGGAGGAGTATGAAGACAAGCAGAAAGTCTTGCGTGAGAGAAGAGAGCTGGAGTCTAAACTGCTGACTGCCCAGGATCAGGTACTTCCATCACTCTGCCTCTGGTCTCTGTCAGTGCAGTTAAGTACATGCACTCTAGTGTGCGTCACTTCTTTTGATCGTGAAGAAACTGCTTTTGAGTCTGGAGAGGTGCTGTGGCTTTTTGAAGGAGGATAGAAAAATAGAGTGTGTGTAACTTTTACTGGCTAGAAAGGTGTGTTTTGTCCATCAGGTGAGCCAGAGGGATGTGGGGACGGAGAAGAGGCTAAAGAAAGACCTGAAGAGAACCAAAGTCCTTCTGGCTGATGCACAGATTATGCTGGACCACCTGAAGAGTAACGCCCCCAGCAAGAGGGAGATCGCCCAGCTCAAAAATCAAGTATGCCAACCTATTTAACCCTTTACTGTGTCTCATACTGTTAAAACATACTGATCCCAACATAAACGTTTGGTCTGTTATTAAAGTATAATTATCTAGAGGTTGATAAATCCTCATTCCTCTGCATATCCAGGATAGATCCTATCTATCATATTATCCAGGGTTGATATTTTTAACTCATTCCTCCGGTTTCTCACAGCTAGAGGAGTCAGAGTTCAGTTCCGCGACAGCAGTGAAGGCTCGAAAGGGCATGGAGATTGAAATAGAGGACTTGCATATCCAAATGGAGGATGTGGTCAAAGCCAAGATGTCGGTGAGTCTTGACACTATGCGTCCTGAGTGTGTAATTGTGTTCCAATGAATGAATTGAGTAGGCTTGAATGCCAATCCGTTCTGCATATGTTTTGAACACAATATGTTTTTTGTGTGTTCTAAATAATAAGTATCATCTTTGAAATTATGAAATATACCTACCCTTTTTCATCTCACAATGCAGAAACAGACTTTTTAATAAAAGAGAAGATTTATGTAAATTTTTCTATACCCTTTTTTCGATGAACTAATGAAACTCAATCAAACTTTCACTCTTAACAATGCAGCAGGGCTCTTACATTAACATGCATGCATCATCACGCCATAGTGGGATATTAAAATAATATATGCCCTTTGGCATTTATCTGATTTCAACATTTTACTCTATTGGATAAATGAGCTTTGTGAATGTTTTTTTTCTCTCTCTCCATCTGCTCATTAATGGCTGTCTCATGAGAGTACCGCCTACATGTCAGAATCGTAGACTGAGGATGTTGGCGTCTCTGGGGATGAGAGTGCTGTGTGCCTGCACTTTACTTGTTAATTGCTGCATTTATGGCAAGGGAAGGTCTTGTAAATGTGTCAGATTAGAGAATGCAAATTAAGGGCCCGAGTCTCCCCCCTGAACACAGAGGATGAACTCTAAATAGGACATCACCAGTATGCTGCACTTTTTCCTGCCTAAATGAGCCAATTGATTAGCTCCAATAGGTCTCATCCTCCAGCCAGAATCCCTGTGCAGATTGTGTTTCATTGCCATCAGATGAGATTCCAGGACAACCTCGGCTTGGCCAGCTAATGACCGTTTATCATATTCAATAGCTCATGAATAAATCCTTTCTATACTAAAATGTGTGTGTTTCCTCCTCATTTTGTCCTTCAGTTGGAAGAGCAGGTCAGCCGTCTCCAGAGGGAGAAGAATGACCTGCAGTCTCGTATGGAGGAGGATCAGGAGGACATGAATGAGCTGATGAAGAAACACAAAGCTGCAGTTGCCCAGGTAACTCAACATGCCTAACACCTTGGTGATCAGTTTGGAAGCCTTGCAAATACGACGTACTGTACAAATTCCTTTGGAATCCGTGTCAGACCAAGATCAGACAGAAATAGTGGAATTCCTGTCATTATTTATCTTTGTTTAACTGCATTTAGTTTGAGAAATTGTCTTTAACACAGACATTAACATTCGGTTCTTTTCTGCATGTTAAAGCAGAGTGGCTTTGAGGTTTGGAGGACATATTCTCCTCTAAACACAGTGTGTGCTCTGCAATCAGGGAGATGCAATCTGTTCTACAGCAGATCAAATGACACATGATTTGGCAAGACATATTATGATCATTACTGTAAAAGGATGCTTTTTGACAGGTAATTGAAGAATACAGCGACACACCCTTTCTCTCTTTCACACACATAAACAAACCCCATTTCTTTGACTATGGATTGTGTGTGTGTGTGTGTGTGTGTGTGTGTGTGTGTGTGTGCACTAGTCTGCCAGGGACCTGAGCCACATCAGTGACCTGCAAGCCCAGCTTGAAGAGGCCACAAAGGAGAAGCAGGAGATCCAAGAAAAGGTACAAGGAAGTATTCAAAAGCACTATAGCTGCCTGCCAGGAAGCTGCCCGCTGCCTCAGCACTTCTCTCTGATTAGACCTCAGCTTTTCACTGAGTTTCTCTGATTATTGTGACCAAAAATGCTCAGTTTCTGTGGCAGCTTTCGTCTCAAAATCTGAAACGCAATTTGCATTTAAAGAGCAAGAACCAGTGAGGATTTAGAGTAAGGACAGAACTTGATCTCATTAATCATATTTGAAAGAAGGGTCATGTACATAAACTATAAGCTTGTCTCCTATGGTTTAACCAATTAGTTCAAATGAAAGCACTAATTCTTGGTGCAGCTGTTTCTGTCTTAGTGATTTATCTCATTTATGGTCTTGTTTGTCATTCAAAAAACAATGCATCCCTTTATTTTTAAATATCAGAAAAAAAAGAAAGTAAAAAAGAAAGAAAGAAAGAAAGAGAAAAAAGGAAAGTAAAAAAGTTGGCAGTGGAAAACAAATATGTAAACAGTGTCAGATAGTACATTTTGTTTGTTCGTAAGATGACTGAACTATCAATAATATGATAAAATGAGAAAGTTGGACATTAAATCAAAACCTTGTTACTGAGGGCTGATAGAATAGAAAATTGATGCCAATTTTACTTTGAAACTAAAAAGCCCTCACATCAGATTCCCACAACAGAGTCATATTTGAAATGTCAAACCTCTGCTCTATGGGATTTTTGTATTTGGCTGTTGCCTTGCACACTCACGCTCACCCATCACACTTTTATGTAGAGACAAGTGGCCCTGAGACATTCCTACGCCTTTTGTGTTATTCCAAGTACAGTACAGTGACTTACCTACATGAACATGTATTACACACATATTCAACTATTTATGATTGTGCCCTTTGTCCATATGGAGACTGTGCTATGTTAGTGCAGAATTTGTACTGTGCTGCACTGTGTTCTAAGGGACTTTAGCTCTGGCATGAGTAATAGTTAAAGCTATGTGTTTTTCAAATATTAACAATTAGAAACAAGGTGAGGACTGAATTTTGTTTTGGTTGTGTTTCGGTGGACAAAGAATTTCTATCAGCAATGTTAGACAGCATTTTGCAGGCTTACCAGGCCATACATTGCCCCTAAATTGAGGTTGAAAGTTGTAGTTCGGAGTGAAATACTGTATCTCCAACTAATAGTTAGATTGCAATGACACGTACATTCATGTAACTGTAACAGTATATCCCTTAAATGTCCCATAGTATGCACATTTTCAGATTCATACTTGTATTTTGGGGTTCAACTAGAACAGATTTACATGCTTTAATGTTAAAAAACACATTATTTGTTTTGTACTGTAATTCTAAATATACCTGCGTTCCCGTTTTAAAACACTCTTTAAGGCCCCCTCCCAAAAAAGCCCAATCTGCTCTGATTGGTCAACATTTCCAGGTCCTCCGCATCTAGACTCTCGTAGTTTCCGCACCATCGTTGCAGCCAGGACATGACTGTAACGGCACTTTAGCAGCACCTTCTACTATATATAGTATCGTAACATCACAACCGTATTGAAGTCCTGACATTTTTGATTTGATTTGATTTATTTTGGATTCAGCAGACAACATAATCCAAAGGATAACATGTTAAAGTGTGAACACTTATTTCCAACATGGAACATGGTCCTATTGCAGGACAAGACAATAACATTTAACACAAATCATCCAAGGTTCAAAAGGATTTTAAAACCAGAAAATCACAGATCACATAAAATAATTAGTCTACTGTAATTAAAAAGATTGGCTACTCTATTCAATAAAAATGCCTTAAACTGATGTCTAACCCCCCCCCCCCCGTATTTACAATTTTGAGGGAATCGGCATTTCTACCTGCTTTGTTGACTCTGGGAACTTTACAAGAACCGACACTGGGCCTAGTATTGGGATCATGCTGTGTATGAACCATCTTTATATGACAGTGTAAATATTTGGGAGCAGAGCCATTTATTACATTATACATATTATTCAACTTTAACTGCCCCACTCTAACATGTACTGGCAGTAGTCCTACCCTTTTAAAAGCATCTCACCAATATGAGTCTGTGGGGGGGGGTGGGGGGGGGGGTAGTAGCGGATAACATTATTTTGCATCACTTGCAGTCTGTTTTTTAAATTTAACTGATAATCCACAGTACCAGGCAGAACATGCATAATCAGAATGGCATTCAATCAATATGACGGCTTGTTTAAAGGTGCAGTTTCTAAATATTGACTGTATGCATATCACTGTGGATTGAGGGTTTTAATACTACACTTAGACCTCCTTAATAATTAAAAATCTGTTTACAATATCCATCCATCCATCTTCATCCGCTTATCCGGAGTCGGGTCGCGGGGGCAGCAGCTCCAGTAGGGGACCCCAAACTTCCCTTTCCCGAGCCACATCAACCAGCTCCGACTGGGGGATCCCGAGGCGTTCCCAGGCCAGGTTGGAGATATAATCTCTCCACCTAGTCCTGGGTCTTCCCCGAGGCCTCCTCCCAGCTGGACGTGCCTGGAACACCTCCCTATGTTTACAATATGGGACCTTTAATTTTTATTCATGCACACAAATAGTGTACATATAATAATCCCTTCTTCCTCACCTGTGCTGTTAAGTGCTAATTTGCAAATGTTAACATGCTTACACACTAAACTAAGGTGGCCAACTTGAAGTACATTCAAACTTCTAAACATCAGCAATTTAATTGTAAGCATGTTAGCATATTGTACAACTGGCTTACATCTCACTTACGAACAGCTTTGTATGTCAATTATATAAATCATAAAGCTGATCTACTGTACAGCATCCTTATCTAAGTCAGACTATTGTTGTTGAGTTGCTGTATATGCTGTGCTTAAGTCATCAGCTAAATGATTGAGCCTCGGCATCAATGATCATTATGTGGTAAAAAGGTTAATGCACCTGATTCAGGCCTATGTTGATGATAGCACTTTTAAAATAATAGTGCTTTTATAATAATAATGGGTTTTTTTTTCAGTCGGAGCACTATTTGTTCAGAGGATAACCTTTAACATGTCATGCGTGTCATGTATTAATGCATACCTGTTGTCTTTGTTGATGCATTTGTTTGCACAATGGATTTCCTCTGGGCTCTTAAAACTGAATTTACTAAGTACAGTATATGGCAATCTAGTGCTTAGTTTGGATGCACATTACACACTCTGGACTTTCAGAGGGTGTCTTCTTTTAAGTCTTGATATATAGTAGACTAAACAAATAAAATCTGTCTTCAACAGATTTTTTGCAAACATAATTTCACTAAAGGACAGAATTGAGCTCTTGCCACCCCCTAACAGCAGACCTTGTTTCTATTAGATTAAGCTGTATGCGTGCCAAAGCTTTGGTCCACAGTTATATGCACCCATCAGAAATGTTTTGGGTACACTAGAGACACATAGCAAGCTGCAAGGCATTGTTAAAACCTGCCAGAAAAGGCAGCGATAGCCATCTAAAAGCATCTGACCTTGAAGTTGTTATCTCATCCCCAGTAGGCGGGAAATCTAGCTTCTTTAGTAATATCAAAGGAGAGCTCCAAATCCTCCTTGTCTCAGTCCCCCATTAGGTTCCATACAGCCTTTCGGGCCGGTTTTGTTGTGACATGCCTTTCTTCTTTTTATCAGTCATGAGAAAACGATTCCGATAGAACGGGCTTTGCATGAAGCTGTGCCCTTTCCCAAAGCCTGTGAAATTACTGTGACTCAGTGTTACTGAAATGGGGTCTTATCTAGAGCTCATTATTCAGGCTGGATGCACAATATTTACATGTACCAAGATGGATTAAGTTTACACAAAAAAGGGTGAAAAAGTGAACATTAATTTACATTTAATACATACACATAAACATCAGCACAATTTCCTAGTTCTTTCTACTTAAGAGGAAGTGGAAAAGCAGAGGTCAAGAAGGAGGTGTGAAGTCAGCGCTTGCTCTTCAGACAGTTGTGTGTGTTTACATGTATGTGTGTTTGTGTTTGTGTCCCTCCTCCAGCTTCATTCCTTGCAGAGCCAGCTAGAGTTCCAAGAACAGTCCATGGTGGAAAAGTCTCTTGTGTGCCGTCAGGAGGCCAAGATCCGTGAGCTGGAGACCAAGCTGGAGTATGAGAGGACACAGATCAAACGCTTGGAGGTGAGATAATCCTCTGTCTTGTAAGTGTAAAAGATATGCTTAGTAAACATATGAATGCAAATTTGACATTAGATTTTCTATATATCAAGATGTAGAAATTATATAAAATGAGGGCATGAAGCCCCTTGCATAGCTCCATATCTTTGAGTTGCTGGTTAAGAAAAGCATCCACCATGGGACGTTTTGACATGCTTTAAAGGTCCCATGGCATGAAAATGTCACTTTATGAGGTTTTAACATTAATATGCATTCCCCCAGCCTGCCTATGGTCCCCCAGTGGCTAGAAATGGTGATAGGTGTAAACCGAGCCCTGGTTATCCTACTCTGCCTTTGAGAAAATGAAAGCTCAGATGGGCCGATCTGGAAGGTTACCTCCCCTTTCTCTGCATTGCCCACCCAGAAAATTTGGCCCACCCATGAGAGAGAGACATCATGGCTTTCAAACAAGCAAAGTGGCAGTTGGTCAAGGCCACATCCCCAGCCTCCACCTTGCCCCCCCCCTCTCCTCCTCAAAAGCTACAGACTCAGAAATGTTACTTACTAAAGAACGCTCATTGTGGGACTGCTCTAGTGGCTGTAATTCTGCACCAAGGCTGAATTATGGGAAAGAGACTTCAGATACAAATATGATATATCTAAATAAAAGCATCCAAAGAGCACCATGTCATGGGACCTTTAAGGGACAAACATTTAAGAGTAAATACAGAACAAAGGAGATCATTGTATCAGAAGAGTTGTTCACTTGTCCACTTTTGTAAGTACAAGTTCTCTCACTTCACCTCAAATCCTCTCCAGAGCCTGGTGGGTCGTCTGAAGGAGAACCTTGAAAAGTTGACAGAGGAGAGAAACCAACGCATTGATGCAGAAAACCGGGAGAAGGACCAGAATAAGCGAATGCAGAGGCAGATAAGAGACATGAAAGAAGAAATGGGAGAGCTGTCCAAGAAGGAGGCCGAGGCCAGCCGGAAGAAGCATGAATTGGTAAGGCTTTGAGTCCTGGGAGACTTGATAAGAGTCACTGGGAGTTCACACTAGAGGAGGTAACACGTGCTTCTGCTATGCTGTGAACCTTTCACCAGGAAATGGACATTGCAAGCTTAGAGGCGGCAAATCAGAGTTTACAAGTGGACATCAAGCTGGCCTTTAAGAGGATAGGAGACCTGCAGGCTGCCATAGAAGACGAGATGGAGAGTGATGACAATGATGACTTAATCAACAGGTACAGCGCAGCTTTAACCTTCTCTGAAGAAAATATAATTGCCTTTGCTTCAGTAGATCTGTAATATGGGCTTGGTACATCAGGGGAAACTGTGCTGTAGCTAGAGGCCTGAGTACCAGCGCAAGTTATCTTGCTGCACGAAACTTAGAAAATGAGAGCTGCTAGTTTTTTTAAGTAGCCTGTCAATCTCAACTTGCGTCTTTTCATTCTCTATTTCCCACATCTTCCGACATCAATTTCTCCCTAACCTCCTTAGTACTCTGAGTCGTGTTACACTTTGTGTGTTCTCCAAATACACACGGTTCATTCGGCTCCCTGCTTCAAATCTTTTCTCTTTTGCGCTGGTTTCCCCTGTTTGGTAACTTATTCCCTCTTTGCAGAGGGTTTGAGGTTATACTAGCTCTGAGCCCAATGTGCTAAACACTGACTGCAGTAATACAGGCCTTTAAAAAGGAAGACATTACACACAACACCTTTGTTCGAGATGAGGCCGGCTACAGCATGAGTTGATTTACCGAGTCAGTGCTTTACAATGGTTATTTTATGTGCCTGTGTAAGTGTAAAACTATTTTTTTGCTGTTATCTCAGTCTGTCAGCTTTTTGTACTGTATGTGTCTCACCTTCTCTTTTTTCCTTGTACCCCCTTTTGGTGTTTTCCACACTTCTGGCAGTCTGCAAGACACGGTGACAAAATATCAGAAAAGAAAGAACAAAACGTGAGAACGGAAAATGCATCTTTTGTTTTTGTCATCATGGTTTTTTGCACGTTTTTCTTTCTCACATATTTCAACCACAAGAGAGAATAATGCAGTATTCCTTATCATCTCGGTTTGTGTTGTTCACAATAACACTGTGAGGAGAAGTCATTTAAAAAAGAATGGAAAGCTGTGTCTGTGGTGCACATCTCTGATAAAAGCTCGGCTTCAAGGATGGCCCCGGTGTTTCTTTTAGTTTTGTTTTATTTTGTGCCAAGTGTCCAGAGGTGTCTGTACACATACGTTGGAGATTCCAGGGCTTGCTTTTCTACCGTCAAACATCAAGAAGGTATATGAAAAATCTGATGGCACACATAACACTTTGCAGAATGGCAAATAGCCTCACAATGACACCGGCATTCTCCTTTAAGCCAGTCTCACCACTATAGAAAATATGAATAAAAAAACAGCAAAGTGTTACAGACCTGTGGTAGTACTGCATCATTGTCTCCATGAATATGTTTTTTGCATGAGACATTTGCAGCCTCATCATACACCTTCATCATGAATTAATTTGTATCTTGGCTTAAAGCTGTTTTGCACTAAACTCCGCTGATTCTTCCCCGTCTTCTGCTCCTCTTGATGGTTTTTCAAAGCACATGCAACCACACGCCACATCTCTCTGAGATTGTACGAGGAATACATTGTGCATTATTTTCACTTTGTATGTCCCTTTAAAAAATATAACATGTAAGCAAATTTCCAATATTAGTTGTCTGACAGTTTAGAAAAAAAAATGTCTGTTCTGGTTGAAAACAAACTAAAAATAAAAATGTATATATGCATTTGGACAAATTTGAGCATACTGTATGCTTTAACAAAGAATTGAACTAAATATGCTATGCATTTCCACGTAAATGTGAGGCTTGTGACTGTGAAATGATTGCAGCACATTGTCTGTCCATGGTTGCCCAGTCACCAAGTGATGCATGATAGTGATGCCATGCTGCGCTACTGAAATGTTTTCACCCAAACGTTGTTGATTTCCATGCATGCAGGTACTCCACTAATTAAATTTCATTGTGTTGAGAACCATTTAACTTTAAATCCAAATGTTCACCTTGCTTGCTTGTAAAATGTGTAGTCATTGGTTGTGAACCCTAATGATATTCTTTTGACTGACTGAATCCCTTTTTCTTTAAGTTTTCATAGAGTGAAAGAAATTCTTGTGGCATGTTAAATAATTTAAACCTTCATCAGAGCATAGCAAATAAATGTAGTCTTCAGTTTGTAGCGGATATACCCATCCATAATTTCCCGCTTTATCCTCTGATTGCTTCTTCAGAGAGACATGGCGTCACACTCTTTATATGCTTTTTTTTGTTATCCATTTTTCATCAGACAACCCGTGTGTATCAGTGCTTTTCTTTTTGTGCAACTCAAGGAAAAGAGCAATGATTTTTTCCGTGTTTACTTAATTGCATTTTTCCCTCCTTCGACATCATTGCATTAGCAGCATGGATGAACAATAACTGAGGAGGTGATTTTTCTTATAATTATGAAGTGGATTTTCCAGATGATTTACATTACTATTCAGTATTTTTGTAGTCAATGCTTCAAAACAGAGGTTACAATAGCTGGATTATTAATATTTTAGGGGGAGATAATAGAAGTTGAATTAGCGTTTTTCAAGCTGGACTTCAAGTACAGGGGTTGCATATAACGTAGGACTGTGCAGTTCAAACGATGTAAGGGCTTCCATCAATATGGATTGACTGGAATTGTTTTTTCATTAATATATAATTAGCTTATTAGTTAGTTACCTTTTAAACATGGTGTTGGTACCACGAGTGCTTAAGTGATAGAACCAAGCCATACGAGATTTGATGCTGAGTCTGAGTATTTGTGACAAAGATTTACAGCAAGTGCGGGCCAATTGTCAGAAGCTATTAATGTTCACTTCTAAATTCTTGGGGCTTGTTTGTATCTACAAGCCTCAGGACTGGTTAGCTAGTAGTGTGGGGCCAAGGACAAATCGTTTGTGACACCATTTGCACAGCACTCAATTGCAAGCCACCTTTTATTTTGTGTGTATGTGTGTGTGTGTGTGTGTTGGAAAGAGGGGGAAATAAGGAGATAATTTTGTTGTGGGCTGGTTTCAGTATTTTGTTGTGTGATATATCATGTTTAAAAAGTTGCAGTATCACAGCGATGACAAATGGGCAGCATGTGTAATCAACTTTCTAGTATTAATGAACCTATTACCTTGTTTTGGTGGGCGTTTATCACTTGTATTTAGCACGCAGTAAAGAAGAGAGGCAGTGGAAAATAAAGGGATGGTATAACAGCTGAACTTGGACTCACAATGTTAGCTCACCGCCTCTTGAGGTGCCTCTCAAACTCTGAAATGAGGAGGTTTTCCTGTAGAAAATAACATAGTCAGGCCATTTAGTCTCGCTGGGATCATCATTACCTTCCACCCAGAAAGCCTGGCTCCGTATGGTGGATGATGAGAAAGTTAAATGTGTTAATGCTCTTAAAAATCTTGAAAGCCTCAATAGCATTCTGTCCAAGAATCTGAGCTCTATGCTCACTCCCTCACAATATTCACACACCACCAGCGCCAACACCACCTCTCTTGTGTAAAAAAAAACCCCAACCTAGCTTTTAGGCAGACCACCAAAAAAATAGAAGGGAGCTGAAGGGACACTTTGTTCTCTGAGGAAACATGACTGAATCTGTGACACAAAGCTTGGTGACAAAGGAAATGGTATGCTGTTCACTGGGAGACCTACATAGATGGATATGTGGTGCGTGGACAACTGATAGAGCTTGGCAGTCTGGCTGTCATCTCACGCCTCTTTGAATATTGCGTTTGCTCCTTATAAATATTTTTTTCCAAGTTTTTGAAACATGTTTCAAGGCTCAGATGGATAAGCTAGTCCGAGAATACAAATCTGGAATTGAAAATTGCAACTCCTCATTGCCACTGTTCGGCCTGCTACAGTGTGTTTAATATACAGTATGTTGTCCTGCTCTGAAACAAAAAAGTGTATATATATATATATATATATATACTGTGTATATATAATGGAAAATGTAATTTTCTCTGACAGAGTTCACCCGAGCAACACATGTCAAATGTAGTTTAGGCCTGTGTGAACATATGCATCTCTGTGAATGTTTTCACACACCATGTAGGCAAGGAAATAAATGGAGGATTCTTCAATAAATTCAGCTCCCCAATACATTTCGACCCTGATGACAGTTTTGCCTTAGATGCTATGCCACTCTTCCTTCCTTTTCCTTACTATTTTTCGTCACGTTAGCCTTCAAGGACAACAGGATACATAATTCAGAAAATCTACCGTGTATTTGGAATGAATGAGGATTGACCTTATCCAGGTGGGATCTGCAGAGCTTTTTCATTTGGGATCCACAGGTCTCTGTATATTGATTGTTATGTCAAGCATAGGGCCACAGGGTTGTCTTCTGGCTCCACTCCAATAGCAATCACCAGGAGCAGGTGACATGCCACCCAGATGCTACCAGCCCAGAACCAGCTAATTATGCCTCCAATAGCTATATTTTGCCTAGATCACTCATCCACAACTGAAAACACAAAAACATTTTTATTATTATTATTGTATCACATAATCATGCTTAACCATGGCCTGTCTGGATTGTCTTACATCATACTGACCTTTAAATATAATAAGAAAAGGAATTGTTACATGACTAACAAATGGTGATATGTGAAAACTAACAATTATTTTTGCCTGTGTAATTCCTGCGAGGGTACACTGCATAGAATATTCACACCGCAAGTCATATAGTCTCATTTCTTGTCAGTAAATCTACTTAAATTGATTGTGAACTGTTGCACAAGGCAGATTAAGGCACTTTATTTCAATAGTATCAAGAAGCTCAGAGTGGATTTAAGAAAATTGTTAAAGGAGGTTGATCTGAGTTAAAAACAAGTGGAATTACCTCACTTGATTGCAAGATTGTTGCACTCAAAGATGTAAAAAGGACTTGCTAAGATGAATATCTTTGGTGTCTTGTGTTGGAGTCAAAGTCTAGCTGATTCTTTTTTTTTTTACAGGGGGGATGAGACGGAAACAGATTCCGAGGTGGAGGACCGGGTGGATGGAGTTAAGTCTTGGCTCTCGAAGAACAAAGGCTCCACCAAGACCCTGTCAGATGAGGGAAGTCTGAAGAGCACCAGGTTAGTGCCCACATCCTTGTGCATCATGACAGATAACCATGTACATCCCTGTGGTATTGCAGTGATAAAAGTTCCCACATTCCCATCCGTAAAAAAAAGGCCCAGGATTACCTGGGGCAGTTTGCAACAGATGGACGGGTATTTCATGTGATTAAAGGTGTCATCTCTCTCTTCCAGTAATCTGTCTAATGACAGTAGGCGGAACAGGGAAGAGGCTGCTGTCATATTTATTGAAGTGGCCGGTGGCCAGTTGGCACGACTGCTTAATGAGGCCTCTGCCACAGTTAGATAGATCTCCTCAATGGTTGACGGTCTCCCTTTCTACAGTGTATTCTGTAAATAACAGCAATAGACTTTTGACTGGTCCCAAGGACATAATGAAATAGACAAATATAATAGCCTGCCACTGTTCCAAAAGTCTCAGTTACCACATAAAGCATTGCTTTGCAGCCAAAAGATGCCATTACAAATTTCTTCTTTAGGTACAGTATGTGGAGATCTGATTTCTTTTCTTTTTGTCTTCTGTTGGTTTTCTCTGGTGTCCATTTTAATGTTACTCTTTAGATATTCTGCAAATGCAGATAGCAAGGAGGTAAAAGAAGGTAAGGAGAAGATGAATGATGCCAGTAAAGACGTGAAAGAGGTAGAGCAGAACAGATCAGTGTCTGTCATGAGTTCCCTAAGCTACAGAAAGCGATCCAACCTGAAAGACTCCATAGGGGGGACAGGCGATGAGAGCTCCTTGTTCAGCACTCTCAAAGAACAGCCTGACACACCAGACCAGGCCTCTATTCGCAAAGCTAAGTCAAAGTCTGGAGGGCTTCAGGAGGATTGGAAGAAGAGCCAGTCACAGGACGACTTAGACGACAAAGGCTCAGTCATCTCCTTGGCCTATTCTGAAGCTACCAGCAGAGCCAGGAAGGGCCTGGAGTCCCGCTGGACCTCCCGCAGCAGCCCTGAGTTTGATAAGGACTCTGTGGTGTCCTCTGTGGCTCCCAGCAGGATGTCCACCAGAAGGGGCATGTTGGACATGGATGATGACAATAAGTCGACCATCAGCAGCGTGAGCCACTCCAACCCACGCTCACTGCATCGCAGCAGCTCTTGGAAAGAGGACAGACGCAGTGGCTCACGCCTTTCCCTTGCCCGCAGCTGCGGCCTTAGTGAATTTGGCCTGCGTGTAGATGATGACGACGATGATGATCGTAGTGTGGCTTTTACTGAAGGTGGGACTTCATCTTTCAGTCCCCTCTCCAGGAGCTTTTCTACCCCAGCCCAGCCACGCTCCTCAGATGGCACTCTGCCAGACTCACCAGACGTTAAAACAGTCACCCACCGCAACTACTTGGACCCTGACTTGGAGGCTGCCATCAATGAGGTGTTGAGCTTCAAACCCATTAAGTTCAAGCGCAGTAAACTTGATGAGTCTAGTGGTGAGGAAGAGGATGAGAAGAAGGGGCCAGGAAGCGAGGACAGTAGGAAGAGAGGAGAAGACGAGGGGCTCGGCTGCAGCACATCCAACCTGCGTCGCTCTGCATCCGGCTCTGCTCTGGACTACAGCCATCGGCCATCCAGCACCCTGAGCACCAGCAGCTCCCGCAGTCGGAAAGATAAAAAAAGCAAAGTCTCTCTTTCCGACGACTCCTCCTCAGACGATCATCACAGCAGAAAGAGCTCATGGGGGAAGAAGGGCAAGAAGTCCAAGAAGAGATCTAAGAAGAAGCAAAGCGAGTCAGAGGATTCCTCTTCTTCCTCAAAGTCGTCCTCTTCCTCTTCCTCCGACTCGACCATCTCCTACCGCAGTTCCAGCAGTGTTAAAAGGGCCCCGAAACAACTATCTGACGATGATGATGAGCCTGCAGGGCGTGGGCCATCTAGCAAGATAGAAACCAAGAAGAAGCAGAAGAAGATCGATAGCTTGGTGATGAAGTATCGCTACAAGCCTGACAGTGACTGAGACCGACAGTGGAAGGTGATGCTTGGTGTGATAATAACCCAGGAGCCTGGCATAACCAAAACTGATTTGGGATCTTTCACTGAATGTACTAACTGAGTTTGCCATGTGTGACTGTTTTGTAATTTATTTTACTCTGATACACTAATGCTGACTTCTAGATAAACCCTAGTTACGTGTTTCGAAGTTCACATTGTCCAATTAGTGCATGCCACTGTTTGCTTTCCTCTGCTCCAGCCAACAGTTGTCCTCATTTAAGAAGATCACCAATTTACTGCAGCACACTGAAGTTAGTCCTCTAGTTTGCCTAACTGACAGTCACTTTAGTTTTATATTTCTGTCATTATAAATAGCTGCAGATACATTTAATCGAGAGGTATACTGTACTCCGCCACTGCAATTCCTTAACGTTAATTTTCACTTTGTTTTTGTCTATCAGAAGCAGTGCACTGAAATACTATCATCAGACATACTACTGTTGTAAAGCAGTGTTAGTTTCCTGTTTCCATTTTGCAAAGATGGATTGCACCGTTTCTCTTGATGTTGTTTTTGATGCTTTTATAATGACATAGTGTTGAGAGAGGCTAGATGGCTGTGGCTGTTCTTAAAGCACAAACAGATGTTGGCAATTAGGCAAAACCTAAATGACAATTTCTTTCTCCTTTAACATGTTAACAGACAAGAGTTCAAAGATGTGTGACACGACTGTTGATAGGACTTGATGTGACTACTTGGCATTATAATTAAAACGCTACGTTTAGCTCTATGCTTCAAAAGCCTATCTATTTTGAGAGTAATTTTACTGACAGTTTGAGCATCTCTGCCTCCTGTGTGAATTTGAAAAATGCATGTCAGCGGCATTTTCTTTTTTTTTCTTTGTCCTTGAACATGTTTGCCTCTCTAGTCAGTTAACACTGTCTCTTTCTATCTATTTAATCACTGTAGGGCAAATTAAGACAGTTTAGGTGGACTAAATATCATACTGACACATACATGTGGCCATGTCAACAATATAATAATAATAATAATAATAATAATGTTTTCATGATCGTACAAAATTACAGTTTATGACTCAAAACAGTGTTTTAGTTCGGAGTCACTGTTTCTTTTTATTTCTCTTTTCTTTTCTTTCTGAGTTTGTTCAAAATTGAATCTGTAACACCACTAGAGAGCTCCCACGCTAACACTTTGCCAAGATCACTGTGCAGCAACCGCTAAACCCAAAAAATGATTACAACGCCTCCTTAAAACAAAGTGTTACTTTCACTGTAGACAAACACACCTGTAAGTAATTTCAGTTCTCATTCATAGCACTCGTTTCCATGTCTTAAAAAATGGGAAACGTCATGCTTGTTTTGACTAATTAAACATCTTGCAAGACCGACATGCAGCAGTTTTTATGGCAAGGTTTGACCGCTGGTTAATTAACGCTTTTTCAAATATGTAATCCTTCAAAATACATTGCTATTATTTTGTGGATAGAGTGAATACAGTTCAACAGTTGGTCACTGTTGATGTTATTGTGCTGAAAGGACACATTTCAGTTGTTTGTGTATGTATTAAAGGCCAGTGGTCATGGCAGTGTGGATATATTAAAGCTCTATAGTTGGTATTCAAGTAATGCACTGAGTGCTTGTCATGCCATATGTTGTCATGACAGCATAATCAAAGAATGTAAAGCCCCGGTTTTAAATGACCTTTAATATGTTTGGTCGACGATTTACCTTATCAAGTGCACAGACTATTTATTAAAATAAAAACAACAAATATTCTTTGTGATGCATGTTTACTATGTGCTAATGAAAATTTTTAAAAACAACCATGGTAACAATGTGCACATATGCTATTCACACCTCAGGGGATGTGTTGTTTACTGCCTAGGGAAGAGTGTAATCTTGCAGCCTAAATTGCTTGTGGTTGTCCTTGCCATATTTTTACAATAGCCCCCCCCCTACACCTTTCAGTTTTGTTTCTACTGTAAGTAGCCAGGTAATGATATAATGGTGTGTCTGTGTGTGTGTTGGCCCCTATAGCCCTTCTGTGTGCCGCAGACACCTGAGTCATGGCAGGTCTGATGAAGAGGATGAGGTGGACAGAGACTCCAGCAGGCAGCCACTGAGACAGAGCGGCAGCGAAGGCACATTGGCAGAGAGCGCATCGTAACCCAAACTCAGGCCACCTCGTGTTTTCAGTGACATCCAACACACAGGAGGGACACAATTCTTTCCTCACAACTTTACCACAACTTCTCAGCCAGCACGAGAGCTGCATGGACAGAGAAAGAACACTGTTTTCAGATAGATAACCGGGGCTTTTTTAAAATAGTATTTCACTTATTATGGCACACTAATTCACATCATAAATTGATGTTGCTTCTATGGTAAATAAGTGCTTTTTTCTGTTTTATTTAACACAACATATTGAATAACTTAGTTAATACAGAACAGGGAAGTTGAGCACTATCAAAAGAACTTCTACTTTACTTATAAGAGCTGCTTTTCAGGCAAATTTAAGCTGTCCTCTGCACTCTCTTCTGACTATTCAGATAGCTTTGCCAGGAGGATTTAGATAAGCCAGCTCTGGCTACATTTCTCCAAGAAGTTCTGACCAGCCATTAAGTCCGCTCTTATCTCTTCCCCATTAATGTGGACTAGCGCGTTGGGAGGAATTAACCCATTTTGAATTAATTATCTTGCTGCACGTTTACATGTGGCGCTTGTTCCAAGTTGAGATATCCTTCATTTGAACAAAGTGATGCTAGGCTATGATTGCTGACATCAAATTAAAAGTAATTTTGGAAAATACATTTCTATTTGAACTAAGCTGGTAGATATGATGCATATGTTTGCGCATGGATTTAAAGCAACGTCTGGTCTAAATGGGTATAAATAGTATACATAGATATATAATATCACATGTGGAATCAAGGCCTTTACATTAAGTCTTTTATTAAGATAAGGTTAATGTTGTGTCGCTGATTTATTCTTATCTTCTGGTGGCGTTCGTGACGTAATACGTTTGGTTTGGCTTTCTTGAGGCTTAGTCATGCTTTTGTCCACTTGTGTCATATGTATTAAGGATCAAAGGATTGCATTTCCTTGCTATTATACGGAAGCTTTCTGTAGAGCCTTTTGAGGCCTTGCAGATGCAGAAATGCAGAGATGTGTGGTTTTTTTAGGACGCACAAACACTGGATTTCTACTGCATATCATGAATTAAAGCTCCTTCTCATGTTGAATCCTGCAGAATAATATTCCAGTATAATGAACTCTATTTTAATGTTTCAATTGCATTTTAAGTTACTTGTTAACAGTGCAGATTGTCTTGAATCGAGGGATTTTTTTGGCCATATTGGTAAACAGAAAAATAATTACATCATTTTTATCACCAAATTGTCCTCTCATTTTAAGGTGCCAAAGACTATGTTCAATAAACTGGTGATATTTTGCAAATGATAAAATTTGGGATTGGGACTTGTAGAGGTTCTTTGTAACTGTCACTGAGCAGAACTCATATTTTAATACTGAGTTATTCCCAGGCTGTGTTTTCGAAGGGTTTCCATGTCAGATTCTTGTTTATTTGTACTCCATCTGACATGACTGGACAGCAATGATGCCTGTGTACAGTAGACAGTACTAGTAGACAGTTATAATACTGCCAAGATTAAAGCCAGTCTGCTCTTATATGTCCTTACCTTTATTTGATTTGTTGCTGTCCAGACAAATGAATCTTGCTAGTTATTTCTGTATTTGGCCTTACAGAACTATAACAATTTCCGTATGAATTTTAAATTCTATTTAAAATACATGTAGGTAGATTTGAATATAAAAGCATATACAGCATATGTTCATGTGGACTGTCTGCTCATGTGCAAAGAAAAGATTCAAGTGTCTGGATTGTTATTTGCATATCTTCTCAGAAGAGGCTAATCTGCATTTCATGTCTTATTTTCTTTGCTTCGCACATGAATATTAATGTGGATCGCAGGAAACTTTGATGTCAGTGATTCAGAATAGACTGGTTAAATGAAAAAAATATATATTTTAACTATCATTGCCTCCAAGTTGGAGTTGCTTGGCATTACACAAAATGTTTAAAATGTTTGTTCATACTTTTCATTTTAGCATCTTTTGAAAAGGCTTGTCTATTTTAATAATTGAAGAGATCATTTGTGATAGGAGTGAGTTTTGGATTTCTTTTCCTGGAGATTCTTTTTAGTAAATATATATTCAGCTGTTTGTTTACAGAATCAGTGTTTGCTTGCTGTAATTGCAAATATATATATTTTGGATGCTTATTTGTTTCACATTCACCACCGTCAGACAGCTGGAGAAAAGGAGGCAGGATGGGTTTTTTCCTCAAAACAAGCCATTGATGTGTTTGATTAATTTTAGCTCATTCACCTCAGAGTAACTTCTCATCATACCCATCCACTCTTCCCACGAGACTACAGAGGAAACAAACAATTCATTGAAATGATTAATTCTGAGCCGTTGGAATACTGAATTGCTCGCACAACCTTGCAACACATGGGTTGTTAAAATGCACAGCTACACAGTTCAAAACCTTGCTTGGGGGGAAATTCAGGAAGATCAAAAACTGAGAGCAAGCACAGTCTTCCTCTCCTCATCAATCTTTATTTTACATTGATGAAGCTTACAGACATTTAAAAGGATTGATGGTTTTATATTACCACCTTGGTTGACATTCACACACTGTGTGTTTTGCCCTATTCATCCAACCAATCTCTAGTCCTCAGTCATTCCTGTACACAACCTGTTCTGGTGCTTCACTATGTGCCAGGGAGCTTTTGCTGTAATTTCACTTTACTTGAGTGCACCCTCTGGGTGGCTGCATGTTTCTGCTTAAAGGCTTTCCATTGAGTGACAGATTAAATTCTGCTCCTGATTTTAGTTATTTTGGCTCTAACACTGTTTCACAAGCCACTGGAGCAGCAAGTCATTAGCTTGACAAAGCCAAGCAAGTCTGTGTTTACCATGCCACCCTCCCTGTTATTTAGACAGAAGGTTTTGGCCACTGACATTTGCTGCACTGGATGTCTATCCATATCCAGGGCTACCATATGTAGAATGCCACTAGTCTTAACATTACTGCACATATGTTTTTTTTCTTATTGAGTAGAGCATCATCATATATTGTTTCCTCATTTCTTTTACATTTCATCCAGAATATGTCTGAAATTGTGTACTTTTCTTGATATTTTCATGGAAACCACTTGCCTCTTCAAGCTAAATTCTAGGCCAGTATGGACAAATTTGCACCTTTTAAATGTATAAAGTAGATGGAGAACAGCCAAACAAAGTCAGAACTGACTCTTAAATCAAATCGTATGCCGTTTTATTTATTTTTAACATAAGCTGCTCTGTTTGCCAAACAGCTGCACATTTTGACCTTGGTTAGAGGCCACCCTGCCAGGCAGTAAAATATGTGGGGGCAGCAGTTAGAGGGGAAAATGTGTTTATCAGGCATCATCTTCTACTATTAGCGCTCCCAGTTTTTTCCTGGATGCCTGCTGTCAATAAAGCACTGATTGGAGGCACTGGGACACTGCCTGCAGGGACCAGGTGAGGCTGCATTCATTTGCAATTCTGAGATGAAAAGACGCAGCAGTGTGCTGCTTGGGAGCCTCTCTTTGTTTGCACATATCATTTCCACTCTAATGAACACTGCACAGTAGTTGGCCCTTGTAACAAGGCTCAAAGGTAGGCTCAAACATTGTTTACATTTTGCATAGGTCTTTGCTGGGAACTGGGGAACAATAAAAGCACTTTTTTCTCTCCCTGTATCATAAAGTGAATCAGTTTTAGCACCCACAGCAATGGGAAATCTTTGATTGATTAATCATTTTGTTTAATGCGACTCCTGATACCTAAGCACAGTTTAAACCTTGAAAAAAATTATACTGACATCTTTGGAGGGGAAATGGAAGTGTTGTAATGTCTATCACCAATTTCAGTTTTGGAAATGTCTCTCTATCTCCACTCCACAGTATGCAGGTGGCCACAGTCTCCTGCTGTGCTCAGTGCTGTTCAGTTCTTAGTGTTCCTGCCAAAGGAGAGTTGCTGCCCCTGTCGTTGGTGTGTGTGTGTGTGTGTGTGTGTGTGTGTGTGTGTGTGTGTGTGTGTGTGTGTGTGTGTGTGTGTGTGTGTGTGTGTGGGAAATGGATATATGGATGTACTCTACAGCAGTCCACTACATCTGAGGAATTTAAAATGGCTGCAAATGGTCCTTCCACCCATACTCTCAGTGGGAAAGTGTTGAGATCATTTACCTGTTTCCCAAATGCCTTAGAAACTTGCGTCCACTCTGTGGTGTGATTTAATTTCTTTCTCTTGCATTGCTTTTATTATGGTTTTAGCCCCGCAAATGTAGAAACCTTTTCAAATGTAGACACAAGCTACAAGGGCACCCTGGAAGCCCAGTGTGTTAAGGCTGTACCATATACAGTGGGGGTCAAAAGTTTGGGCACCCCAGGTAAGAATTTGTATTAATGTGCATAAAGAATCCAAAAAAGGTGGAAAAATCTCCAAAAGGCATCAAATGACAGATTAGACATTCATATATGTCACAAAAAGTTAGATTTTATTTATATCATTTACACTTTCAAAATAACAGTAAACAAAAAAATGGCATCTGCAAAAGTTTGGGCACCCTGCAGAGTTAATACCTTGTACTGCCCCCTTTGACAAGTACCACAGCTTGTAACCGCTTCTTGTAGCCAGCCAAGAGTCTTTCAATTCTTGTTTGAGGGATCTTCGCCCATTCTTCCTTCCAAACGTCTTCCAGTTCTTTGAGATTTCTAGGCTGTCACGCACTGCTCTTTTAAGGTCTATCCATAGATTTTCAATTATGTTTAGGTCAGGAGATTGTGAAGGCCATGGCAAAACATTCAGTTTACGCCTCTTGATGTAATCCACCATGGATTTTGAGGTATGTTTAGGATCATTATCCATTTGTAGAAGCCATCCTAACTTTAACTTCAGCTTTTTCACAGATGGCATCAAGTTAGCATCCAAAATTTGCTGAAATTTTATTGAATCTATTTTTCCTTCTACTCGTGAAATGTTCCCTGTGCCACTGGCTGCAATACAACCCCAAAGTATAATTGATCCCCCCCCATGCTTAACAGTTGGACAGAGGTTCTTTTCATTAAATTCTGTTCCCTTTCTTCTCCAAACGTACCTTTGCTCATTCTGGCCAAAAAAGTTCTATTTTAACCTCAAATGCTGATTTTTGTGGATGTAGAAAAGGTTTTCTTCTGATGACTCTTCCATAAAGACCATGTTTGTACAAGTATCACAACTCCAGTGTCTGCCAGGTCTTTCTAGATGGATCGTGCAGTGAAACGTGGGTTTTGACTTGCTTTTCTCACAATCCTGTGAGCTGTCTGTCTGATATTTTTCTTGTTCTAACAGATCTTGCTTTAACTTCCACTGTTCCTGATGACTGCCATTTCTTAATTACAGAGGATATTGGCATCTGAAAACGCTTTTCTATCTTCTTGCTGCTTTGTGAGCGTCAACTATTTTCAGTTTCAGTTTTCTAGACTGCTTGTTGGGGCAAGGTCAGATGAGTCTAGGCATTTAAAACCTTAAGATTGACATTACCTGGTCTTTCCAGACGATGATTGTCATCAATCCATGACACTGTCAGGTCTCAGCTTTCCAAAGGGGGCGGTGTATGCTATAAATTCTGCAGGGTGCCCAAACTTTTGCAGACGCCATTTCTTTGTTTTCTGTTATTTTGAAAGTGTAAATGATGGAAATAAAATCAAACTTTTTGTGACATATTATTCAAATGTCTAATCTGTCATTTGATGCCTTTTGGAGATTTTTTTCATCTTTTCTCGGTTTCTTTATGCACGTTAATACACATTTTTACCTGGGGTGCCCAAACTTGAGCCCCACTGTAACAACAATGTCCTATCTGGCCAGGGACCTCTTTTGCATGTAGTTTCCCTTTCCCTCTATCCTGGCAGTCTACTGTTCACTTTACAGTAAATGGGAATCGGTAAATCACAGTTCCAGGTGTAAAGTCTGACTTCCAAAACAGAGATTTAATGGCAAAAGAGGTCTAGTGGTGACAAAATAAGCCTAAATTCCTTATATAAAGAGGGAACCTAGGGTGGGCTGTAACCTCCACACTCTTCAGCATAACATTGAACATTTTAAGAGGCAAAATATGCCTGCTATGTGCATATGATTGGTGATTAATTGCTTCACAATGTGCTGAGATTTATGACTTGTAATCAAATTTGAGATTTGAGAATGACACCACCCACCTGTTATTATTTCAAAATATAAACCAACTGTTTGGCCTACTTTTGTTTTCAGCAGCTGAGTTATGGAGAACAGTGCTGAGAGAGAGAGAGAGAGAGAGAGAGAGAGAGAGAGAGAGAGAGAAAGAGAGAGAGAGAGAAAGAGTGTGTAGTTTCTGTTGCAAAACCTAAAAAACTTTATTGTCAAGCCCAAATGGCCCATGACAAAGAATTTTTATTGCATCAGTTTTTTGAATCACTTGGTTCTCTTTTCTCATTAGCTCATTCTCTCATTCTCATAAAATGTGACTCTATTGTCCAGGCTTGACATGGGTGGGGGTGGTGACATAGTTTAGTAGGAGGCTGCTGCTGTTGGTCTTCCCTCTTGCTCTCATCAATGGAGTGATAGCGGTTGAATATCTCTTTAACTAGAAGAGGCAATGGGAGGCAGCGAGTAAGTATTATGACAAATTCCTATTTGCAGCAGATTTTTTTAATCGACTGAGGTGCTAAGTTATTGTACAGTTCCCTATTTTCTCTGCAGCTACATTCATGTATTAAGGTCTATTTCTAATGATCCCACTTCCAACCAGGAGGCCCTGCTGCTTCCTGAGAGCTGCTGCCAAGCTGTCCAGTTCCACTTCTTGGTCATCACATTCTGCACAGGAGCCTGTCCTTAGACATTTTCTTGACAATCCCATGCAGTGCAATAATGTTTTGATGAAACTTGAAACTAATTGAGGTTTTTTTATTGATCGCAAATAAAACGAGTGAAGTTTGAAACTAAGTGTGGAAACATTCAGCATGGTGACTTTACCAGACATTTAATAAATTCTTCAGCTCTGTCACTGCACAAGTCATTGCGAGATAAAATGTTCTCGACTGGGTGCCAGCACTTGACAGCCTGGTGGTCTTTGCCACCAAACTCGCAAGCTATAAACGGATAGATAGCAGGAATTAACTATGCATCTAATTGCAGATTTCACAAGCATAACTCACTGAGCAGATGGAAATCATTGGTGTGTTTGGAGTCCCTTTATTCAAACCCCAGGATATTGCACTGCATCACAGTCCAGAGGAACATATTTCTCTCCAAAGTGGGATTTATTTAAACTAACACAAAAGCCTAGTGGCCATTTGGCTCTTGCCTGCTTTTGTGTCATTGAGTTTTGGAATGTGCAGAGTGAAAATGACACAGCTCTGCTGGAATCTATACCAGATCTGGACTCAGTGGACTGTACTGTATAATCCTGTATAATTGAAATCTAAAATTTAAACAACCTTTAGTAGTTGAAATGTTTCGATTTAGGAGGAAGCATCCTCAAACGTTATGGTTAATTACTGCATCACAGTACACAATTTAACACAATTACATGTTTCAGGTATTTTTATTTTGATGAAATATCAATTAAATGATCAATTCTGATAAATATTCAACGTAAATTATAATGTAAAAGAGTAAAAGACTAGATCCATATCCAAATCAGTCATCTGTATTGAGTTTTTGTGTTCAAATACAGCTTCTATATGTCAAGATGTCTGATATTCGCGCAGTAATGATGTCTTTCAAAAGGTTTAACTCTTCATTTCTGTAGTTTTGAAATAAAGATTGTATTCCTGAATCTCGGACATCCTTTCTTTTCCATTTCAGCTTACATCCCCACTGAAATTGGGAAAAGCAATGTGAACCTACAGCCAATTGGAAGACCCCAAGCAGCCATTCAAGGACGAGAACCAATCAACATCCAGCAGTGAGGTATTGAATGGTGATAATCAACCACTGAATAGAAATTCGGAAATGCATAAAATGCTAAAGTAGCTCCTCAATCATATCTGGAGATTGACAGTCAGCCACTGTGTAAGTCAGACAGGATGCTAATGTCCCGCCATTAGGTATTCCCTTTTAGCGGGCTCCATCTCACTGCCCATGTGGGACTGAGTCTGCGTGACAAGCCACTGACATTTACAATCCCTTAGTCTCAAAGTGTGGGCACGCATGCCTGTATCAAAATGTGATGGCAGAGGATGGTCTGAGTCCTATTAGTGAATTATATATATTGTGGACATACTGTACATCCTTTTGTTACTACTTCTTCATTATTCTCTGTTGATAATGTGTGCACTCATTTTGTCCCATCTGCTTTCAGAAGACCGGAATATTTCTCCACATTGCTGAAAATAGTCATCTAGGAAAAAATAATGTTCTAATGACGGAAGTGTAAAATCCATGTCATACAAGTTATTCTTTGAAAATGTTACCATTATTACCTCTGATGTGCTTAAATTACAGGCTTCAGTCTGGAATTATACATACTGCGTGGTAACTGTGCTACCTGCAGAGCTTTCGCGACAAAACACCGGAAGTCTAGCAATGTTGCTAGGAGACTTGATGTCCAGGCAAATGCTAGACTAATATGCACTGAATTATTCAGTATCACTGCATGAGATGATGCTGTTAAGGGAGGTTATATCAGCGTAAAAATGGGCTGCATGAGTGGAAGTTCAGGTGGATCCATCTACTGTATGTGTAATATTTCCTCACAGTAATCATTTGCTTCACTTATTGAAGGACATTTAGTCAGAAGGGCTTCTGTGTTCTGTGTTCTTTATGCTCTCTTTCTCTTTTCCATACCGCTGCTCAAGCTTCATACAGTACAGTACTGTATGTGCATGGAGCATTGGCTAGTGGCACAAATGAATCTACACCACCTGTCCACCTGCAACAGACCTTAGACAGTACATGGACACAGGCATTTATTTCACTTCTTCCTACGGGCCAAATATACAGAAATATATAATTTAGAGCTGTCTCTTGCTATCTGCTGTTTCTCTGGCTAAACAATACAGAGTTTCAATGTGAGGTAAGCGCTCGCCTGCACTATTGACGCCTTAAAGGCTGGTTTCCCAAAGACGTGAGAAATGTGACTATAAATCTCTAGCGTTAGATATAGTTAATTGCAAACGTCCTATAGGAATCTGCAGCAGGTACTATGGTGCTGTAGTCTGTAATTCTTTGAACTGACTGTACAGTATTTGTTGTGATGCAGCACTTACAAACTGCTGTTTCTATAACTGGGAACTAAAAGGAAGTTGTGTAACATTTTTCCAGGATAATAACAGATTGCAGAAACGCTGAAAAATACAGTGCTAGGACTTCTTTGTAGTCCAGTCTAAGTCATTATGTTTAGTCAGCTACATCATGCAGTACACATACAAATAAGTGGTGAAGGTGAAACTACAGCGTATATAGAGAGGTGGAGCCATATGATATCATTACATCTGTGACAAAGATGCATTACACATTACACAGCGCCATTTATTTTCTCCATCTCAAAAAAGATAAATTAAAATTTTATTTGTGTTTTTTAGTTCATCCAACCCAGTTTTATATATATATATATATATATATATATATATATATATATATATATATATATATATATATATATATATAAATATATATATATATATACATATTATTGTATATAATATATACTGGGGGACTACAATAGGCCTTTAATTTCTTTTATCTAACATCAGGGGCTATCACTCAGCAGGGGACCCTGGATAGTATGTTCCCTCTTTCCAATATTAAGGGATTAACATCTGTGTTGGTTAACCATAAGGCTGATTTTATCAAATGATTTGAAAGAGTTTGCAAATCCTAGCAATGTCAGCTAACTCATGAAGCTAATTTAGTTATGTGCTTGTTGGTGCATTGCAGCCAATATTAGATCCTTTCCTAGGAAAGGCGGTGCTGAGTAAATTTAATATCACATTGTGCTGTTCAAAATGGCTTCTTACAGTAGGCTGCATGTTGAATAAATCATTAACAAAAACATTTTGAGACAAAATTATAATAAAGAAATGACATCATTGCTGAGACAGTTGGCAGAATGTTCACATTGTGTGGCATCTATTGGATTGGATTTAGCAGAAAGCCTTGTTTAACAACACAAAACAGAAAAAAAGGACTGTTGAACCAGCACAAACGTGAAGCATTCCCAGTGTCTGGCTTTGGCAAAATCCTATTTGTGGCAGAAAAAGAAACAATAGCAATAACAATAGGATGGCAACAAATTAGAAGCTTAAAATCAGTTCTAAAGTATCATAATAGATTAAACAACGATTTAATGATGTTTAAAATACACAAGCGCCTTGAATGTTGGCATGTAGAAGAATTTCTTCTCGTTTTCAGGATAATGCGTTTCGGGAATGCTTTAATCATGGATTAATTTTCATTCATCCAAAAACACCAGTTGTTGTAGAACTAGACCACATATATCTGTAACCACTGCAAGAGCCCTTCTGATTGCACCATACAAACATGATTTGCTATGCTGTGGATCAGACTCTACGTATTTAGGCATGGGTTTCTCTCAATCACAAAACACCAAGATCTTTTCATCTGCTAGAAGACAATAAATAACACCTTTCTGAGTGTAAGTTAAAGGTTTCATGGAAAAGACAACCCCAAAAAACTATGGGAACCAAAATCATCTCAATTGAATGTGTTTGACAGTTCACCTCCTGACACTGACCTGCGTATGTAGTTTTGAGCATATGAGAGCTATATAGTGTATATATGTAGAAGGCTCTGTCATCAGCTTGTCCCTAAAGGGCCGGTGGCTGCAGCAATTCTCAAAGTGCCTGCTTGAAATCTAACAGTCTGGGTGACGGATTGCCTCCAGCATGATGTATGGCTGCTGCTTTCTTCCCACAGGCCTGCATGGGTTGTGTTTGGTCAAGTGACCTCTGCATCTAGTGCATCCCATCAAGTCCCTGCAGCCCTGATCTGCTTACTGGGTGTAAATATGATCCATGGTACTACATGACAGGCGCTGAGTGATGGGTCTCATTGTCTGTGTAACGGAAATCAGATTTTCCTAGGTTTGTTCCAGCTGCCTTTGCACCGAGGCACACTTCTCCAAAAAGTTGGAACTCACTTTCCTTAAATGAAACAGAAATCAGAGTCAGGTAATGCAGAACTAGTGTTGTGCAGAATTCATGCACTGTAGTCTTTACAGGATAAAGAGAAGAAAGAGATAATTGTACTAATTTAAAGGGTAATGCGACTGCATTTAAGCATTAATAGTCATTAAAAAGTGAAAAGATAACATGCAACTCTATTTGGGACTATGCATTCAAGTCTTGGTTTAATATTTTTAGCAGTAGGACGTGCAAACAGAGTTATAAGAATGTTCAGATCTGTTAGAAAACAAAACATTTTCCTATCCAGTACAGCTGGAATTTCTATAGCACAACATGACCTTTTATTGTGTCCCAACCTTTAATCCGCCAGCCTGTGAAATACTAGAGTCAAATGTGTGTAATTTATTATTTCTCAGTATACCATCAAATCATTTTAAGATTCTTACTTTTGTTGCCATGCGCTGCAGTGCACACCACACCACTAAATAATGGGTCACTGAACTTCAATAACAGAGAGAAGTGCCAGGCGCTGACACAATACATTTTCCCCTGCAATAGCTACTCTGGTAAATACACACACTGAGAAATTAGATTTGGCAGGTCATTCAACTCTCCCCCCGGGAATCTGCAACTTTGCGATTGCAATGTTTTTTTGCAGCTCAAAATAAACAGTTCACCTCAACTGCTCCAAGTGTTTTGCAGATTTGACCATTTCCTTTAACCTCTCGAAATCTTTCAAGGCGGTGACAAGAACTGACAAAAAATATCTCACCCACTAATCAAAGAGCATGTAACGGTAGAATTACAATTTCATCCTTGACCTTTAACCATTTTGAAACTCTACACTTTTACTGCGAGTAAACAGAGCGAATGAATTGGCTTGCCAGAGGCAAAAAAAAAAAAAGGAAGGATGAATTTTGATTCATGAAGATCATTTCTATCAGATTTTTATCTCATCACTTTGGCTGAACAACAGAAATAAAGAGAGAAACAAGAAAAGTGAAGGTTTCAAAGCTGATGTTAGCTCTGTCTAATATAATGATGGAAAAGCTGCTGCTTCTTTTGCTCCACTGCTCAAGTACATTTCAGCGGCATTAGCCTCACCTCTAACTTTGCGAGCTGGTGGCACTGCTGGAGGATAAAATCCTGCTCACAGATCTTTCAGAGTATTCATGGATGTCCACTGCAGCTCCCTTGGCAACAGTGAAGGAAAGGACTGCGGCCATTCAACACATTCTGCTCTTAATGCTGAGGTCTCTAAACAACATGCACATATAAATTCATTTTATTTTCTTTATTTGAAAGGCCTGCTTCCGGTGTGTGTGCTTTGAAACATTCTTCATTATTCTGCACTACAGTGACGAATAATCAGCATCTAGGTTGCCTACCAGTCCGCAAAACAACATGTTTTGTGGCATTGCTATTTTTTTGTCCAGTACTCGCAACAGGTAGGACAACGTATAGGACACAGGCTAAATGAATAGATCTAATTAGCTCATACGGCTACTTAGGTGTGTAGAAGCTAGCTGCTAGTCTTGGCTGTGAACATTAAATGTATCAGCAGTGTGAATGGTAAAGGTAGAGCTCAGTTCTTTTGGAGAGGAATGTAGGAGGAAATGTCATGTATGAAATGTGTTATATTGTTATTACATGTGTATACATTTGTATAGAGGTTTATACATTTGTATTAAATTGATTTTTATTTAAATTATACAAAATAGGTTTGGATTTATAACCCATTGATCTCTTTTCACTACATGAGAGAGATCCCCCCTCCCTGATTTACAGTTTAAAAATATATAACTAAGTAACTTTTACTTAAAGTACATTTTAAATGAACTACTTATTACTTGTACTTGAGTAATATGTCATCAGAGTATTGGTACTTTTCCCACCTCTGCACTTCACTAACAGAACCACACAACTGTTTAGAATAAAAGTAGTTTAATTTGGAAGGGTTGTGTTCGGCAGGATGATTAGGATAGGCTTAGTCTATATCCTGACGTTCTACTTCCGGAATTGCCCTTATTCTGACCGAAATTCCGCCAAATGTCACTCTTTTTGGCCGGATGTCCCCTACCTTCCGCTTTCTTTGTGTTATAATTTCAAACTCTGGTGGAATTATGAGGACTATGGTTAACTGCTCCTCAGATCTGCAGGGTAAATCTAGCTGGCTAGACTGATTGTCCAAATCAGTTTCCGGTTGCACAACTAAAACGACATTTGAACATACACATGTTCCACCAAAACAGCTTCCTTCCTGACCCTATTTTGCAGCGGCACCTTGGCTCCGCTTGGCATTTAGCACCGCCCATGATGATTGTGATTTGTTTAAAGAAATGCCAATAAACCAGAGCACGTTGTTCTCCCATCCCGGTTTGCTGTGTGGACAAGGCTGGACCCTCCTCCACCGCGCGCTGTGCAGGAAGGTCTGGAAATATGAGACTTGTAAAGGAGTAATAAAGAAGGTGAGAGGAGGAACAACGCTGGAACGTCTGGTAAGACACAGTGTTGGGTACAACTCGATGTGCTGGTTTAAGTCCAGTATCTTCTTCTTGTAAGGCAATGGTGTTAACCACCGAGCTGCCATGGTGCCCTACCGGGGAGGGGGATTGAGGGGGGGGGAGGGAAAAAAGGTTTGTGTGGGAAGGTTGTGAGAACTGAGACGTACGGGACAGAGAGAGGGTTACGCTGTCTTCCAGACAATTTTTAGACCGTAATTTACAACTTCTATACACGACTCACGACTTGGTAGCGTTCCAGGCAAAGTCACGCCAAACCCTTCTTGCTAGCGTTAGCTAGTGGCTACCTAAAGTTGACATTAGCTAGCGCTAGCTGATAGTAGCAATTTGTAGTCTGCGACATATTTTGGGCTTCCCTTAATAAACATAACCTTTAGTAGTACACAATCGTATATGTATTGTTTTGATTACAGTGTGCTGAAATACTTTACGTTGCCTATTTATTTCTATCTTTCAATGTTCATCAATGGCGTTTGTACAGCATCAACAGGGGACGCCATTGTTGTTTATGTGTGTGTGACGTCAAAAACTAACTGGGAGTACAACAACCTGGTACAGGTTCTCGGGTAGCAAGTTATAGGTTTGACTGCCGTTCCACAGCCCCCTTTGCGGGTTACCGGTTGCCTGGAACACAGCACTAAACACATATATAGGTCTTAACAGGTGATTGTATTAGTGAGGCACAGGTGTGTCAAAGAGTGAGAAGCAGGTGATTTTAATTTCTGGGAGAGAAAAGAAGAGGCAATGCTTGATACTTAACATAATTTCAAATAACTCCATAATGAGAGGGTGACGCATTCATCCATTCATCATTAATACATACTCGGATTCATTAATGCTACTACTGTGAGCCATAGATTACCGTTGTCAAGACAAAGCACAAACAGAAGTATTGCCGTCTGACATTTGCTGTTTCCACAATTCCACCTCCTTGGTTTGTTTATCCTGTGTACCAAACAGCTTTAACACCGCTGACATGACTGGAGCATTTGGACGGTCTGCCTGATTAAATACGCTGTTTTCATTTGAAGTTACTTTCTCTGTTTTTTAATAGATTACAATTTTCTCATACATTTCCCATTTCTAGTTGAACCAAGCTGAATGATGGGATGACATTTCCGTTGCCTTTTTCATACCTAGGGCAACTAAAACCTGATAGAGAAAATCCACTGAACCTGAAAATGTAAGCGTTACACATGAATATACACATTGACATCATTACCTACAAATCACTTTCACAGTTGAGTCACGATGAAAAAT
Organism: Etheostoma perlongum; assembly: GCA_026937815.1. NCBI lineage: Eukaryota > Metazoa > Chordata > Actinopteri > Perciformes > Percidae > Etheostoma > Etheostoma perlongum. The sequence continues at coordinate 22,708,575 of CM049383.1, read as the reverse complement.
GTCATGATAATCATCTTCATTAACCCCACTATCACTGCTGAGAGGTTTAAAGGAAGACCTCTTCCAATTTTATACATTAAGGTCAACCACTTTGGCTCTCTAACTACTGGACAGACAGAGATGAAATATTATACAGAGATTCATGGTACAGAGAGGATTAGGCTTTCTGACTTTGGCAATCACCTTATGTTTTCTCCATTATTGAAACATTTCATGGATTGGATCCCAATTTTTACAGATATTCATGGTGCACAAAGGATGAACGCCATAGACCCTGATGCAGGTCAAAGAAGGTCAAAGATTTCACTTATCCCGTTAAATATCTCAACATCTATTTGATGTACTGACACATAATTGTGTACAGACATTCATGGTTCCCGGAAGATGCATCCTGCAGATGTGAACAAAGGCAGTACATGTAATTGCAATTGCTGTAAAAGTCTGCCGGCAATAAAACTAAAAACAATGTAACATTTTTTCAATATTGTTTTATCTGTGATAATTAGGTTTTTCTCCACGCTCTTTCAGTCTCCAAAGGTCTCCATTTATAGAAATAAACCTGACTGAGTGGAAATGACAACCTCTTGCTTCTTTTTTGGGTAATAAGAAACGGCAGATGTAAATTATATGAACTAGTCTGTAATCATTTTGTTTCAACTCCGCCAACTGAAACCCTTAGTGTAAGTTCCGTATCAGTGTTATTCACATAAGAACAGTCAAGGACAAGAAGTTGAAAATGGATGGAGCTTTTGAGCTTGCAACCCTGTCATCTAATCTCCAAAATAACTTTGATGCTAATGTTAAACACAAGATAACACAAACTTAAAAAAAATTGCATCATCTAGGTCCAACTAAAATTCTATTTCCACTTTTCTTGCATAATACATTATTCTATTATATGTAAAAAACTGCTCAGTTTCAAACTAAACTGGCATAAGTAGGATGTTTGTTTTGTACAGGGGAGAACAGGGAATAAAAGATCTCCCACACTCACACACACACACACGCACAAAGCCAGTGTGATTTATGTATACGGTGGAAGGCACATCCTGCTGCTCTTTTAAAATTACATTCTGGCATTTGTAAAAATTTGCTCTCCGAGGTTGATTGTACACCTGCTTGGTTAGTTTACAGGTCTTATTTGTGCTAGCAAAGACGACAGCTTCCTCTGAGGAGTTCTCCCCATTCTCAAACCGACAAGTTCTGCGCTTACCAGCATGATTCAAAAGCTCACTGAATCAGCTGTAGAATGGTTTTCTACCAGAAAGTTCAGCTTCATTAACTTTTATTTCCAGTTCTGTTGCACTATACTATCATTTTGCTCTCCTTGAAATGCAGTGAATAATTAAAGTGGCCGGTTATAATATTGAGTTAGGACTTCCGAGAGACATATAACTATTTCTGTAACATTCACATAGATCATAAGAACACATACAGTAGCTGCTGCAGCAGTATCAGCTCAAACTTATCTGCTGATTTATCATCTCAATAGTATCACTACATGTGCATGTGTGACAGAGCTGACCACAGAAATGTATTACAAGCTAAAAGGAGAGATTGGCCAGGATGTCTTAGAAGGAAGACAATTAATAAGTATCCCTGGACTGCGAGTCCCCATCTTTCATTCCTCAACAAATAGAATCCAGGTGCCATCAAACACTGCATCAACACCAACAGAGGAGGGTGGTTACACAATTTTGTGTACAAAGCATGGATTTGTTTTTTAATGCAATAAGCTTTAATTTATTAGAACACATATTTACTTGGCTCCCCCTCCTCTGTACTCCTTGTCTCTTTTGATAATGTTTTATTTTTAATTGATTACTTTTATTTTACTTCTATGCATTCATTTTTGGCTTTGTTTGTCACCTTTTAAACTGTACTTCAACTCACATGCATGCTATCCCTTTTAAGTGTAACTTATCATTATAATAATTAAATGAACTATAAAGACACCAGGAACCCAAAATACATGAAAATTACTGAGGTAAAAATGTAAAAATGTACAACTCTTGAGTGTACTATTGGGTGTTAATCACTTAAAATAGTATGCTTATATGCTCAGTGTAATCACTGATGACTAGACTGTTTCCAGAGCACGCAGCTGAAAAGTAAAGCCAATGCAGAAGTACCTCAGAACCTTCATTTCTAATTTCGAGCAGGGGGCGTTGCCACCGACTCTAAAAAGAAGTCTATGGGGAAATGACCCTACTTTTGCCTTGATTTATTACCTCAAATGGAACACTTTGCTCGCCTAGAAATGTCTTGTTCAGCCTTCTGCCAACCAAGCTTGCTAGCTGGAGCTAGCATTAGCTGGTAATTTAAGAGAAAGTCTGCAGATTTTAATCCAGCTCTGTGTTCTGCCAAACATAGCAGACTTTCCCTTTTTATAGCCATTAAAACCACAAACAACACTGGTCATCTTTCCTAGCTCTGCTCTTGTGTCCAGATATGGTTACTTCTGGCTCCAAAATACCAAGATGGCACCAGCTAAAATGCAAACTCCTGGGGCCTCATTTATAAAATTCTGCGTAGATTCTATCATTTGTGTCCATATCAATCAATCAATGAATATTCCCGACTTGTAAAGGAGCCCTGGATGACCAATCATGCAACGGATAAATGGGGAAAAAAAACACAATTCAGTGACTGTGAGATTGAGGTGCTCTGGCTAAAATCTGCCATGCGGGTGATTGGTTGCAATACACAGGCCATTGGGAACTGTAGGGCTATTTCTTTTATTGTCCCAATAGGTTAATTAAGCCCAATAAACCGGTAGTGGATTGGAGACATATTGGCTTCATCAGGGTAATTAAATAGCGCAGGTCTTCTGGATGTAGGGTGTGCATTCCACTTTATCCATGTGATATTTCGTTTTACCATGAGGTCACTAAAACGCAGTCTACAAAGCGTTGGTAGCGTTACGCACCATCACACGCATGGTCAAAAGGTTGCGGAAAACTGGACACATTTTTACGCATTGTAATTCTTTATAAATCACAACTTTTGCGAGGAATGTTGCAACTGCAAATTTCACTCTGCTTTACGCAACTTTTTCTTGCCTAACAGGTTTTATAAATGAGTCATATCGGTGACACATTTCAAACATGGATGCAAATTTAGTGCAAGAATATAATATGGTGAATGACTTACTTTAGTGATTATACAGAATTTGTGGCTAAAGGACCACCCGTCTTAATTACCAGTCACCAGCATGTAGAAGTTACACCGTTTATTTTTGGACCTGTTCAAATGGCTATCTGCTGAATATTAATGGTACTCTCTGGGTTGTGCACAAGTTAATTCACATCCTTTCTGATGAATAAGGGACAATGTATAATGCATAAGTCTGGCTGTTCCCTGCTCGGGGCTTTGCTGTTGTCTCAGGTGTCTCTATGTTGGAAGGTGTTGGAAGTCACCATCAGGGGGAATTGTTTCTATATACTATACTGTAACTAGAATAAGGACATACTCAGTTTACATAAGTTACACTTGTGTTGAATAATTCATAATCCTCATGTTTTCACAGTAATTCTATAGCATTTTGTAGCTTTGAATTAAAGAAAAGCAACTGCTTCTGAGGTTATCGTCTTGAAACAGATTTCAGCCAAGAAAACCAGTGCTATAAACTCTGTATAACTGTTACTAGCAATCCCATGAACTCCATCCATGTGCTGTATAGTAGTTATGCTGTAGGCATTTGATGTCAAGCCTAAAACTCCCACTACCATGGACATACTCATGGATATATAAGTGTGTTTTCTCATTGTTTTTTAGGGGACTCTAAACCAGCACATGCCTCCCCTAATAGTGCTCTGTGATAGTCTCATCACAGGACACTGTTTTTTTAACAGAGATGGTAGATTAAGAGGCAGACGCTGGTGATATAATGGAGAGAATATATGAAAATGGCCAGAGGCACTGGATTGTTAGCTGGCTGAGTGAAGCTGCTTTACAGCTATGCTGTACTTGTTTGCAGACCCCTGGGCACCCAGTCCATGTAAACAGAATATTTATTTAATCGTCTTCTTGGCATGTGGGACTGTTTCAACTCAAGTAAAATGCTGCACATGGATTTATATTACTCTCTTCACTCGCTGAGCTAGTCCTCCGATAGCATGTAAACTTTTCCCTGCGTATTGATTAGTTGGTATATCGATTCAAAGGAGCATGTCAGTGGAAGATGCTGTTGTTAGTTTGTTGATGAAAGCATTTTGCTATTCAGGTATTCAACATAAATGAACAATTTGAAATGTGTTTTTTTCTAAATTCTGGGGTAAAATGGTTTGTTGTGTGTGTGGGTGTGTGTGTATGTGTGCACACGCGTGTGTATGTTTTTGTTCAGTCCTATCTTGTGACGGCACATGTCGTGCTCCCACTGAGCTGTAATAACACACCTCACTGCTGTCTGAAATATTCATGGCCAGGTAAGCCCATCATTTTGAGTCAGTCACATGGATTCCTTATTATCACCCCCCTGTCCTCCATCCAGCTCCCAGGTCACTTTATTCCACCTGGCTTTTTGCTGCCTCCCACTCACCTCGCAGCTTTACCCAGGGTTGAGCATTCAGCTCAGCATGCCACTGTCCAGCTCCTCAGTGATTTCTTTGTTTTGGTTTTCCTATACAGCAGGATTAGCAGGATTCAGAATAGTATTCAATCAGTATTTTATTTTTAAGTGGAAATCTCCAAAAACCTAATTAGATTTAAAGCTTCTTTGTTGCTGCACACTCTTAGTTTCTGAAAAGATTATATATTGGAGATACAGGATTGTTATGACTACCGTGGAAAATAAATGTTGCTTAGACAAGCAAAGGTTAAAGATTTAACATAGAAATCAAACCCTATTTTTGATACTTGCAATCACCATTCACTGTATATACATACCGTGAATAATAATGTATAATCGTTTTTGTCTGCCATTTTCACACTGGATGCAAATTGCCTACCTACAAATACCTAGTTTGTTTAGTTGATAAACCAGTCACTCTTCTGTTGTATTTCTGACAAGGTAGCTGGACTTGCTGTAATACAGTATGTTACATGTTGAATAATATAAAAATAATCCAGTTAGCATTACCCATGCTGCACTTACAGTGTTGTGATGGTTTGAATACTCTCACATGGCTTAAACAATGCCATAAAAAAACATATTCCCTGTTTGAGAGCAGATAAAGGCAAATATTCATAGATTCTTATTGGACAAATCTTGCCAAAGTGCAGTAAGGTCAAGGCTCCATAAGCTCCAACCATTCCAGCAGACATGAGGCCAGACAGGAGCAGTGCAGTTGCTCGTAAGCAGCTTTTCCTGGCCAAACTGCGCTGATCACCGCTCCACAGCTGATGCGATTCAGCGAGGTCAAAGTCAACCTGCACCAGGTCATGGCCTCAGCCAGGCCCAATCAGTTAGATACGGGCACAGGGGCAGCTGTGGCTCAGGAGGTAGGGTGTTCTTTAATCACAAGGTTGGCAGTTCAATCACCTTTGGAATTAAAATAGCCCCACATCATCACATGTCCTTCACCATACCTAGAGATCGCCATGGTTTTATTTCAGTTAGCTTAATAGTGGGTTTGATTTGCATTGAGAGATGATTTTATGGAAAGTACCCCATGCCTATCTCTATGTGTGGTGAAGGGTATGTGATGATGGGGGGTTATTTTAATTCCAAAGGCCAAGGGAACTCGGGATCAGGATGCATAGTATCCTGGATCCATGAAATAACTGGCCTTTAATAATAAAAATACCTCTATGGGAATTTAACATAGCGGGGTGTATACTCATTCCCCTTGTATTTTAAGGAAGAACATTTATTTATTTACAATACATTATTCATTCACAAAGAAAATTGGTGTCCTTGGATTTTTCCTCATTTTTAAATTAAGGCAATAAGATCAATTTCCAAAATATTTTTATTCCTCTTTTTAGTCAACTTAAGCAGGGGTTCCTATACTCATGACCAGCCCTGTAAATACCATTTACAACTTAGAATAGAATAGCTTACTTTGAGCCTTTGACAGTGTTTGATTACAAGCATTCTTCTACTAGGGAAGATTTACAGAGCCCTTCTGTTTTATTTTTTTTTTGCCAACACCAAGATTCAGTCAAACCTGGGAGTCTCTTACAATAGCAATCACGCTTTCCACTGCTTAGCTGGAAGGGATAGGTGTGAAGGGGTTTGCTCAAGGGCACTACTCCCTGTTGAGGGAGTAGCGTGGAGTAGTGTGCCTCTTATTAAAATAGAAAATAATCGCTTACAAGGGATCTGTGTAATGTCATGTATTTAGCAATGAGACACAGACCTTTGAGGAAATCAACGAGGCAGAACTAAAAATAAATCAATGACTGGAAAATAACGTCTCAGGTCACAATCACAAAGGAATCACGGTTGGTTTTTATTGTCAAGGTTAGCGTTGGTATTGTTTATGCAGCATACACATTAACAGGAAAAGTTGTTTTTCTTTCTTTTAGGCTGCAGGGACAACAACAGAAGTGTATGAAATACATTAAATATGATGTGCTATTTTCATCTTTGTATGGTGCATATAAAATCGAATGTCCTGTGTTAACATGTCACACTTAATTTTAGCTGGTTAATGTTAATTACCTTCCAAGGCAATATAATCACTTACACTGTGACACACAGGCTTTATACCAGTTAGAGAAAACTGTGTCGATATTTTATCGGGCAAAAGTTTGTGGGGTTTATTTTCTTTTGTCTTAAATCTGGTTGCTGCAATTGGAAGAAAGGCTTTCTTTCATGATATTGTGAATCTTACCATCATGTCAATGTAATGAGTACAATGATGGAGCCTAACAGCGCCATGGAAGCCAACTCAGCGTTATTTTATGCTTTGAATAAGAAAAGGAAAAAAAAACAGGAAACAAAAGCAGAAAACAGGTCCAGATTGTGCTCCTGTTGACTGTTACATATAGTCTAACATAAGGAGGCCATTAAGAATCCAAGTCCTCACACAGTGAAGGAACATTAAAGGAAATAGTGATGCATGAAACAAATAAATGCAGCCATCAATGCCAAGTGCACAACCCTACCATACGGAATGAGATATTTTCTGCCGAGATGTCAAGGAGAAACTTATCAGAGAGTTCATATTGTGAAGTATACAGTGATAAAACTGAAAATATGAACTGATGTTGAAGCTGAAAGTATAAAGAAAGCACTGCATTGGTCACCAGTGTTGATATATTGCTGTGTGGCGCTGCTGAGAATTTTTGTAGTCTTTGATTCAGCAGACAGTTCACATGCAGCAGGACTGACAAAGGTGAGAGTTAAGCATCTACAGAGAGATATGAGCTGGAATACTGAACAACCTTGCGAGAAAGAGAAAATGCTGTGACAGAGCAGGACAGGAAAGCTGCGAGAGTCTCTGTGTATAAGGAGGTGCAACCTGGCACACATGAACTCAACATACTAAAATTTCAGCTTAGTGTTTGTGGAAAACAAAATAACAGTTTGTAGTGTTGAGGATTTCTGGTTATATATATATATATATATATATATATATATATATATATATATATTTGGCTTCAAGTGGGCATTATTATTTATGGTTTAAAGTGACCATAGAGATCTGATGTCCTTTAATTGGACTGATCCAGTAGATAGTGGTCATATAATTAGAAACATTGCTACAGAAAGAAAGCCTTTTTTCAAGGATAGGGTGAAGAGATCCACGAGCTTGAAAATTAATTACATGTAGGAGTGCAACTATCACATAAAAGGCTACAGGGGACAAGCTCCACAATTACCTGAGCAGTTCTTTGATGAACTGAAGTCATCGAGACAAAAAAGGTCCTAATCGACCTTACAGTTAGGTCCCAGGTTGTAAAATCTACAGTCACGCTTTTAAAGCAGCAACTGTAAATAATGTATAAATCACAGCCGTCAGTCGAACCGCAACACGCCATTGTTTGTTAACCCCGGCAGCTCCAGGTGCAAATGAAAAATGTATTAGAATGACCAGCCATCCTCCTTCTTGACATTTGGTATTTCAGGAGCACTTCAAAAAGGTCCTCTATTACCTCTGTGTAGCCAGCATCACTCCCTTCAACAGCGTGCACTACTATGATTCTATACAAGAAGACGTGGAAGAATCAGCCATCTCAAAACTCCTTGAAGCTCAAGCAATTCCCTTTCCCTACACTTACTGCAGATAGCTCTAATTATAGCGTTTCAGGACGGTTCGTCGAAAAAAATGTGTGCTCTTTCTTGCCAGAAATTCATAAATTAGACTTGATATTGATTTAAAAGATGGAAACAATGCTTTGTTTATTTCTTATTGTACAAGAGAAGGATTTCCTGCACTTACAACAGATTTTCTTTGCACACGTACACAAAGAAAAATGATCTGCTGAATCTTAAATTGTATTTCAGTCTATAACTTTCTCCCTAAAACTAAATATTAGTGTGCGGGTGTGTGTGGGGGTGTGTATGAGTGTAAGAGAGAGAGCCCAAGACAAAGAAAGGCAGAGCGAGAGCTGGAAGGAACAAAAGAAATCAAACTCTGTGGCAATAAAGTAAAATTGCCTTTTGAGCCTTTTCATTAAAAAATGACTCTCCATGAACAATATACTTTGATTCTAATTGAACATGCATTTTAATAGAAAAATGACATCCAAATGTAATTAAAAGGTGAATAGAAAAGAGCAGTAAGAAGAAAAAAAAAAACCTTGTCTAATTCTCCCATTGCCTCCCATTAGAGCAATACGTTTTAAAGAGAATAACGTAACTTCCAGTTTCCTCAGTTGTTTGTTTAGGTCTGAGAGCTAAACAGTGATTGTGGGCTGGAGCCCCTGCATCCCAAGGCAGACAGCACCTTTATGGCTGAGAGTGGAAAGAGCCATTGTATTGAGGAAAGTGAGCTGAGCGGCGGGCAAAGATGAAAGCTGAAGTTAAAAGTGGCAAGACTCGCATTTGTGTGACTCAGGGCCTGCGTGGTTTAACAGGATGTCGCTGAACTCCAGACACACAGCACAACGGACGTGTGAGTGCTGTGAGCTGTTTGTGTATGGAGGGAAAGTGTGTGTGTGCATGCGGAGGCGGCGGCAGAACCGTTGTCTTGTGCAGTCACCCGCCTTCATCTGCACTTAACTTCTCATTAGGGGCTCGTGTGACATAAAGCAACAACCTGTGACCAACTAAGCATGGTATATGACCAAGGAGAGTGGGAGGGGAAGATCGGGGGGGGGTTGGAGGTGGAGCTGTTTGTGTGACTTGTTGTCACTTGTCAGGTATCGCAGCCACTAGCCTTGAGATACTTGGCTGTTGTCTCAGAGTGCTTTATCATCTTGATAAATGCAGCCTTGGAGCAGTGCACTATCAGCATGCTCAGGGGCATGAGACACACTCTGACTAATGAAAAGAGAAGGTCAAGGAAAGGGAGGGGTACACAGAAAGAGGAAATTGTGAACAGAGATGTGGAAAAGTATGGGACAACATGTCACACACTCCATGAAATGTTTGTGTGGGAGAAAATGTTAATTTCTTGTGTGTTCCTGTTGGCCATAAAATCATGCACGGTGGCAGTGTGTGTGTGTATTGTTTGTTTTGCCTTTGTTGCCATGCAAATGAATCAGTATTTGGTAGTACACAAACCCTTCTAGCCAAGCACTCTATTATACGTTATGGACAGATTTTAACATACGCCTCTGCCAAGTCACAGGGAGTACTGTTATCTGGACAAAATAGAGTTTCTTACTGCAGCAATAATTCCATTCTTTCAAAAACATTCATTGCGCCATATCTGTGCCACTATGGTTCCAATTACATTTGACAAGAGGGGTTACATTCATTTTCTTTTACCTGCTTTACAGAAGACATATTCCTTCTATCTTGAATGTTATTACAGCAGGTGTTGAGAATTTCTAGCACAGAGTTAATTTTGGAGTTGTCAAAGTGACAGCACTGAGCTTGGGAATCCTTATGGGCTCATTACCATAGTCTGCTGAATCTATTGGCAGGGCCTCGCATGACTGGGCAGACACTGTTCCAGCCTTGCCGTCAGATAGAAGCAATGATCAGGGGGTTAACAGATGCTGCTCAGTCTTTGGGGTCACATCCACTCTGGTCCCACTGTTGGGACTGAGCAGAGTGAGGACAACAACCATCCACACTGCTCACACACAGTTTGGAAACAAGAAAATGGCCAGCAAAGAGAATTGTTCCCCACTACAGACTCTCCAAACTTGTATTTACCCAACAGTTACAAATCCACAAGGCAGTTGGTGAAATTCATAATTTGAGATCAAAGGTCAGGTGGAGCTTGTAATCTCCCCCGCCTGTTCCTTATTCTCCTGCAAACAATGGATGTGTACAGAGTGCTTTGAAAAACTGTCTACTGCGCAGTTGACTTACTCAGAGGGACATCCTTTCCGATACATGGTAACGAGGAGTGTGCAATTAACTGGGCTCTACCAGGAGGAAGTGCACAACAAAAGGGAAGGGGGAAGAAGAAAGAAGATGCTACAAACGGCACTTTATGCAACACAGACATTGGCAAGTTTAGAAAATATTATATGGATATTTTTAAGTAAATTGGCTCATTGTTGTAGCAAGGACCAGGATAAAGAATGGCTAAGACAGCAAGAGAAACACTACACTAAAGATATAACACATATACAATATCCATGGCTCCTTACGGTGGCTGTTAGATTTACATCAGTAAACATTATTTACTGTAACAGATCTATTACAGATATGTTCTCCTGTAATGATTTTTTTTCAATTGAGGAGTCAGTGTTGCAGACAACAGGAGAAGCAGTATGTGGGTACAGGTAACACATATAGTATGTGTGTATGAAGCTAGTGTGTACGTTTTGGCAAGGGCATAAGCTGATCACAGACATAAAACTCTATTAAATATCTAATTAATACATTATTGCTGTGATTCTGTGTATTTATTTGTTTTTGAACCTTTACATATTTAGGGATGCATTTTGTTTAGCAGTTAGTCAGATTCTCTTAGTTCAGATACAGGTGTAATTACCAGCAATACTGTGATATATAAAACCAATTTGGTTGCTTTCCTCACTGAGAATCATCAATGCTGCCCAGTTAATATCTCAAAGCTGTGAAGAAAAATGTTTTAACGTTGAAATGTCAGTTCTAGTGGAGGTGAGGAGCATCAGAGTGAACAGAATGAGTCGACCCCACTTTTTATTATCCTCAGGGATATAGAATATACACTCCAGCCTATTTATCCCATTGTGTCTGTGTAGACATTCTGAGGTGACGGTTTATAGATTGAAATTTAAAATAAAAACACTACTTCATAAAATCAAATATTTAAAAAGGAAAGGTCCTGTCAAAAACAAATTCAGTCAAACCACTAAAATCAGTAACAGGAAATGTTTTCAATATACACAGAACATGCACATTTGTTAGAAATGACACATTGTACAAACAAAATGAAAAGAAATAAAGAGAAGGAAAGAAAGATTTTTGGTTTTCTTTTACTATTCCATAGGTAACATGCTTTGACAGGGTTCCCTGCATTATTCTGTGGATAAAGGCTTTGGTTTGTGGTTAAATGAAAAAACACAAATCTAGTTACAACACTGACATAAACTTCAAAACATTTGCTGTTGCGACAACATTTTTAAGAAAAAATCCATTATCAGCTTGTGTGCATGTGAAAATATATGAAAACAATCATTTTGCTATTGTGAAAAATGTATAATATGTTCCTTTAAATGGTGTGTTGGTGTAGAAAATTGCTTAAAAAAATAAAAATAAAACATGTTCCAGCAATCATAAAAAGAAATCAATACTGTTAGAGATTCCCGTCCCTGACAGTCTTGAGCAGATGAAATGCACACACACTAGATGTTCTCTTTTCTATAGGACCAGACTTCTCTAACTGTTATACATCTTTTTCTAACTCCTAATAATGAAAACAATTAAAAACACAACACAATACCAGTCAAGGGCTAGACTAAGGTATTGAGTTGCATCATTTGAGGAAATTACTAACTGTACTGATGCAGGTACACATTATTTTCTCTGAAAATATCCCTCTTTCAAACCCTAAATCACTCACATTTTGCTGCCCTCTCACAGCTAAAGTCTGATTGGCATGACCTAATGCAAGACAAATAGCAGTAAATTACAGGGAACAGATATTTGTGCGAGATACTCTAATTGCGATTGTTGGCTGAAAAGGGTCACGGTTCGGCACTGTAAATGTAATACTCCATGATTAGCCCTGTATACATTTCTGAGTTCTTTGACTGTGATATTGTTGTTGCTACTGACTGTAATATGAGCTGTAATTTGTAGGTTGTAATGATATGTGGGCAGCGACTCATTGATAGCATTTGGCACACAGCCTTGCTTTGATAAAGCACTTAGCCAAGCTAGTCAATCTGAATATCACAGACAGTGCTCTGGGTCAGTGGGAGTGTTTGTTAGCTGAACACGCTGTGTTATATAGTCAGTCAGTCCTTTTCAATCTGATGAACCGTCATCATTAGATGTTTTTTTTTACATAATCCTGCCATCTAAGATTACCTTAATGCATGTAAAGGCATGCCATCGATGTGTGCCTCATTACCTTGGTACATTGGTCATTTCATTTCAAGGGTCTGATTTTCATTAACTGCTCTGCCCCCCTTACCCATTAGCAGAATGAAAGCTCGGCTGAAACCATCTGGCAGCCAACTAGACCTCAGGGCTGCTTTATGGCTCCACCGAGCTTCACTAAAGGGAAAGTTGCACTATTAGATCCTTTTCTGAGTCAGGCCAGAGGGACTTAGACTTAGAAGGGAATAAGAGATGTTGACAAAGTGATAGAGTAGACAGAGGGAGGCAAAGTGAGACAAAGTCAAATAAAACCTGAAAGAAAAGTCAACATCAAACTCACAGAAATAGGATACAGTGAGAATAAAGGAGAGTACAAAATGAGCTTAAGTGCAATGACACAATATTTCAAAAATGAAAATATCTAAAAGGCAGAGAGATGTGACAGAAAAGAGGCAGATTCATCCAGCGCCTAATGATAACACTTCACGCTTCTGGCTTATGGTGGGATGCTGCACATGTAGACCTCAGAGAACCGATGTAGGCCTACATACATACACTGCTCCACCTTTTATTTTTAGAACGAGTGGTCTTGTTTTGAAATAGCATCTGCTACCATAATGCCTTCAATGATGTCTGACTTTGGTTATCTTTCAGTCCTTTCCTTTCCTTTCCTTCTCCCATCTCCATCTCTATCCTTGCTTTCTAATTGCTTTTATTTGATAGTATTTTGCTCTCGTCTCGCACAACAGACTGCCTGTGACTGCACGTCACCCTGCTGGATCTTCCTCTGTTCAGGTGAAAACCATCTTGAAAAGTCAAATGTTTTGTTGCTTGTTGCGAACCATTTCTGAATTTTACCCATTATTGTTCATGCAAATCTTATGTAGAAGTCAGTGACTGGATGACAGCATGCCGGCACATAGCAATTATTTGAACTGGCTAAATTAAGCCTAATATGACCTAGATAACTAACGGGGGTGTAATGATAAGCATAGTAGAATACTTAGTGATTATTTTGATGTCATAAGGGGAAAGCATATATCAACAAATTTACAGATTATTATTTTTGAATAATAAATCAAAATTTTCTTCATCATACTCAGACTGGATGATGAGATTATTAATGAATAATAGTTTGTAGGGAAAATCCATGATGGCTTACCTTACTCGGAAATGCTGTTGCAAGAACAATGATGCATTACTGTATTGATCCTTCCGCTTGCTCTGACTCCACAGGGAGGTCAGAGGTCAACCACACAGCAGCAAACCTTTAGTTTAGTTTAGTTCGATGTCTTGCTAATGCTCCAGTTTGGTAACTCTCTGCCTACACAGGTCTCCCTGAATGATTTGTTTCATTGCATGTTACGTCTTTGTCACCGATTTGGCTCTGGCTGCTACACTGGACAAATACTGTATATGCTAGTTGTGCTTTACCCAAAGTAACCAATTCAGGTATTTTATTTATTAAGGCAGAGTTCTCCTGCAAGCACTGGGCAGAAATATACATCACTGGCAAATAGGTACAGCCCTGAGATATGAAGTAAACCTAAAAAAGTGACTGAAAAAGTGACCGCAGAGACCCAGAGCATGGCATGCTTATTTCCAACACCTGAGGACCGTCTCACCTCAGGGTTCGTCATGCACAGCAGGGTCTGAGCTTTACCGGGGATGGGACTAAAATAAATAAACACTACGCTTCTGCCCTGACTTATGTGGGCTGAAAAACAGTCAAATTGGTGTATGCTAAATTTAAGATCAGAAATTAAAAGCAATGCAATCTAACGCTGCTATGGACAATCGCATACACATATTACAAATATTTAGGCTAGATGCACACTCACACTGACTGGCAAAATGGAATTTGTTTGTAGAAACAAATCATGTTTTGTCCTGCAAGTTAAATGAATATTGTTATGGTGATAATGTCCACATACAGTATGTGGCTCTACCTAAAACCTTAAAGCCTATTGTATCACAGGGCACTGCGCTTTATCACAGATGATACATTCCTTTTGCAGCGTGAAAAGATGGGCCAGTCTTCATGACAGAGGAGAGTTGCCTTGTATATTATTTATCTTTAAAGCTCTACATCAAAAGCTGCCAAATAATCTCTGCTCTCTGATCACATATATACTGTAAACACATTTATTATAATGTTACGTCACAGGATATTTTAAACACTACTATGGACACTACATGTTCAAACAGAGCTTGGCAACACTGGCATCGAATACTAGCCTATATTCCTCATGAATGGAATGAGCTAGTAGGAGTTTTGAAATGAAAATCTCTAATTCCTTTTGAGCATTTTAAAATATTATTCAAGCAATTTGAGTGCTACTTGTAATTGCTTTCCTTAATGTGTAACCACTGGTGTGTGTGTGTGCGTGTGTGTGTGTGTGTGTGTGTGTGTGTGTGTGTGTAAACTGTGTGTTTGCTGCAATTGTCTTGTTGTTCTTGTCCATATTATGTTCTATTCAGCACAGGTCTAGCTTAAAAAAGATATTCTGATCTTAATAAGACTACAAATTAAAAACGTGCACTGTTTGCTGATGCTTATCATAAGTGAGCCACTACAGCAGCACTGGATTGGTACAACTATAACAACAAATATATTTAATATTTAAACCTGATAATGACAAAATTAAATACTAATGGAAATAGAAAACTGTGTAATAAGAAAAACGATTTAAAAGATGACCGTGCTCTTAAATATAAGTAAAAAAAATGGAAAGGATGGAAATTTAAAGGAAATACAGGGAGCACAGTGTGTGAACCCCCCTCCACCAATTGACTTCGAGGAGGCTGTTCCAGCAGCTGACGCTAGGAGCTGTCCGCGGTGCTGAAGCCTCGGCTGCCGCCTTCTCACACAGACAGGAATCCGCTTACAGAGCGTCCAAATTAAAAAGGGACCTTCGCGTTTCACTTGATAATTCTCGACTGTCTTCACTCCGCGAATTATAGAGGAAGTGCAACGGCACACCGCACGGCTCTGTTTGTGTTTCGCAGACGTTTGAATTCTCGCTTAGTTTTGTTTCTTTTTTCCCTGGAAGTACTCTTTTCAACACAAGGACGTGTTCTGTAGCAACGCGAAGCACGACCTCGACTTTAGTAGACATGTGTATGAGACAAGACTGCCAATGGAAGACCCTCCTCGCGGTTTTGGTTCTCGGGGCTGCCGTGGTCAACATACACGGGCAAGGTAAGAACTTGGGGTTTTTTGCACGCACTTTGTGGGGATTGTTCCGTTGCCCTTCTTCTTTTCCTTATGTCAAAGTGTAAGAGGCGTGGGGAGAGCTGAGTGCTGGGCACTGACTCCAGGTTCACCTCTGTCAAATCTACAAGTGTGTATGGAGCCGTGTGAGCACAGTGGAGTGTTTGCAGAACGATATATTTCATGTTTCCAAATAGTTGTGAAAATAATATTCAACAATCAAGCTAAAGAAGCCACAATATTGCAGGTTTAAAAGTTGCAGACTACAAACATATCCCCATTAACTATCTGCACACATTATAAACTGCTACTTTTTTTTAAAACTACAGAAATAACTTAAATAATAAAATAAAACGATCTTCCCAGTGGCTCCATACTGCACACAGAGTATAGCTAATTAGAAGTTATAGATCCTCACATTTTGACCCTGGATAAAATATGATTACCAGTCAGTTACATAACGCTTTACTGTCAATCACATCTTACAGAACCTCTTTAGATAGCTCTAACTACATGAAACACACACACACACACACACACACACACACACACACACACACACACACACACACACACACACACACACACACACACACACACACACACACATTTAGCATGAAAACTTTCAAAGACATTAACTAATTACCACTATTCTGGATCATATTATACCTAATGTCATAGATTTCACAGGGAGATGTATCTTATTAGTTGAAATCCGGAGTATACTGTCAGGAAGTGACTTGTTGTGGGCGCTGAGGTCTGTGTGACAGACGGTGCTCAGTAATAAGACTCTAATCCGCAGGAATTGCTGAAGATTATTGACCAAGCTGTTTGACACAGTTGAGTGCTTGTGGGAAGCTGCAACAGATTCATGCACAATGGCCTTGTCCTAATTATTTCTCCATTGCGCGTCTCCCCTCTTTATCATTGTAACTATGCATGCTGTTGGTCTACCTGTGTTTCAGCGTGTCTGCACAGTTTTACTTTCACCCCGGCACCCCCCTCCTTCTGCGGTGTGTGATCTATATCTCTTCTTTGTCAACCAGTTGGGCATAGACATTAGCCCAGTAGTGCATGCATACAGTTTGTTCAGTATGCAGCATACCAGTAATGACTTTTAAATAAGGCGAACTAAATCAGCAGCCACTGCAATTTCTCAGCATTGAGACATACATACATACATGTTTACAACTGTACTTATTTATCTGAGCAGGATTACATGTTGATTATATAGTCAAAGTAAAATGAGAATTTGCAGTTTTTCTATGAACAGCACAGAGAACACACACACACACACACACACACACACACCACACACACACACACACACACACACACACACACACACACACACACTCACAGTTAATTCAGCCAGTCATTCAGCATTATGTAGACTACATGACAGCAAACTGAATTATTTTCTACATCCTCTTTTGAAAAAGCGTTATATGAAAGCTATTTGTTTTATACTGAAAATGAGGGACAAGTGCAAACATTGCTATAATTTAGAAATAAATTCACATTGCTTGGGCTGTTTCAGTTATTTCATCTCATCCCATCCAAAACCAATTCTGGACCAGTGCCTGAAACAATATTTTACACTATCAACAAAACATCTGCTGATGGATATCTTGTGGAGGAAAGGTGCTGCATTCCTTCAATACATAATTTCACAACCAAATAAGCAGATTGTGAATCTAGTTATTTGCGGTACAACCCAGTACCCTCTGAAAACAATTTTTGGATTTAGTTGTTTGAGTAAACAAACACTGTACAGTAGTGTTTATAAGTGGAGAGATGCATGTATTTTTAAATGGGTTTTCAGCGTCACTATTGAACACACCTGCACTGCTCGACTCACTGCTGGGGAAGATGAAAAATGCACAATGTGCTATTTTTAGAGCAAAATAAAATTTAACAGCTTCCATTAGTCAATTCTCTGCCGTCACTTTGCCAGCAAATGTTCACGTCGTAGTAAATTCTCCGAGGCTGGCTGTTTCAATTTGTAATTCTCGTGCTGGGATGTTTTGCCATTGTTGGAAGTTTTGAATGTGTACACATGTACGGAACCGGTGAGGTTTTTATTTAGGAGAGGTCTTAATCATTTGTTGCACATCCTGTTGTTGTGAACGTGTTTCAGTCTATTACCAGGGTATAGACCCATTCATTTGACTGTCATAAGCACAGGAACTCAACTGGGAAGTCATTTTCCATCTGCAGTGTGCAAATTCACATTTTTGTGTAATAAAATGCAATTATCAGTAATAAATGTAGCTTAATTATTGGTTTAGGGTCATCAAAGTAATATGCTAATGATAATAATAACAACCAATGGGGTATTTTTATTTTACATCCAAGTGATCCTTACACTTTCTATTTACTGTGCAAATTCAGTACACAAATACATAGATAGTGACTAGCACTAATTTCTAATAGCTGATTTTGTTGTTTTTTTGTGTGGTTTTTTTTAACTCTATCCTGTGCTGTGCTGGGCATGTATAGGGTTGTCACAGTATATCTAAATTCATGGATATCTCCATGAATGTTGATATCCAGAGTGAAAAACATCCCCGTTTAATTTCCTTTCTTCTTTTGTAGAATTCATTCTTTATATCCCTTTGAATTGGTTTCCCCCATTAATAAGAGGTCATTTGGGAAAACGGTTTGAAGGAGGATCATAAAAAATATGACCAGAACCTCTTTGTTCTTGATGTACACCTTTAATAAAATGGACAGCCCCTAAATCGGTCCCATGCTTTTCATGAGGCATTTTTTATTTAGTTTGTCCTCCAGCCTTTACCTATGTTCTGAGGAACAGGAATATTGACTCAGTAGTTCTGCGTGGATTTTGCATGGTCTCCTCACATTTATGCCAAAGATACAGGTCAAGTAGTTTGTGACTCTGAAAATCAGTTATGTGTTCCATCTTTATCCTGGGATAGAATTAAAAAAATATATGCATTCATTAATATTTAATCTTATTAAAATACAAATGGAGCTCACTCAATGTGTAGTGTGATAAACGGAGCTGTCTATGCACAGCAACCAGCAAGTGTTTTGAGGATATGGTTACCAAATTGCAACAAGTGCTTAACATAAGAACGCTACAGGCCTTCAATTATCTCAGTGCGAATCTCTGAGCAACAACGTGACACAACTTGTTATGAACATTTACTTGGATAGACAACCTAAAGGGCAACAGCTTGAACTTGTCAGAAAAGGTATCAATCAAATGTTATAATACCTCTCTATTTCCAATACAAAGCATGTTGAAATTATGTAACTATTAATTTTATAGCCCTGGGTTGAGTCAGAAGGTGATCTATCTTCCCAGTTTCTACTATGGTGAAAAAAATCAGTGCACTGAATCTATGCACTTTAGCTTAAAAATCTCTCACCGTGGTATTTATGCTAATTTCCGATTCATTCTTAACAAAGCAACTAAATAATAATTCAATTTTGGTATTTAAATGAGTATGGCTGATAAAATCCTGACAGTTAGATAGTCAGATAGTTAATAGCTAATCACGCATCCATTCAGTGTGGAGAGTTTTTGTTGGCCTCGATGCGGAAATTGAAGTTTTACACAATATAATGTCTTTCAGCTGAGCCTATTATCTTTATGCTTACACATTATCTCCGCTTGTTAAAAATGATCTGCAGCGATCTAGGAGTCAGAGAAAGGGATGTTTTATGTATCCTAATGCTCATTAAAACGAGTTATGATCTCCTCCTGGTTGACAGCCTTCCTTGACATGCCGCTATTGGTTTCAACAATGCGTATTGTGAATTTTGTCTGTCTTTGTTGTTTCAGAACACAAAATCATTTATCATTGCTCATATTGGATTGTACATCAGTAGATTGACAATATCCGACAAGTTATTTATTATTATGGCATGTTGCAATTTGGATTGTATAAAACAACCATTTTGCATGCTGTTCTTATGGAGACATTACCCTTTTTAAGTTTATGACCCTAACATGAAGAGGAAAAAACAAACTCTAATATCATGCTGTATTATTCTTGACTTGAGGTTATTATTGGAAGAGGTGCATATTAAAACTGCAAAACTAATATTAATTGAGATACTAAACACTGAGTGTGAACTTTTCTGCGGGCCTGCTTTTGAATTGACACCTGCTACTACAGTGAATGTTAATTTCATGTTTCAAAAAAACATTTTGTGTGTGCTCATTCAACTCAATACCGAATGTCCCCGTTTGACACTAGTTTTCTGTTTTCCAGCATTAGGGGTTGTTGTTCATATTCATAAATGGCCATGAAATGTGCCAGGGTCATAAGAATAATACAGCAGACTTTAGGGTATATTGTTGCTTTGAGGGATGCGCTTGAAAAATTGGAACATCCCATAATTCCAGGGGTGGTAACAGAAATCATTTGACACCTGTTTGTTGGATTGCCAGTGATTAACTTCATCAAGGGCTATTCAGCATCTGTGTGCTGTCATAATTAGTTTAACTTTCCCAAGGCCTGTCAATGGTAAATGAGAGTCATTATGCCAGAACGCCCCTCTTCAAGGCTTGGCGCCTGCCTGCCTCAGCCCCTCTCTGTGCCTGTCTCGGTCTCTTTCACTGCCTCCTAGGTGGAGCTCACAGCTTGGCTGAATGCGACTCATTTTCAACTCTTCATGTGCAAATGCCTCTCTCGCTCGGTGAGAATGTTGTATGCATCCTAATTTGCGTCATTGCCTTCCTTAAAAATCTGGAGCTTTATTTGTCAAAAGAAAGGAGTATTTTTGCAAGGATCATTTTGGATTTCATCACTGTTTTTCTTGGACTGATTCTCCAACAGCTGGTTTTACCCTATAGAAAATGAAGTCTGGTGCTCTCACTAAATCAGGCTGTACTTCAGCTAAATCTGCAGTTCAGTATTCAAATTCAGATGTGGAGAACATAAAGTGGTCAGACACATGGTTTCTTACTGTGTGGTCAAAATGCAGCATCAGCTTTAAAAAATGAGGGCAACCAGCATGTTTTATGAATAGTAAAATAGGCATTTTTATAAGCAATTTCTCTGTCAGGTTCCCTTTCCTCCTTCCTGTTTTATTGAATATTTTGCATTTTATTCTATCTTCGGGGAGAATCCGAGATGAGTGTGAATAGCTTTTGTTTGCCCCAGAGTAATTGAACATTTTAGTGTCCTTGTTTTGGGGTAAACTAATTAGCTAAGCTTATCCTGTTCTCCAACATAGAGAACATGTAAATAGGCTTTTTCATTATCTTTTTCCTAATAGAAGGCTGTGTTAGCATACTGTATATTTATTATTCATTTCAACATACAGTATATATTTTTTAAATCTCTGAATGAAAAACCGTCAACACCAACATCATACTCACTGTTATAATATGTACTCAGAAGTCAGTGACAGGATTGGCTACTTGGCCATTAATCAAAGAAGCAATATTACATGACTATAAATCAATACAGTGTCACTTTCTAATTCCTATACAAGGAAATTACTGTTTACACACTGACATACAATATGTTATGACTGTAGAGAGTTTTAAGCAACATAGTTT
Source organism: Etheostoma perlongum (assembly GCA_026937815.1). Classification (NCBI taxonomy): domain Eukaryota; kingdom Metazoa; phylum Chordata; class Actinopteri; order Perciformes; family Percidae; genus Etheostoma; species Etheostoma perlongum. The sequence continues at coordinate 22,687,278 of CM049383.1, read as the reverse complement.
GCATTTTGCCCAAGCTCTCATCTGGGTAAATTTTAACCTATTCATGCAGGTGATATATAAAATAAAAAAAATAAAATACAGTAATAGTTACAAGATTACAGTATATACAATTATGAGTAGTTAATAAAAAACAAATGAGCAATGATCAGGAACGACCTGAGATTAAGATTCTTAGAGTTCAAAGTCCCAATCCGTTGTAGCCAAAAACACAACAATGCAACAAGAAATAAAACAATCTTTTTTATATCCTGAAAGCTTTTTCCAACCTGAATATTTATTTGTTTTGACAGATTTGAGAGACTTGAAATGGGCTATTGTGTTTAGAAAATAATGTGAGAGGTTTCTCCAACAGCCTGTGTTCTGTCTCCATGCAATTATCTCTTCAGAGACTTAAAGTAACACATTTACAATGAAATTGTCAACATGTATCCTTGACAAAGGAGAGAAATTTTCTCTGGATCGGAGGCAGGCACCCAGAGCCGCTTCATTTATGAATTCTCCCTTCCAGAGCAGAGGACTGAGGCAGGGCTTCCAGTCGAGAGGGCAATGGACTCTGGGAAACTGGGCGAGGGTATACACCTTTAATTTATTCCAAGTGAAGAGTATCCCTCTAGCAAAACCCTAAATGTAGCGATGTCTACCACCTTGTCAAGGCAGTACGTCGCTGGCTTACTACTACTACCTGCTGTGCCTTTGGCCTTGCACCTAATCAATCCCACCAGTCGTCCGCTGAAAACAGAGTTGTGGTTTGCCTCCCTTAGGCCAAGCCTCCTTTCCACACCTTTCACGCCTTGCCTGGCCATGTACACACCTCTCTAATCAGGACTGGCGTGTTTCACGGCAGCAGTGGGGATGGCTCTCTGAAACGATTAGGACTAGGGACAGCTCTGGCTCTCTTCCCCTCTTCTCTATGCCACATCCCATCTAGAAAGCATTTCATCTGTGGCCGTGGGAAGGCTTATGTAGGGTCGGAGAGTGCTGGGTAAAAAGCAGCAGGTAATAGGCTGTGTAATGTGTTTGGGGGAGTAGTTTTAGTATTCACAGTTAGTGCTGACCTCTGGCAGGCTGAGCCAACCCCGCAGTAATTTCCTCTGAAAAAAATTTAATTGAATTCATCAGGATGAGTAAACATATTATAAGTAGCAGTGAAAGATAACAATGTTGTGGATAGATCATGGAAGGGGATAGTAGCTCAATGAGTAATTGGAAATAGTCAAAGACAAACATATGTAAAGAAAGTGTGCAGGACGCTGCCAATAAGCCAATGCATTTATTGTTAAAGCTTGTCTGCTTTTCACTTCATGTATCTCATGATTTTATTTCCAGAGATTTTTGATTCTCAGTACCAGTGCTAACCTATGGCCAGCAGATCATAAGATCACTACAAACATTAAATCCTTGCAGTGGACATAAAAGCCCACTGAACTGAGTTTGAAACATTGGGCCTAAATGAAACAAAGTCTTGCACATATTCATCCATTAACAAGTGTTTTGTACAGCTGAAGTCCAGACAGTACAGACATAGAGCAGAGGGATGCGATGTAACCCTGAGCCTCGTGCTCTCTAGTGAGATGTATTGAAGTGATTGCCCCAGAGGACATTGTGTATCATTTAGAGGTTCTAACATCGACCGCCAGTTTCAAAATATCGAACATTGTCAGTCCAAGCAACTGCCTGGTGGTCGGGCAATTGTCTGTCAGTTATAAGGCGGTCCTCTGCCTCCGCTTCTCTCCTGGTGATGGAGAGCCAGCTCATTGTGGCCATTCTCATCTATCAAAGCAGCGAGCAGTCTTTAAAAGAACACTCCTCCTTAAGAATAGATTACTTGGTAGGGAACAGCTGGAGCCCTGTTAGACCACATCATTGATTGCTAGACTCTAGCTTTTAGTGGTAAAAGTTGCTCCATTCTCCATTTCTTCATTTCTGATAATTCTTTAAGATGATGGAGTATAGATTGAGGCGTGATCTTTACCAGCTTCCTATTGATGGAGGAAAAGCTTTGACAACTAAACAATACCTTTGGACAGAATAGAATGTGACTAATTCTGTTTGTGCTCCATCTCTTTTTACATTCCACCTTGTGTAACGAGGACAGGTTGATGTCTAAAATAGCTTAACAGCTATTAGATAGATTGCTATGACATTTAGTTTCATTTGTGATCCCCAAAGGATGAAACCTGCTGACTTTTGTAATGCCCTAGAATTTTTTCTAGTACTGCCATGAGGTTGACTTTTTTTGTGAAATACCTTGACAACTAATGGATGGATCTATTCATTTTGGTAAAGATAGCTATGGTCTCCAGAGAATATATCGTCATAACTTTGGTGATCCCCTGACCTTAATCGCCATCATCATGTCCTAATTTAAATTTATCCAATACCTGCAAAGCGGACGTTCCTGTTAATCTGAGCAAAAGGTTGTTTTTGAACTAATTAGCCAGTGTTAGTATGCTAACATGCTAAACTACGACATTGAACAAGGTGAACATTATAGCCGCTAAAAATCAGCATGTTAGCCTTGTCAATGTGAAAAAAAAATCAGAAGTTGTCTAGTTACTATCTTTACAGTATTGTATTATGGGACTATCACCTTAATAAAAAGGTCTGGCAAACATTGTGCTTTCAAACTCTTATGGTTTATATTAGTCATTTTGGATGAAATATGCTTGCATGGAAATACAGTAGATGTATGCAGTGTACTGTGCATACAGTATATTGTCTGTTGTTAAGCACCTCCTGGTTGCCTTTTGGTTGTTTTTGGCTGATGTGCTGAATCCCATTGGACCACACGTTCATAGAGATTCATATATACTTAAAATACTTCTAAATTACTTAAACATTTGAATCCAAAAAAATTAGAAAAGAAATCCTTTTGATTGCAATGATTCGAAGGTTAAATGAAAAGGTAATTCAGCAGCTTGGGGAAGGAGCGTGTGTATAGACCCGGCTGGGTGTGCTTCAAAAGATTAAGTCTGAACAGAGAAAAAGGAAATCTGACAGTAGGGGATGATCGTTGCAAGAGACGGACATTTTACAGCATTTTACACAGTATGTGCAAAGTAAACTGAAGTATTCAGGAATGAGTGGGAATAGGCCTAATGATTTAAATTATTCCTATAACAACACTGCTCATTCCTTTGATGGAAATATGAAAACAGTTAGCCATAATTGGTATGTTTAGGGTATATTTACTGTAATCCAAATAACATAAAGCCTATATAAACTTATATGGACAGGTGAGAATATAGGAGTTTTTTCATAGGAGGCATTTTTGCTTGTCACAGTAGGAAAAGCACAGGTGTAAATAATAAAATCAATGGTGACATTTTACCTGCTTCAGTTTCAGGGTCATGGTATTGTGCATTCTGGCCCACTGTCACACATTTTAGCCCTGATTTTTCACTCGCCATCAGTTTGTGGAGATCATAGCCAAAAGCCCCAGATCCGAGTCAAATCATTGCTCGCTACGTCTGAATGTGTGAATTTTCAATAACGCAATCTGAGATGCGCCAAGAGATATCCAGCAGGTTAAATTTGTGGACCTTCTGCAAGTCCAAATCCTGCAGTGTGAAAACTGATGACAACAAATGACAACAGCAAAGACATAAAGCCAATGAGAGATAGACAAAGACAAAGTGTCAAGTGTTAAAACCTTATTTATTTATCTCCAACTCTCTCTGCAGAAAAGACAATCCTTGGTGCTTTTGGTCACCCCAAACATTATGTACTCCCTATCCTTTGCTTTTTCTGCTTTGGTTTTTTGCTGAAAATCAGGCAAGGCAGTTTTATTTGTATAGCACATTTCCGCAACAGGGCAATTCAAAGTGCTTTACACAAAATCAGTTAAAAAACAGTTAAAAAATAAAAACAGATAAAACACAAGAATAAAAGTTACAGTGCAGTACAAGAAATAAAACATTAAAGAAATGAACAACCATTTAAAGAAAGGCAACATCAAAAAGAAAGGTCTTCAGCCTTGATTTAAAAGAACTGAGAGTAGCAGCGGATCTGCAGTTTTCTGGGAGGAGCAAAGAAACTGAACGCTGCTTCCCCCGGTTTAGTTTTGACTCTGGGGACAGAAAGCAGACCTGTCCCAGATGACCTGAGAGGTCTGGGAGGGGAGGGGGGTCATAATGTAGTAGCAGATCAGAAATGTATTTTGGCCCTAAACCATTTAGTGATTTATAAACTAGCAAAAGTACTTTGAAATCAATTCTTTGAGGCACAGGAAGCCAGTATAAAGACTTCAGAACTGGAGTGATGTGATCCACTCTCTTGGTCTCTTGTTAGCTTCTTGCAGACATCCATTTTTGGAGAAAATAACCCATATCTCGTGCATCATACATTTTCCTGTATCACTACTCACCTGTGTTATGGTACTAGGGGGCGGACTGGTTGCCGTGAAAAGTAGTATTATGTGTAATGCTAAATATGAAGCTACAGCGAGAGAAAGTTATCTTACGTTAGCATATAGACTACGGTTAAAAGCTAACCTGGCTTTGTCAAAAGTTACCTCTAAATTTGACACTGTAAATAAAATGTAATTGAAATTGAATTGCATTAAAGTTTTCTGATTGACATGCCATCTTTCCTTTGTTCAATCTGTACACAAGCATAAATGTAAAAATGCCTTACACGCAGGAAAGCAAAATAAAGTTTTACCCCAACCGTAAAATGGAATGGTTTGCTTGTAGGGACTGTCTTTTCCTTCCATAACGTTTTTTCAAACTTTGTGAACTGAATTATCCCACCAACATGTTTGATACAAGTAGGCTACGCATCCACAGAAAGAGACAGAATCAGAGGCAAAAAACAGGGAATATAGGGATTGACATCACCATGACATCAGTTGAGAATATCTGCTAACTGAATCGTCAATTATTCTATTTGCCACTGATAAATTTAAACGTGCAACTTAATGGTGACATTTCTGTCTCATTTATTGGGTAATGGCTAATCACATTACTGATTTATGTAAGTGATGTAAACAGATGTTTCAACTGAAACCATCTTTAATCACGTGACCCAATTAGGTATTCATGTGTTTTTCTTAACCCTTAAATCCTCCCGGTTCAAAAAGGGACAAAACTTTGAAATTTTTGTCCCTTTTTCAGACCTTTTTTAGTCTCTTTTTTTTGTTTTCACTAACACCACCTTACTACCACTAGATTTACAGTACTTTTTGGAATTTAAGGAAAATAACCCTCATTTGTATATAATTTTACCTAATATTTGAGTTAAAAAAGCAGACATTATGAATTATTTTGACTAATAGTTAAGATCAGAGGAACTTACAGTTGAGTTTAGTCAGGAATGAAAGTGATCAATTGTATTTACAAAGAGTGTTGTATGGAATCCAATCCATTTTTTTGTGGTAATTTGGTTAAAAAGAAACCCATATTTCAGATATAGACAGTTTTTAAAGAGGTCTAATTTGACCTAAAGACAACAAGCGGGTTAAGACAATAATAAACTGACCTTTGGTTCAGCTAGAGTGGACACACTGTCATTTTTGGGTCAATTACGGGTTAATTTCTTTACTGCAATAAGGCAAGCACATAATGGGCTGTATAGGCAGCATCTACAAAGGAAAACACACTCAGATCCAGCTAGCTGAGAGGCATTGTGCCATACTGTGCAAACATGAATGCAGAAGTTTCAAAGAACTAATGATTTTTTTCATAAGAGACAACACTTAAATGGCACCATGAAACACCATGCATCTGTCCCTAACAAGGAATTGTAAGTTGTAACAATTAGTGGTTTTAAGAGGCAGTCGGAATAAAACCAAATAAATATATTGAATTATTATTTTTATCAGATGAGCGCTAAGCAGGCCTTTTCACTACAACATGCATAGCATCTTAAACACATCTCTGGTTTCTTTTAGTGGAGCCTCTTCTGCAGGAGCAAAAAAACATGTTTATCAGCAAGCACCCTTGGAAAAATAAGAGAAAATAGTATGTGTTATAAAATAGTATATAGTATCATCTGAGAGCATTTTTTGAATAAGTGTCCATGCTTCTACAAACCACTCTCAGAATTTCTTTCTATTTCTATATTCTACATCCTGTGCTTTTTACGACAGAAAAAATGAGTAAAACTGAATTAGCAACGTGTGAGGACAGCTGTTGAATCAATGAGTGGGTTAGACTCTTCAGTACACAGTGTCTGTGTCTTATTATCTCCACACACAAGGCGACGCTGATTTACTTGGCATTGGTGGTTTTGAAAAAAAATGTGTTTTTCAATTTTTCTACACTGAATTCAGAGTAAGACTGAGGAACAGGGATATACGTATGGTATAGCATTAGATTTGGCATTGAGAGGAGTAGAACATCTCTGATGAGATCACAGCTGTGAGGGTATATCATGTGTTTTCATGGCATGAATTGGGCCTCGGCTTGACTAAGGTAGCATGTTATAAACAATTTGACAAGGTGGGTGCAAAAGTGAGAGTTACAGAGACATGGGAGGGAAACGAAAGCTAAGTAGCGGGGAATCTTCTCCCCTACTATTTATATTTGGAAAAACATTAGACACACCACTTGGTCAAAGATTTTATCTAGAGTGCTTTAACAAAACCATGAGAGCATACTAGTGAAAAAAGTTAATATTCATCAGTGTTTTCTTATGGAGCATCTTAAGCGATTCTGAGTAGACAGGTTTTATGTTACAGTGAGGAAAATAAGTATTTGAACACCCTGCTATTTTGCAAGTTCTCCCACTTAGAAATCATGGAGGGGTCTGAAATTGTCATCGTAGGTGCATGTGCACTGTGAGAGACATAATCAAAAAAAAAAATAATTGAGAAAATCAATTTTAATATTTGGTACAATAGCCTTTGTTTGCAATTACAGAGGTCAAACGTTTCCTTTAGTTTTTCACCAGGTTTGCACACACTGCAGAAGGGATTTTGGCCCACTCCTCCACACAGATCTTCTCTAGATCAGTCAGTTTTCTGGGCTGTCGCTGAGAAACACAGAGTTTGAGCTCCCTCCAAAGATTTTCTATTGGGTTTAGGTCTGGAGACTGGCTAGGCCACGCCAGAACCTTGATATGTTTCTTACAGAGCCACTCCTTGGTTATCCTTGTCATTGTCATGTTGGAAGACCCAGCCTCGACCCTTCAATGCTCTAACTGAGGGAAGGAGGTTGGTCCCAAAAATCTCGCAATACATGGCCCCGGTCATCCTCTCCTTAATACAGTGCAGTCGCCCTGTCCCATGTGCAGAAAAACACCCCCAAAGCATGATGCTACCACCCCCATGCTTCACAGTAGGGATGGTGTTCTTGGGATGGTACTCATCATTCTTCTTCCTCCAACCACGGTTAGTGGAATTATGACCTAAAAGTTCTATTTTGGTCTCATCTGACCACATGACTTTTTCCCATGACTCCTCTGGATCATCCAAATGGTCATTGGCAAACTTAAGACGGGCCTTGACATGTGCTGGTTTAAGCAGGGGAACCTTCCGTGCCATGCATAATTTCAAACCATGACGTCTTAGTGTATTACCAATAGTAACCTTGGAAACGGTGGTCCCAGCTCTATTCAGGTCATTGACCAGCTCCTCCCGTGTAGTTCTGGGCTGATTTATCTCCTTTCTTAGGATCATTGAGACCCCACGAGGTGAGATCTTGCATGGAGCCCCAGTCCGAGGCAGATTGACAGTCATGTTTAGCTTCTTCCATTTTCTAATGATTGCTCCAACAGTGGACCTTTTTTCACCAAGCTGCTTGGCAATTTCCTCGTAGCCCTTTCCAGCCTTGTGGAGGTGTACAATTTAGTCTCTAGTGTCCTTGAACAGCTTTTTGGTCTTGGTCATGATTGTATGGGGTGGACAGGTGTCTTTATGCAGCCAACGACCTCAAACAAGTACATCTAATTTAGGATAATAAATGGAGTGGAGGTGGACATTTTGAAGGCAGACTAACAGGTCTTTGAGGGTCAGAATTCTAGCTAATAGACAGGTGTTCAAATACTTATTTGCAGCTGTATCATACAAATTAATAGTTAAAAAATCATACATTGTGATTTCTGGATTTTTTTTTAGATTATGTCTCTCACAGTGGACATGCACCTACAATGACAATTTCAGACCCCTCCATGATTTCTAAGTGGGAAAACTTGCAAAATAGCAGGGTGTTCAAATACTTATTTTCCTCACTGTATTTCGTGACTACATGTAGGTGTACACAATAAGGACTGTCGGCCTGTCAATGTCCAGAGCTGTGTTTGTGTTTAGCTGAACTGAAATAAAAGTCCCCGTCAAAGTAATTTCATCCAGCTAGTAAACAAATCTAGACAAGGTTCTATCAAAGCTGGAAAAAAAAGAAATCCCATCACAAAAGTGCACCACTTGGCTCCAGTGCAATTACCTTCTGTAAATGAAGCTCAGTCTGTCCTGTGAGTCGCTCACACTGTGCAGGCGCTTTGCACATACACTGTGTCAACAAAGCAGCGTGGGCCTCTGTTTGGAAGGTGCGAGGCTGTTTACCGTTGCTCCTGTGGATTGATGAGGTGGCCGTGGCAGAGGCAGGGGCATGATGTGAATAGTTGGAGTGTTACTGTGGAAAGAGGTGTTTCCCCCCTCGGAGGAACTAACTGAGTTTGACAAAGCTGTTTCTGCTGAGAGGCTGTAGGGACGCTCCTTGGCCCCGCTCCAGAGAGCTCCGTGTGTGGATGCACATTTGAGGTAGTGATGAAAGTTAATGTGGAGACGGGAGGGAGACGGCAGCTCCCAGTAACATAGTTTAAGTAGTGAAAGTCAGTCTATGGTGTGTTTAATGTTTTAGTAGCATGGAGAGAATACAAAAATGAGATAAAGCATGGCTCAGCTTCCATGGAGATTTTAAGGTTTGTGTCTATGATATTTTTTAAATTAATCTTTTTGTCTCAGCCAGAATCATAATTTTAGACAAAGTATTGTTATTGATTTTATTCAAAATGCTTCCCAAATATGATTAAAAAAAATCTTCAGCTCATAGCTCACAGTCAACCCTGTTTTCACTCCGGCATGCTGATTTCTACTTCTGTCCTTTGGCTGTAATAGATTATCTTGGAATCTCTCTTTCTCTTGTTAGATTGTTGATCAATTCTGCTTTGGGTGTTTTTTTGGATTGCTAATTTGTATGTCTTATATTCCCATCCCTATGGCTCTTATGCGGGACACAACACTATGCGATTTTTACACAGCTCCAACTGCCAAGCAAATTGGATTAAACGTCTGCAGTGATTTTGGAGTAATTTTATTCTGCAGCCTTTTCATTTCATTGTCTGTATGTGTACTCTCTATCTCGCCATCCCCTTGCCATCAGTGAGTGTGCTCTGTGCTCTCTCCCCAATATTTAACTCTGACCAACTTCACTTTTTTTTAATATTTACTGCACTCATCTGTAAATGAAAGTAGAGATAAGAGAAAGGTTTCAAGCCAACTGGATTTGTAACCCTATAATCCAATGGGATTTCCGAGCTCACATTTCATTGCACAGCACAATCCAGTCTGTCCACACTGATTATGAAAGCAAATATGAGAAAATTTAAAGGCCCAAGATCAAACAAATTCTAGGTTTTATAGGTTTTTCACACTCATTTGCCTTTACATGCCACTGCTAGGAAAGAGGGGGGGGGAAATCCAAGAAAGAAATCCAACAATAACTATGGAAATATGCTGTATCATCTAGGTAATAAACCTTATTATATTAGTGTTGTACTTTTATGAAGTATCAATAGCCTTTTTTATGACCTTATTACAAGAAAACAATAGCTACAGATTTGTTTAAATTAATTTTCATTGATTCTATCTCAGAGAAATATGCCCCTTTATAGTTTTCTGTGCATGGTGAAAGATATAAACATACTTATATTGTGTGTTGTTGCTACTTTAGTCTTATTTAAACATTTTTATTTATTAAATTAAATGATGATCCAATATCTAAAGAGCTGTAATTACTTAACTGATTTGCCAGAGCGTTCTTAATGTTGATTTGAGGTTTGGTATTTAATCATTATAGTTACCGAGAAAACATAAATACATACAGTATATTTCCCGTATTTATTATAACATACCGGAAAAACTGTACTTTCTTTAATTTTATTCCTATATTTCTTTCTTTATTTTATTAGCAGAGACAAACCTTGCTTTCTGAAGAAGCTAAACATGCAGAATAAACTACATTATTCTTTTTCCCCTCTGTCTTTTCTCCCCCCTCTAACCCTATCCCATTAGTAATTGTAAAAATATACTGTGACAAAAACAGAACATCTCTCCTTAAGTTATTGCTTGCTTGAAACAAACATTATTGACCAAGACACACACTAACAGAAGAAGCATAGAGGTGTCATATTCACCCTTTTCATTGACTCATGAATGGATCCTCAAAATAGAACTGTTTTAATAGATCCTCTGAGAAGAAAAATCTTGTTGTTTCCATGGTAATGGGTGAGGATTGTTCACTTGCACGGAGTCATTTCACAAAGAAACTTTACTTAAAATAAGGTAAATACAGACAAACGCAATAGTCCTTCAATTTAGATGTCTCATCAAGGCTGAAAAACAAAGTGGAATAATAATAATAATAATAATCAAGTGTGTAATGATTGCGGAATGAAGTGGCACAAGGGTGTAAAACAGAAAAGGGTCAACGCACGAACATGCACACACTAAGAGACAGCTCTGCCATTACGCAAATGGGTCGGGAAAGGCCCTTCAGTATGTTTGCTCTTTGTCTCTGGCCATCTGAGGATTTGAGAAGCTTGAAGACAAACCACCCCTTGATCTGAAACAGAGAATCACATAGAAAACAGATCAAAGCGTGTGCCTTCTCCCGTGATGCTTTTGTTAGAGTCTGTGGAAGATTGAGCGAAGGAAGGAAAGATAAAGGAGGCGAATAGAGGGCAAAGTTTGTGCGTGTGTGCCTGTGTACTCAGTGGGTGTAATTAGGATAGTTTTCTGGTAAACGTGTAGGATGGGAAATGGATTTGGCTGGGAAGAGCAGCAGAAGAAAATCCTTTTGTCTCGGCCTTGGACACCCAAGCATCATGGCTCAGATACCGTGAGACGAATCCGGGCCTGCTAATTGAAATGTAGAAGCAACCACTTGGGAATTGTAGTGTAATCGTGGAGTAGGCAGTTCCATTCCATGCTCACGTTATTGTGGATTACATGGAAATGCAAATATTAAAATACAGTATAAGAACTTAAATTTGAAGGCATTTCTAGCTGTATCAGCTGAACCAATAAACACGTTGCAGTGCATTTTCGCATAAGGCCTCAACTTTTCAGCCGCTGTAAAATACAGTTGGCACAGATTGAGACTTCTATTTAATAAAACATTCAGACACTTACAGGTTTCTTGGCTGTCTTCTGTGTTCAGTTAATGATTAAGCAGAAAGCTGTCCTTCTGGCCTTTATTTGAAACACTTCCTGTGAGAGAAGCTTCTTAAATTAATTATGTTTGCCTAATGAATAATAAAGTCAGGGAAAGATAATTTGGTGTTACGCAGCGAGCCAGACCATTGTGCATGTAGAGGAACCCGTGCTCTGTGTGCCTGGCTGATTTCACATTGGGAGTGTGAAATGAGAATTAGCAAACAATTTGCCTCCTGTTCCATCCTTCACCATGACTAAAACATCACTGCTGATTATGTCTTGACAAGTGTCAATACTGCGCGTCTGTTAACTGTACCAGAGACAGGTTGCTTATGCGGTTCCATTGTTGTGGTTTTAAATTGTGGAGTTATTGTTTCACATTTTGAATGAAAGCAGATAATACATTCTATTGTGTCGTGTATTGTCACAGAAGTTAAGTACAGCCCTACTAACAAGAGACATAAACAGACGTTAAAGGAGCGCTATGCAGTTTTGGCTATTTCTTGATATTGCGCTATTGCTGTTTTCTCGCAGGTTTCTCTATAGAGCGCCCCCTACTGCTTCGGAATAGATATTTGGCAGCTCCTGTGTTTACTTGTGTTTCCTCGTTTTTTGTTCCTCCTACAATGGTTTAAGTTTCTGTTTCTTTTTTTGCCGGCTCAGCCATGACAATAGTGTGAAAATCTCAGAAAAACTCCATCGCTAGCTTGTTAGCCTGTTCCTGAATGGCCGTATGTGTGCACTGCTGTGAACGAATTCATTACACGGTGAGACCTGCTATCACGCAATACTTCCTGATGCTGAGTCAGGTGACTCGCCGGCCGAAAGTTGCAAGGGTGGTTTTTCCGCTCAGAGGCACTAGGGGGGAGCGAGACGGCCACCTTTCAACTCGAATAGAGTCATATAACCATTCAAATGCCTCAGAAGCTGTTCAGTTAAGATCAATTAAGCTTAAATAAAACTGCATAGTTACCCTTTCATACGTTTTTCTCTTGTGGCCGTGAGACAGAGGATAGACATTAAGCTAAGAGAAAACACATTTAATTATCTGAGTCATGCTTGTAGTTTTCTTTCAAGACTAAGGCATTGTTAAACATTAATTATATTTATTTATATTGATATACAACACCTTCATTGGAGAAAATAATGTGTTTTCCTCCTTAACCCATTTAAACATACTCCTTCACAATCATTAATAGCCAATGAGTTGCCTTCACTCTCAATCCTTGGCAAAATGTTACCAGAATTGACAGATTTTATTTTCTAAAGGGTATCTTTGCATGTTGTCAATGTTGTGAAACGGTTGCAGGTTGGTGAGGCTTAGGCACAAGGTCAAAATCAGATATTACTTCCCATCCGGTTACGCACAGGAGGCAGACATCATGTAGCGTTTCGTTACGTTTTGTTTTGTAAAGTTAAAAAAACGTGCTTGTTTACTTGTATCTCTTGGGAGAAAGTCCTGTGTTTATTTGACTTATCCCTTATACTGAACTTGGCGCTCTAGTACTTTCTCAAATCACTTTCCGATTTGCTCTTAACATTATAACTATGGCCACTAGAGGGCACTGCCACTATAAATGTAAATAAGACTCGCAATTGCTCCTTGAACAAAGGGCTGACGTGGGCAATTTTCAGGGAAGACAGTCTGTTTTATTGAATTCAACTGTGTTTGAGTGTCTTCTCACTAATATACACACCTTGCTTAGATACATTGCAACAGGACAGACACCACTGACAGTTTCAGTTATGCTGCCTCCAGTGATTTATAGGCTCTATAAGTCACTCACAGACGCACATACGCGCACATGGACACACCCACACAAACACACAAACACACACACACACACACACACACAATCCCCCTTTCCATCTCCTTCCTATCTTCCTCTCCCCCTCTTTGTCCCTCCCTGGTTATAAAGACTTGCCAAGAAATCATTGGCTCAACAGGGAAAGGGCAAATCGTCTTCAGCCAATTTAAATTCTCCTGAGCACATGGTGCCGACTATTCCAAACTAATTAATAGACATGTCATGAATAAAAACACTTTGATTATTAAAAGAGGTTGCCCTATGCCTCCTTTTAGGCTTGTCATTAGTATGAGGACACATGTGGTGAAAAGCTGGAGTGTTGGTACCAGCAGCCCTAGACAGCCGCAGATGCCCCCTCTTGATTAAATCTTTCGCTCCATGTTTTATTCAGGGCCGGCTGCATGGAGCCAATGCCACAGTCTCTGATTATCTATACCTGTGCCGACAGGAGAGCTAGGGCTAGCAGGACAAGAAGGGCAAGGCCTATTCAAAGGCCAAGACACAAAGACATGTGACCCTGGAACCCTCACTCACACAAGTGCACTCCATCACACACTACCCCCTGCTCCCTTGTCCCTGTCAAATTGACATACAGCACAGATCTTTCTATTCTATAGCACCACTATAACCTGCACTTACTCAGTGTTATTTATGTGGCTGCCCTGCAACATGAGGATATGGCAGCCCAATTCAGTAGTAGGGTTGGATATAGTATATCAATTCTTCTGAGGAAGCAGGAATAAGCAGTGTATATATCATGACTAAATTCTTTATTAGTATATTTTGTTTTTGTTTATATTATTTGCTTTCACACTAACTATTTACTTTCACTTACTTCCTTTGCTGTGGCAATAGCTACCTGATCCAGTAATGATCCTCGAAATGTATAGTTCTATTTAGAATAAGAGCCTTTGAAATTCTTCGTTAGCACAGACTCATGCTTATAAACTATTACTTGTAATGGTTTATAAATTATGCAAGTGGTAATAGACCAGCAAGTTATAATAATCTAAAAATGCATATAACAAAAATGTTATGTTCACGATGTGTTCATTATTACCACATACATGGCTTACAATCAATCAAACTTTATCACTCCAACTTTATTTCTAAAGCACATATAAAAACAACCAAGTTGACCAAAGTGCTGTACATTGACATGAAACAATAAATAAACAATACAACACCAGACAAATACAAAGTACAGTTCTCATGCTGGATTAAAAGCCACTGACTGATATATCAAATTATTTGTAAATTAGTTATCAATAATTTACAAATGCATATAAATGATTTGTTAATAATTAGTTCTTAAAACTGATGTATTGTAACCCAATTTCCAATGTTGTTTAAAGCATTTTTGTTTAAAGTAATTTTTGAAAGTGAAATTATAATAAGCATTTTAGCAATAGGGCATTAAAACACACACACACACACACACACACACACACACACACACACACACACACACACACACACACACACACACACACACACACACTTTTATTAAACCCTATTTTATAATTATGTGCACATGACTATGCACAACCAAGAATGGCTAACACATATGCTGGAGCTGTTAGTGTTGCATTCTGCTGCTTTATTGATCCTACTAGTGCAGCATCTCAGAGATGTACATGGTCTCCAAGCAGTTATAGATGGCTCTGTGGTGCCTTATGTTATACTGCAAAGAGGTTCTGGCTGTCAACATGTGGTCCTCAGCCCAGCTGATTCGTCCCAAAGGGAAGCCGGACTCCCTGCAGGAGCCATCTGTATCCCCGACAAGGCTATCCATCATCCTCACTGCAGCGCTCATTTTAGTGTTCTTCTGCAGACAGCTTCAGGCAGCAGTGAACAGCTTTACATGTACATGTTGGTAATGAGAGCCCTTGAAACCTGGCTAGTGGCTCTCAAAGCCAGCCTCAAGGGCTGAAGAGAATCAATGAGTCAATCCCTCAGGCTAAACCCACGCCCATGTTCCAGGGTTGTTCCAAATGTTGGTTTATTCTCAAAATGTCTCATTGTGGAGACAGCAACACTAAATTAAGTGAAGAAAAAGTGATTGGTGTGTCCAACAACAAACAGGTCTAACTTCCAACTATGACATTCTCAAACAGGGAGTGCTATGGGATCCTTTAAAGGGTTCAAAGGAACATCAACGCCAATGTTCCTCCATTCAGTAGTGATGGCCAAATGAAGCTTAGTGAACCAGTGTCTTTATTTTCTGAGCCCACTAGATGGCGGTCTCTGTTCAACAATTGGTTGAGAATACACTGAATTGCAATGCCTTAGGCCTTTCTTTTAAAACCAAGAGCGCCATCTAGTGGACTCAAAAAATAAAGACACTGGTTCACAACGCTTTATTTGGCCATCACTACCATTCAGTAGATTTCTTTGTTTATTTTCACACACATGATCTAACAAAAGAAGCCTCTGGTGCAGAGATCCCACAATAGTTTTTTTTTTTTTTTGCATATTTCATGCAGATAACATTTTTACTTTTATCAAGTAGAAATGTTATCTGCATGAAATATGCAGCAGCAATGTGTATGGAATGATTCAATAATTCACTACTATACACCTACTCACTATAGTAGACTTTATTGACGTCATTGTAGAAGCATAATTAAGTTGTGTAATGTCAGATCAAGGTGGACCATCCATTATAACCCTGACATGCATTTTTGTGACAAATACATATTACACTGAGCGTATTTTCCCAAATTAATAAATTATGAATACATAGAAATGTATAAAATGTATTAAATAAATACATGCGCTGCTCTGCCCACATTAAAAATATGTTTCTTAGCCTTATTTCTGTCATCAGGAAAAACTATACTTCCATCGAAAATACTTCTTAATCTTTATTAAACAGCTTTAAGAGCTCCACGTAAATGCCACACAATATCAGTCTTTGTTTTTTTACAGTAATTCAAATTTTTAATTGGAGTAGAAACTTGCTACACTATAAATATGATGCTAGGCCTTTACATTTGTATTTACAAAAGGTAGCATTAGCCCAGCTAGTTCCCATCCTCCACTCACCGTTGTTGGTCCCTGAAGAAATAATTTCTCTAGTACTTGACACTCCAATATAATCTCGCTACTTACAAAATAAATGGTTAAAACAAACTCTAACATATTGAAAATCAAACTGCTCTCTCTCACTTCTCTCTCATATTCATTGTGGAATATTTTGAGTCCACTGTACAGGGTATCAAAATTCTCACCCATAAATTCGGACAGGACTACAAACTGGTGAGCTAGTGTGTAATTTTGAACATAGCCAGTGAAAGTGGAAAAAGGAAAACAATTGGATATTACGGCTTTAAACATCGATGAAACTGTATGTGGTCACCCTGCGGCCTTGAGTGAAACAAATGGAACAACAACACTGGTTTAATAGTCTAGTTGTGCTCTTGAGTATTTTGATCATAGTGTACCTCTCCTCAAGGCACCCCAGCATCATATTCACGGCACTAATGGTTGATGTTGTGGATTTTTTGTGAAGTTTACATTTTATTTTTACCATGTGGATTGCCTTAAAGCCCACATTCATTTACATCCTTAGGGCAAAGGTTAGAGGGAAAGGAGGATTATTTGCGATTAAGGAAATTGCGTTCACTCAGGCTTGAGGGCTTGCCTGCTGTAAACACAGGAAAGTGCTTTTAATTAATTTCTACAGCTCAGACTTTCCAAGCAACCTCCAGTCACCTCCAGTTTTTTAGCCCTAGGCCACTGCCCCACTGCTAGGAAACACGTCAAACATCCAACCCTGCCTTTAATGTAGTGCAGAAACAAGAAATCTTGGCGCCTCGGAGAACTTATGCCAGTGTTGAGGGTTTTTATCTTTTACAGTCGGCCCAGTTCTATTTAATGTTGCACTGAGAATGTGTTTTGTCCTAATGGCTGAGTCACTGCATCCCTACATCCTATTGGAAGATTGTATTGGACACACTCTTGCATTGCCTGGATCTAAAGTTTGTTAGTGACGTGTTCATCTGTCCAGCAGGTTGAGTAAGTAGAATTCATTTTGTGTCCGTTAATTCAATCAGCCTCAGCTGACTGCAGCATGCTGACGGTGCTTTCAGAGGCCACAGGGGCTTTGGAGAGAGAAGATAGAAGAATGATCCTCTTGGCAGGGGGGTGAAATGTCATCCCCACTGCCCTGGCCAGATGAGGCTGTGTTACACACCAACTTGGCGGCTCAAGATATGATTGTTGCAGCTTATCATATGTAAGCTTAGGGGAGGAGGCCAGTGGGCATTCCCACATTTTGTGTTGTCGTATTGAGTCCACATCTCTACTTTACAAATCTCATTCTTCATGCTGGTGTGCTGAGCTCTCACGCAGTTTCTCAATAATGGCATAGGCTGGTTGGCGACACATCTAAATCCCTCTCCTACAAGTTCCCAATTCCACATGAGACTTTTTGTGATGTTGTCTGAACCACATACGAAAAATGTAAGCAGTAAAAACCTCAAAAGTATGCTAAAGGCATAGCAAGACTGTCTCCGGCAGGATTCTATTTCATATTACACACAAGACCACCCACCCGCTAGTAGGTAGGTTCCCACACGTACACATAGTCTACTACCAGCCTACAAGTTGGATGTACACAATCCCAATTGCAGCTCTCATACAGAAGCTCATATTTATTGAAGAGTCATGCAGAAGGCAAAATACACCACACACAGCCAGCTACAAACACAAAAACACCTACACACAAACATTCTCAAACAAAATGTATACTTTACACATGGTCAAAATAATGTAATCATATCTGTAGTGACTTTCAACAAAACTAATATGTCTGAATAAGCCATCTCCAACAACCACAACCGGGCCAGACCTGCCCCGCCAACAACCAGTGCACACACTGACCATGCATGCACCATGGCATGCACGTGATTGGCAGAGAGACAGTAGATGAAAGACTGGCTCTGCTAATCCAGAACTCCAAACTGTACAAAATCAATTTGAAAAAAAGTTACTCAGGTTGTGTACAGGATTATGGCTGCCAGCGCCACTGGCCAGACAGGCATAATACCTAATCATCTTTCCATGCCCAAGATCAGCCGGTGCTCTTCCACCAAGGAAACTTAAATTGTAAGATGTAAAATTGGGGGAATGAGTGTAACCTGGTAATTGAAACCCTAACGCACAAAGCTGAGTTGCTTGCATCCTACTTGATAACTTTGGGATTGTGGGAGAGTGTGAGGCGAATTAAACATAAACCTCTTGTGCATGCAGTCATTGCATAAACATGAACATACTTGTATCACTTTGGGGAATTGGAAGAGTAATCTGGATTTTGAGTATGAGAATAAATCATATAAAGTCAGGATTAATTCCATATCTAGTCACTAATGCCAAACTGCCATAAAAAGTCCAACCGTATCTCTCTTCTTCTTCTTATCTATCTGAGTTAGGGATATGGTGCGACAAAAGTTCTTTCCAATGTTCTCTGTGTCTTTGGGGCCAAGCTGTGCACAGCTGCAAAATCTGCTCTACTTCCATTCACCAGTGACGTACCTGCAAGTAATTTCAGCGTGGGCAGTATTCATTGGATGCCGTCGCCGATGACAGCTCTCAAAGGGTTGTACAGTATGTTTATGTCACTGCATGTTTTTATTGTTTTACTACTCACTCAGAGGTGTGCCTGGGACCTTCTCCAGGATCCCGAAGATGAACTGAAAAAGACATCCAAGACCAGGACAATTTTGGGCAGTTTTAGTCACTAGCTAATTTATTGGTCTGCCTCTGATTACGGAGTGAGAGCTACCAATAGCTAATAAAGTAATACATCTTGTCTTGGTTCGGTGAAAGAGAGAAAACTTGAAATGAAAAGGTGAAATGTTGGTATGAACATTTCCTTTCTTGACATTTTGCAACATTACTTTGTTAAAAAAAAGTTAAGGCAGCTAGGCCAAGTTGCCCCTTGTGTGTAATGCATCCTGGTGCACGTAGGCACAGCTGCCACGGCTCAGCAAACAGAATAACTCCCTTTTTTTCAGTCAATATAGCACACACTGGGGGATTTATTTCTTAAATGGACTACATATACCATCAGGTACCACATTGGTGGATACAGTAGGATGATTGTCTGTGAAATCAGTTCTGTTGGATTTTGTTCACGGCGTTAAGTTCTGAAGATTTGTGTGTTGATGCTTTTGTTTCTATTCTTAGACAAGCCTCCAGAGGGGCCCTTGCTTTTATTTTTCATCACACAAAAATGTATCCTGTATTTCTTCAGTAATGATCCCCATCCTCCCCATCTGCGAGATTGGCAGCAAGACTCCCTATAGACAAACAGATAGTTAAGGTGCAGAAATTAAAGGGAACATCTCAACAATATGTGGAACGCTTTGGGAATTAATCATACCTTAATTTAAGTGTTCTGTTTAAACCTATCAGCTCTCTTTTAAAGGAAAATACTAAACATTATGTGCTCTGCTCCAGCAATTATGCGGTACAGTATGATATACGAAGTACCATTCCACCTTATTGCTCAACTCAAAGTCACAATATCCTTTTGCTGCTCATAGAACCGTCTTAAAACTGAATGACGATCCAAAGTCATCAATGCCCTCTTTTTGAAATAACTGTTTTCTTTCAGACTGTTCTTTTTAATATCAGTTGGCAATTTCCTATGCACAGCGAATGAATGCAATATGAATTCATGCAAGATATTTTCTCTTACACTTAAACCTTGTAGGTGTATGTGCGTTCATTCAGTGTATGTCTGAGTCAGTGTGGGAATGTGTGTGTGTGTGTGTGTGTGTGTGAGAGAGCATGTGGCCAAAAGACTGTCACTAATTACAGAAATTACATTTCTGTAGATTAACATATGGAGATTTCAGGCTGTGAAATTGACTTGAGGCTGTGAAATTACAGGCAATACCCACTGAGGTGATAGCTCCGGTTGTTTGTGGGTGGTGCATTCTGCACTGTACGTGTGTATTCTGCAATTCAATTAGTGCCCTTGATCATCTTTTTTAGCAAGTCTGATGCGATGAGACACTGGCTCAATCTCCGAGAGATGTTTGATTTATTTGTTCATTAGGAACTCTCTCTGCAGACTTGAACCTCTCATCAATCCCTGTTCACCCTTAACAAGCACAATCAACTGATGTTCCATTTCATAGCCAAAGGGAAATAAGAGAAAAATTGCCATGCATCATAACCATTGATAAGACTGTCCCTCTGCCAAAATTTCCAACCAACCCATAGCTTGATAATCCCATCTAAAGTGGATTAAATATGAAATAGTTTGGTGTGTGAGGAAGGGGAGCAGGCTTGTGAAATGCCAGGAGGATTAAATCAGAGCGGATATAGTGCGGCAGTAGTAGCATGCCATCCTAGAGTTGCTGTTTCTCAATAATAGAAATGTCAGGAGGGGCAAAGAGAAATGAAAAGGAGGGGTGAGGGGGGTGTACTAACCGCAAGCGTTAGAAAGCACAGCTAGTGTAGAATTCATCATCACTGCTTCCCACTCACGTCAGATTTAAAATGGCATTAACCTTTGCTGATGAGGAAAGTCACTGTAGTGATGCTTAAATTCCACTGAAAGACATTTATTCAAGTTTGATTAGAACAAACATGCTTGATAGGTCAATGTAATACATTCTTTCCAAATGAAATCAAATGTTGCATTAACCCTTATTCACAAACACACACGTATTCTTACCAAATGTTATAATCCACAGTGATCTGTTAATAAGCAATTGAGTATAATGAAACAAACATTAAAACAACCTTGCCTTGAGGAGGAAGTGTTATTCATATCCATTTTCACGCTTTATTTTGAAATGTTTTATCTCTCCCTGAGCGATCACTGTCAGCATCACAAATGCCTATAAATCCTACTGTGGAGGAGATTAGTCTGCGAGAAGTGCTCTCGCCTGCAGTAATTAAAATTCTGCTGGATAGCCAGGGTTTCTCCTGCCATCATCATCTCCTCCAAACATCGCCGTCTGTCTGTCTCACAGATGCTCTTTGTCCTCTTGTCCGTCTCAATACTTTTAATCAATTACAAAAAGCTTCACGCTTAAGTGGATGATAAACGGAAGCAACAAAGGGCCTTTTTAAAAGTAAAACTTGCCAATGACAGCCATCTGCTTCGGTGGCAGTCTCAGTATATGGTATTATCTGAACATTAAAAAACAATATCGGACGTCTGTTATTTTTTTGTGGCTATTCAAAACTAAATATCTGACAGAAAGTAACTGATGTGTGATAAAGATATAAAGTGTCAAATATATTTTAATTCTCAACATATAACATTCAGGCACAAAAAGTCCACTGACTGTTGATTTGCTATTATAATTCAGTTTTAATACCAATTATACCACAGCAAGCCAAATTTGCTGCGGCGGATTGATTGCTGGGAGAAGTGGGTTCGCCTGTCCATTTAGTTGACCATTTCTACATAAAACTGCTCTCTTTTGATTGAGTCATGTGGTCTTCTGATGTTGCTGACTAGAATTGATCCTACAAACTACACCTGTCTGAGACTGGCTGTCTTGCTCAATAAACATTAATTTTATGACACTCCTGCTCGTAGTCTGACAATTGCACTCAATCACAAATGGAATGAAACGCCATTGTGCATCTCTTTGCTGCATCAGCAGTATGCAAAGTCAATGTAAATTTCTGTTCTCAGTGTCTGGCAAACAGCTTTATCATTTCTCATTTTCACAACCAAACTTGTGAATCCATCAATTTGGACCTCACTGCACTGGAGTAATAGAGAGACTTGCATGAGCTATGGATATTCTTTATCAATCTATCATCATTATGGTTATCTCAGGGAAAAGTGTGTCTTCATGTGACAAAGACACTTAACTAGACGTCAAACATTCATACTGGACATGTAACAGAATTGTAATGGTTCCTTGACCTTTATTGCTACTTTTGTTGTCACTGTTTTTACAAACATTACAGTACACTGTTGTATTATAGACATTAGATATAAACATTAGATTTTTTTCAGATAAAAGAAATTCCCCTGTTACTTTCAAAATCTCAGTTTGCTAAAATAAATCCATATTCTGCCCTACACCTCTGAATGGGGAAAAAGCATGTTGATTCATTGCCATTAGTTACATATTCATAAATAAATTATAGATGCTTGTTGACAGATAGATGTAAATGTGCTGTATTTATATAGCGCTTTTCTAGTCTTAACGACTACTCAAAGCGCTTTTACATCATACAGGATACATTCACCATTCACACACATTCATACACTGTGGCCGAGGCTGCCGTACAAGGTGCCACCTGCTCATCAGATAAACATGCACGCACATTCACACTCCGATGCACAGCATCGGGGGCAACTCGGGGTTCAGTGTCTTGCCCAAGGACACTTCGACATGGGACTGCAGGGCCAGGGATTGAACCACCAACCTTTCAATTGGCAGGCAACCGCTCTCCTGCTGAGCCACAGCCGCCCCGATGTAACCCTGACTGATTTTCGCCATGTCTTCAGAATAACATTTAAAGGAATAACTTATATAAAACACTGTAAAGCAAGCAATTTTTATCTAAATCTATCAGAAATCAATGCTGCCAACTCAGTCAAGCTGAGCAGTCTGCACTTGCACTCAAAGATCTTTGATGACTGTAATCTATGCTGTATCGCATGCTGTGCAAGAGCAACCGACCACATTTCAGAATGCTGTTGGTTTTATTTTTTCTTGATTCTAGTTTTGCTACTTGTTGCCTCAAATGTCAGCTGTTTATCTGCTTTATCACCTTATTGAACTACCCTTTGTGTCTGAGTTATACTAATGGTGCGATTGGTCGATAAGACCATGTCTCATTTATAAGTTCTCCAAAGAGTTATGAGCAAAATACTGGAGTTATAATCAACAACCTTGCCTTGCTCAGTCGACAACTGATTTTGTTTATGGCTTCAGTGACCTTTTCTGGGCCATAAAACTCTGCCAGTGCCAATCTCTGTGACGTTATAGGGTCATCGCTTCATCAGTTATCTCTATACTGTAACAGCTACATGGCCTAAACTCTCTGTCCTCAGCCATCAGGCAGCGAGAGATAGATGGTTTTATCTGTAAATGTAGCTATTGCACTACACATGCTGACATAAATTCCCAGCTGATAAGAGGAGCACTTTACATGCCAGGTGGCAGGTCATGGCTGCTGTTCTTATGCAGCATGTAATAGAGCAGAAATGAAACTGCATGGCAGTTCCTTTCATTTAGTATTTGGTAGTAAATTATTTGCTGGAAGCCAGCCAAGCCACTGAATAAGTAATTTATTTTTTATATATATATATACGTATATATATATATATATATATATATATATATATATATATATATATATATATATATATATATACACATACTGTATATATACACACACACTGTATATGTGTTACACATTATTTGTTCATGGTGCTGAGAAAAATACACAAAATAATGCCAATCTGAAGTTTTAAATAGTAAGCAACAGAAGGCATTTGTAGTAAGTATTGTATGTTTAATATCCCAATGAGAAGGTCTGCTCCCTGGGTGAACCTTGTCACGAGTAGTTGATTGCCGGTCTGGCACTTTGCAACACGCCCCTCATTCACAGACCTCGATCCAGGGAGTCCGCCATCAGCACTATTGACGCTAAACTTGATGGATACGGCATGACAGAGATCATCGACTGGAGAATGTGCAAGTGCAGTGCAGTGAGTGGTTGTGTGGCTTAGAAAAGTGCTACAGAAAATCTTAAAATCCTCAAGCAAATAGTCCAAGACCAGCTCCACAGGAGATTTGATTAATCCCGATGGGAAAAAAAAAATCTTGAGAACGATTTCTGTAAGAGAAAAGTACCTCAGATTTATAGGTGCATCAATCGTTATTTCATTACTTACTGTCTGTTGACACCTAAAGATTGAAGACTATTAAATAATAAATATGGGAACCCAGTAGGCATATTTAACTTCTTTTTTAAACATGCACAGACTTTGGCTTATTTATATTTAATTTAGATTCCTCATCCTTCCTGCCGAAGTGGCATATTTGCATGCTGATTTTTAATTTTCTTTTTCTCGACAACATCTACCTCAAAACATTGCCTTAGGGGCCAAGAGCTTTGTGTTTGTGTTTTGGGTCCGGAATACCGACATTAAGGTGAAAAAGTGTCAGCCTCTAAGTCAGATCTCTGATTTAGTTTTTAGTTTTTTTCCCCCCAAGAGAAGCTATGAAACCATGATGATATGTTGCCATAAAATAAAAAATAAAAAACTCTTTCCGACTCAGTTAAGATCAAAATTAGCATAACCTCTCTGCAAACATAAAGACGTATATCAAGGTTGGCATCTTTTTAACCTTGTAGTTCGCACCGCTCGCAGCACTGACACTGAAGTGTCGGACCGCTTGCTTATTCACTTCCCTCAGGGACAGAGCAGACAGGTAGCTGGAGCTTTGGGAGGTTGACTTAGCAGTGACGACAAGGGATTCTGTAACAAGCTCTAAACAGTGACTCTCTCTAATTTAAGTATTTAAGTCACAGACTGCTGGTGCCACTAAGACCTCAGGCTGTTCTGAAGAGTGGCTGTAAAGTCACTGGTCAAAAAAATATAACACTGAGCACTTAATTTTTCCAATCACACTAAAATTAATTGAAACGGCATACACATCCAAATGTTATCTCCAGAACAGTTATATGTAATACAGGAGCAATAGGATGATTTAAATGGTGGTTGCAATTATTTGGGTACTTCATTTAATTCATCCCTGCCAAAGATGTGACAAATAGCAGGTGACCAAATGGAAAAGCTTTTCACTGAGCTAATCAAACATGTAAGAATGGGACAATGTGTACCACATAGTATCTGTTTCCAGTAATGCTGGCTGAAATGTTTTCCCCCTGGGCTACTAGACCTGCCAAGATTTAAGGGATTAGACCAGGGTTGTATTTTCCATGGTGCTACAGGCCGCTTAACCTTGATCCACTGTGACAACCGTTTCCCACTCAGATTAAGCAGCAAATGTACACATTCTCCAGATTTACTTTGGGACATGTAGCATTTACTGCCCCACTCTTTGGTAAATGTACATGCTCTACTGATACTGGGGGGGAAAAGGTGCCAAATTTTGATATCATCAATTTCAAGGCCCATACATGACTATATCACAAACATACACTTAGTGACACAGTTCCTTAATTTAACATTTATTATATTCCACAAACAAAATAAATTGTGGTAGAAAAAAAGCTTGGAGTGCAGGGGAGACCTTAAATACATGTGACTGAGTTAAAATCAGCATGAAAAAAACAGACTGAATGTCTCACACTTCAAAAATGATGAAACAAAGCACTAAGTGTCATTGCTGCTAATTGAAAGGGTTTGTTCCAGAATGTTATGTATTCATTATGAAAAGAGCTACCTCCATGGAAATCAATCAGGGACTCAAGACAAATAATTTGAGCCACAAGATAATGGCTTTCATAATCAAGGCTCTTGAGATGACTCCTAACACTTAATTAGAACCTGCTGTACTCTGTGTTATATTGTACCAGAGATCATATGGATTTGTTAGGATTCTAGATTGCACTGTTATTGCCCACTGGGCAACTGCACCAGTAATGCTTTAAGTTAAAATGACTGGAAGAAAATCAGTGTATTGACAGGAGAAAAAACTCTGTGTGTCAGGCATTTGTACTTTTTCTGAGCCGTTAGCAGAGCCGCACGGATTCACATTGTCCAAAGGAAGAAGGTTCAAATTGGGTTGAGGTTTTTGTGTAAGAGCTAAAGTTATGATGGTAGGTCTAAATATAAAAACTGTTATTTTGTGTTAAATATTCTTTCTCTTACTCTTTATCAAGGCCACTCACACACACACGCGGACTGTCTTTCACTCTTTTCACACTGTGCGGTAATACCAAACAAATCACCACAGAACACTTGAACAAGACTTGTATAATTGGGTTTTGAATATGAAGTTTTGTACTGCATGGACATGGAAAACAGCTCATGTCATACTAGCACTCATGCAGATGGTATATTGCTTTTGGAGTGCACTTTGTTACTTTGTTTACAACATCTGATTAACTACTTCATCTGATCTGACTACTCCATCTGATGAACTAACTTCATCTCCAGCACTTTTCATTACACTGGTCTTTATCCAGAACTTTACTTTATATTTCCTAATGTGGGGGATGTGGTAGGTCTACAACTCAGCAGTGATGAAGGATGACATTTGTGATAAATGCGCTGACCATAAAGTGTCAAATCAGAGCAGAACCTGCCTCCTGGCCGCTCCCTTGGTTACGCTCTGCCCCCTTTCCCTCCTGTCTTGTCCGTGTAACTCCCCTTCAGCCCTGCGCATGGCTGCCACGTTGGACACACTTGGTCAGAGTTCACTTTGACAGGAGCTAAAGTGAGTCACATTGTGGCCAAAGGCATTAGCAGCCAACGTTAGTCACCATTAAACAACTCTTCACCTCTCTCTCCACTCTTTTTGAACTGGAAATCCCTCCCTTGGTTTCATCTTCGAAAAATGTACAGAATGAAATCTGTGTGCTCCTTTTTTTAGAAACAAAACAATAAAAAAAGGAAGGGTAAAGGCATAAACACATATGAAAGGACACTGCAGGAAAAGTATATGGCACTGGGTTACCCTCGTCTGCTGGCGCGCTTTTATTTTCTTCATCTGTTATTCATTTGCCCAGTTTATCTCCCGCTGACAAGTTGTCACTCTGCCCAAGTCTTTTGTCCTTTTAAAAATACTTTGAATTATTCATCCTGCTTCATGCATGATCCTGCTGCTGTCAGTCCACATCACTTTAAAAAAGATAAGAGAGAAGTTTTTGGGTCATGTTTGTAAAATCTGCCAGAGGATACTGATCAGCGCCGATAAGGATTTTTATTGTTTTTATGGACATGAAGTCACATTAAGATTTTTTTTTTTTTTCTACGGTGTGAACTTTTCTGTTAAACTTCAAAATTTGAACAGAAAGGCTTAAGATGCATTCCATACTCTTGTCATATGGCCATGAACTTCCAGAGTGTCAAATCTGTTAAAGCTTAACCCTTGTGTTGTCTTCCTGTTAAAATAGAAAAATCAACACTTTTGTTGACGCTTTTTATGATTGTTTTTAACTTTTTCTCACGTTTTTGTCCCGTTTTGTAACACATTTGATGCTTTTTTTTGAATGTTTGCCACTTTTGTGACGTTTTTAACACTACGTAACTCTAACTTATTAACTTTTGTTTTACAGTTATTTTTGGAATTTATGGTCAATAAACTTCATTTATAGGAAATTATACCTAATGTTTGAGTTAGAAAAGCAGAAATTAGGAATTATTTAGACTAAAATTAAAGGAGTGCATGTTGATGGATAATCACAGACTGGAATATGTCAACTTTTACTCAATACTATTTCAAAACCACTTCAATTTTTTTTCAAATGCTATAAAATTGAATAAGACAACCCAGAATGAATGAAAGTAGAGATTTGTACTTGCCAAAGCACATTGTGTAGAATCAATCATGTTATTTTGGGTAATTACAGTTGGGTAGTTAAAAAGACAATTGATTTAGGAAAACGGATCAATTTGACCCGAGGACATCATGAGGGTTAAACTAGGTGGAGTTTCAAAGAATTACTGTTCATGAACCCTGAGTACAATTCACCATGGTGACACAGCAGCGTAGTGTTAAAAAAGCAGAAGCAAGTAAACAATAGCAAAAAAGCTATTGAGCAGCTACCTTGACAAACACCAAGGTCATCACAGAAAGATGTTATCAGTCTCAGTTACTGCTCCTCATGGACACATTCACAGTCTCGTGAAGGAACCACAACAAGCCATAACAGAACTTTGTATGCTGGAGCGTATGGAATCCAGCTGACAAGATTACATGGCAAAGAACAATGTTTTTTTGTGGCAAATCAGACCGTCTTGTTACGCACTGCAGTTCAGTTTTGAAGATGACAAGTTTGATTTTTCTGCATAACAATAACACAACACGGATGATCAGGGTGCAGGAGTTGAGAGTATTTGACGTGCGTGTGTTTATAGCTGGAGAGAACTAATGTATCCAGCATGCTAAAATCAAGGGCTGTTCATCTCCTATCTGGCTGTGTAGCTGTGGTATAAACAAACAGCTGCAGATGTGAGTATCAGCTTTGATGTATGCCTCTTACATGTGCGACGGCACATGGGTTAGTGCTGGCGTGGGTGTGGGTGTTGCGACCACCTGCTGTCTTTAAAGACCTTGAGGATCCATGCTAGATTCTCAAAAAATTTAAAGAGGAGCATACATAAAAGAGACATGAAAGAAGGAAAGGAGAGATGCATTCCCTTATACTTAGCTAAGTGTGTGTCAAAGCTCACCTATCAATTAATGCTCATTCTATCACTGTTATCTCAAATTAGTTGACTTTACTAAAAAATTGCATGGAAACCCTTTGCCATGAATTGTTTTTACACAAGGTGAAACTTAACAGCAGTAAGTTGATGCAGATATAAGTCATTACATTAGTAGTCAGTACTTAAAATCATTACTAAACATATGACATGTCTAAAATAAGCATGATAAAGTGACTAGATCTTTTCTTTACGGTGCTGAATTACTGAGTCAGCTTTAACGGGAGCTCATATAGTTGCAATGAATGTTTTGCTCGGACAGAAAATCATTAATTTACAATAAGAGAATATGTTACGGATGCATCGTTGCATTTCAAGTGTTGCACGCGGTAACATAGCCTACTTTGGATGTATTGTGAGCTAAACCGGGTATCACTGTCACTGAGTCACAAGCTCATCCAGGGTACAAGCGGCCCGAAATGGGTTTCCTCAGGAGGGTGGCTGGCGTCTCCCTTAGAGATAGGGTGAGAAGCTCAGTCATCCGAGAGGAGCTCGGAGTAGAGCCGCTGCTCCTTCGCGTCGAAAGGAGCCAGTTGAGGTGGTTCGGGCATCTGGTAAGGATGCCTCCTGGGCGCCTCCCTAGGGAGGTGTTCCAGGCACGTCCAGCTGGGAGGAGGCCTCGGGGAAGACCCAGGACTAGGTGGAGAGATTATATCTCCAACCTGGCCTGGGAACGCCTCGGGATCCCCCAGTCGGAGCTGGTTGATGTGGCTCGGGAAAGGGAAGTTTGGGGTCCCCTACTGGAGCTGCTGCCCCCGCGACCCGACTCCGGATAAGCGGATGAAGATGGATGGATGGATGGATGAGTCACAAGCAAAAGCATTAACCCTCTGAGCCCTGAGGCCATTTTTACAGTTCATTTTCCGTCTGGATTTATTTTATATAAAAGCCAATAAAACATCAACCCTGTTGTCTACAGTGAAGATATGAACATCATTTTTTTCAGGACAAACTGGGTTAGTAGAATATTTGGGTTGCAATGAGGTCACTTGAATGTTAAAAATGGTTGTAGGACCTTAAAGACAAATAAATAAAGAAAACGGAACATGACTCTTCCAGATATGTATTGATATCACAGACATATAGGTAAAACCTAAGCCATTTTACTCTCTAAAACACTTACTCATATGTCTTGGGAGTCACACTGTGAAGAAATAATCATTATAACTTTTACAGATGACAAAATACAGACATTTTTTCAAAAAGTCCAGACGCTTTTGCCCTCATGACATTTACATATGCCAATAATAACATAATAATGTCATATTTATTGATATTACACCCACAACAATGCTACACAAGCATTTGTGTGTCTAAAACAGTTCTTCTATATGCAAAAATAAACATAATAAACATTATAACTCATATAAAGCACATACTATTTACATTTCTTCAAAAAAGGCCCAAATATATAATATATAATGCAAATATATGCCATATCTCAAACCAATGAGGCCATTTCCGCTATAAAATGGTAGATATCTATCTTGTTCCGCTCTAGCAGCTTTGATTGCATGCTAGAGACGTTGACAGGAAGTGTAGGACGTGTAGGAAGTGCTTGGAGGGCTAGAATCTTTCAGCCTCCATAGCCTTTGGCTGATGTCTCCCATATATGGGCATACCGGTCCCTGTACTTCCTGTAAACACAGACGAGAGAGGGAGCAGAGCGGGAGCGGCGAGGCGAGCGATGAATTATGGACATAAAGTGGATTAATCTGGGATTTAAAGGTATGGATTTAAAGCCCAACAACCCCTAAAGAGGCTGGAAGTTCCAGGATGGATAGAAAATCACCTGTAGAGGCTAAAAGGACACGGAAAAGACCGCCGGAAAGGCTAATTCGTCAGGATTCAGGAGCCATTTTGGGTGAGTCGCTGCGTTGTATTGTTTAAAAGTTATTAAACTATGAATCAGAGGTGATTTTTTGATCGTGTGCGAGCCTCTCGGTCTCACAGAGTTTGGTGTAGCAACCAACTTAATAATAATTTAGATAAATATAGCGCATTTCATTAAAGCCACGGACGCTTTACACAAGTATAGGGCAACAAGGGAAAAGAAATTAGTATGCCAACCCAAACATGGACTAAAAGGAATAAAATATCTGGCGCTAAATGGAAGGGGGACGTCATTTAATGTAGGCTACTGACCTACAACCACATTTCGCATTGTAAAGTTATTTTATGAATGAAATACTCATGTTACATGCCGCGGGCCAATTCGTGGTGGGTTTTGAATCATTTACAATCCCGTAATTGTGTCCATCCATCTGAAAGTTGACTTGCCCGTCGTCTGTACTTTCCCTTTTAGCTTTTAGTTGTTCTTTGTTTAATTTCCTTCTTTTCTGTGATGGCCCTTCCCCAGTATCAGCCATAACTATAACAGATAACTTCTAAAATACAATTAGAAAACAATTAGGCCCTGGCCTATAAAAAGAAATCCCCTTCTACCCATTACCTGGCTGGATATGCTAACACAGGCGTTTCTGGTGTTACAAAGAACATATAACCTATATTGTGTCTCCCCTGAGCCACAAACAACTAATGTGATTGAGAAAGGAATATGTTTTTAACAAAACATAAAATAATTTGTAGTGACCAGTGACCACCAAAAGTTTAATTACAACTAAACCTGGGTTTATGTGGCGTTCCTTCAGTTCAGATGGCATCTGAGCTTTAATGGTCGCTCATATGGAAATAAGATCCATGAGATTTACATCAAAAGATACAATTTACAGCACCTGTTTTGTAACAAGGAGTGCGTAGCACTGAGACTGAGATACTTGCACATTCTGCATTACTCTATATGACCCGTTTGGGACTCAGCAGACAGTCCTCCTGTAGACTGCATGAGGAATTTAGACACATTGCTGAAGATGATATAACCTTATATATAATCCTCCTGGGCTGCTGTTTTAAGCTTGACGTAGAAAAACTCAGGAGATAGCAATAGGAAAATAAATAAAGTGACATATCTGAAAATAATGCTCTATTTGGTTTGAATAGCCCTTATTTACTGTGGATCTTGTTGAAGTGAAGATAATGTCTGTGATTTATGCTGCACATGACTCACAGGTACTTTTCATGAATAGCCATTTAATTTAAGTGATGTAACTGCTTTCTGTATAGTTGTTTTCATTGTTTCTGATTAAATCCTCCTTTTTTTGCGATTCATGCATGTACTGGACATTATTTGGAACACAAAGGCTGCTTCTTTAACGTTCTTTTAAACAATATTGTGCAACATTAGGCCTAAAATTTGTTTGTTTGTGTTGTAAATGGATACGCAAGCTGCTCTTCTAATATTTCTGACAAAGTAGCACCACTTAGTCTGATTGCTGCCCAGAGTGGTCAATGCAGCTTTTTTCAAACGAAACTAAAACACACCTGCCATTGCCACCAGTAACCACAGGTGTCTCCTAGACCAGGGCTGAAATCTTAAAGTGCTCATATTATGCTCATTTTCAGGTTCATAATTGTATTTAGAGGTTATATCAGAATAGGTTTACATGGTTTAATTTTCAAAAATACTTGCACTAGTTGTAGTTGTAGTGTAGTAGTTGTACTACACATTGCTGCAGCTCCTCTTTTCACCCTGTGTGTTCAGCTCTGATGGTAAGTGCCTCTGGGGTGGACTTTGGACTTTTCACTTTGTTAACTTATAACATGCACAAAAAAGTTATAGAACACAATAAAGGAAAAGGAAAAAGCCAAATAGCATAATATGAGCACTTTAAAGGCCCTGAACACCTATTTTCCTGCATTCTTTGAGGGATGTGGTTTTACATAAACACACAAAAAACACATTAGGGATTTTTGTATTTCTTTTTGTTTTTGACCCAGTGCTCTTCTCACTGGTTTAAAGTGGGCAGGGCTCATTTGCAGAAAGGTGATGTCATGTACCTCTGAGTACTCATCAGGATTTAACAATAATCACACTCAGTTGTTGCTTATTATTCATCAAGGTAATATTTTCATAAGTTCAAAAAATAACTTCCAGTAACGACCTCACTCTACATTATCCCTTAGATAGTTTTAAATTGACAAGTCATTGCTTGCAGTGATCTATAATTAATAGAACTGGATGAATAATGCAATAAGTTAATGCCACCCACACAACAATTTAGGTGCATGAAACAGGTGGAGAGTGAAACACCTACCGATGACTGCCTCAAGATTTCTGCTGCGCTAGAACAGACAAACCATTACAAATGTTTATTAACAGTGATGTTACAAGGATGAATGACTGGGCACTAAAATTTCCTTTCCAGACCCTTAAATCAATTTAGGCTAAACCACTTTAATTTTCACCCTTTTATTTGTTCACTCTGTGCTCTTCCACACAGATTTGCTCTCACACCACATGTGTTTGTAGATCCTCTTAGGGTAGCCAGGCTTGAAATCCAATTTTGGTGAAGCTATGAAGCGCAGAAATAAAGAAATAAAATAAAAAGTTTATAACCTGTAATGATTCTTTTCATTACACAGGAGCCAACGAAAGATCTACTTTGCAACTTTAGTGCAAAGATAGGTGTTTGGGGATTTTTCACATGAACTCAGCAGTGTAAAATGTCTTTCCAAAAGACTTGTTCATCATCTGGGTTTTGTTTTTACCATCTGCCAGTGCTTTGACTTTATTGGTTCTACTGATGTTCTCCAATTAGCTGGTATGGTAATTTACAGCGCCTCATATTAACCTGCTCCTGCACTATGAGGCAGGCCCCTCCTTTTCTCTGAGAAGTTTAAATAAGATCAGAGCAGAATATTTGCAGTCTCTCAATCATGCTTGAGTACATTGCACTCAGACACAGTTTATTAAAGCAATAAGCTACAAGACGCTATGATTTGCAGTTAAAGAAACTACTGGAAGAACTATTCTGAGATAAAAACAACCTCCTACTTTAAAGCGGATGATTGCTTTAATAAAATAGGAAAAAACTATATAAGTAGTCAATATAACCGCATATGATGCAAAATAACTAAGCTACAGTATATAGTGAAAGTAACCTCCTTTGTGTGAGTTTGCAACCCTGTCTCCTACAAAATGAATCTGCATTCTCAAGTACGTTTTGAGTGAAAATGGGTTAAAATGAGTACGTTTGTAACATACATTACGTTACGTAAGTTAAGTATGTTACGCACATCAACTTCCGATATAGTAATTTAAAATAAGTCAACATTCACTTTTGGTTTCACACGGGACACAAACAGGGGTCTCCTGGGAAAAAGACTTGTGTTTTTTAACAATCCATCCACCCAAACTCCTCTTCCCTATGCATACTTTTATTAGAAACATATGTGGGATAGGTAAAAAAAAAATAATGCGGAAGAAAATATAAGTGAAAATGCAGTTTAGTTGAATGGGAACATGCTTTTTACGAGACGGGGCAACAGCTTAGCATGGATATATGGACTTAAAAACTTACAAGGGATGTAAAAAATACTACAATTACATCAGAAATGTGTATAAAACTACATAATCCATTTAGCAACAAAGACATGACAAAAATGACAAAGTGAAAATTTAGAATTATTACAGTATGACCTCTGTTTCTGTCTTTTTTAATCTACATCACAGCCAAGTCATCATATCTGTTCTTATTATCAACGACAGCTTCATGTGTTATTTTATCCTTATTTTTTTAGACCGTATCTCCCTTTAACATTTTCCCAGGCTATAAATACACAGTTAAGCTCTTTGTTGGGAAAAGGTGAAGGCAATTGCTCTAAAACTAATAAATGCAGCTGACTGATGCGTTGAATAGAACTGTTGTGTTGAAGGGCAACATTAATTTGAGCTCCAACAAAAGACTATACTGTGTAATGTATTGTTTTTTCGAAATGGCTGTTGATCTGCCTTTTAACTATATCTATACTTCTTATGAGAGGCCAGTAAAATATTGTTAGAACACAAGATGCTCAATGTTACCTCATTGATATGCAAAAACCCTAATACTAGTAGTGGTAGTATTGCCATTCAGACGCACGCATAAAAACACCATGACAAATCATCAATGTGCCATTATGTTATGTTATTAGATGGCTTCGTTGAATTCTAACGTAGAATGCGGCCTGTTGTTTTCTTGATAACAGACCGCTGCTGAGTATAACACACTGTTGCCATGGACGCAATTCTGTTCACTGTAGAGGACAGCTATCAATCAATCCGCTGAAAGAAGTCCAGATAATTTATCAGCGGGGGTCGTCCAAAGGTGGACACAATGATGCTAATGTGTTAGCTCAGCTAGCTACATTACAACATGTTTAACGTTACTTTACAGGTGTGTCAACATGCAGCGGCTGTGCAAGTAGGAAACAAGATGACTGTACTGTAAACTTTAAGTAAATTTGGGAACAACACTGGTACCATTCACGATATGTTTTCAATTTATTTATAGTATCAATTCATAGCAAGAGACACTTTACAGATATTGTAAGTCTAGAAAACACTATATAATTTACAAGGACCCAACACTTGTAGTAATTCCCTCCAGAGCGAGCATTTAGTGCGACAGTGGTGAGGTAAAACCCCCTTTTAGGAAGAAACCTTGGACAGACCCCGGCTCTTGGCAGGCGGTGTCTAACGGGGCCGGTTGGGGGTGTGATGAATAGTGGCAATAACAGTCACAGTAAAATTTCAGTTTCTGGCTTTAAGTATCACTTGTTCTAGCAAAATAGATTATAGATCAAATGATGTAAATGTCACAATTTTAACTGAAAATTGCTATTTTGGGTTCCACTAATATTCAAAACTAAAAAAACAACAGAATTATGTTTGCTGTTTCAAGCTATTAGTTCTAATTGAAATTGAATCATCAGGAGGAGGTACAGGTGTGGGAAAACAAAAATTGCTAGATTGCATATTAGCAATCTAGCAATTTAGCAAGTCAAACAGTTTTCAGATTGGACATCAACAAACATAACTGCTCAGAGGGAATGCAAGCAGTGCTGTGCAGTATGAACATGTTTTCAGGCATATGTAACATTTACACAGTCTAAATAAACTATAGCAGTAAGTCAAATATTGATGGAAAAGGCCCATGTATCTTCATTCAAATTGGTATTGTTCAATGTTCCCTTACAAATGCAGGCTTTAGTGTGAAACACACATGGAATGCACCTTTTAGTAGAACATGTTGCTTTTTCGGCTGTATCTATCAGACCCCTACAAGAAGCAGCATCATCCATCACTGTCAGTGTTAATATTGTTTCCCCTCACCTCCCAATAGGCAGCTTCTGTTTTGGTTTACAGCATTTATGTTTTCAGACTTGTGTACTCACAGGCCCTCACCTGGCTTTGCTCTCTGGTACCCCCCTGCCACAACGCATAAAACTAATTCCAACATTACATGCAGCCAGCATATCAAAATGCCTCTGCTTGAAGACCCCCCCCCCCCTCTCTCTCGTCACTCCCTCCAGGATTTAGCTTATTATTGTTTGTGTTTTATATTTGGTTTCTTGTTTCAAGATTACTTTGTAAATGTCCCTGTGAAATTGCTGATTTGATGCAGTTAAGATTTACAAGATTTGCAATCGATTACATTTCAATGTTTTTTATTGTTTTTTTTACTTTTTTTACTAGAGAAATGGAAAAAGGTTGACAGATGCACTGTTCTCTTTTAACACTGCTTGATACATGAATCAGATGCCAAAAACATAACTGTTAATGAAAAATTTAGAATACAAAGCTTTATCATAAAAAATAAGCCCGTGGCCCTGATAAAAACAAGACCAATAGACTTCAGCCTCTTTTCTTTGGTTAGGTGATTGTCGTCACTCCACTTACAGTAGATGCAATCTTACAGCTCCAGCTGCTGTTCCAGCAGATGTATCTGTCATATTTAGAGGGAAGAAAATGACATCTCCCTCTAAAAATGATAACCTAATGGTGGGTCTTTCTATCTCTCCGTGTGGCTGTCTTTCCTTTCACGAGCTTCGACCATCATGTGTAATAAACATACAACTATTTCAAACAGTGTATCACTGCTCCTCCTGACTTTTCTCTTCCTTTCTAGTCCCTTTGACCATTTTCTGTTGCTTGCTTGCTTGCTTGAGCAGAAAGCACAGAATATACCTGTGGACCGATTTTAGGAGATGTAAGTGCCTAAGTGATTTTGGTCTGAGAGTCTGCTCGTCCACCTCCTCCGTACCAATCCTGTAAATTCATAAAGGTCAAGGCTCCCACTTGTATACGATAGCTTCAGCTCTCTTTCCCTTCCATCCATGGACATTCACATCCACCCTTTAAACATGAACTAGTGAAAGGAGGGAAACTGTTTCATAGGCAATTCCCTGAAAACCATAGATTTCCCCTGTGTCTGTTATTAGCCATATCAGAAATCATTGATGAAATACAAGCTCTTCACGGCAGCATGTGGAAATGATTAGCACTGACCCAAAGCAAGATATCAGGAAACTAAAACCACAATGTGAGATATCACGGCGCAAATGTTCAGCCTGATAGCATTAATCATCGGCCCTAATATTGTCCTGAAAAATGACACAGGATAACCATTTTAATGGCTTTTCTTTGTTCACTTTTGGGTTGCCACTGACAAAAGAGTAATGCGAGTGTGACTGTGGGTTTGAAGGGAACTACAGAGTTGTGTTACCCAGATGTTGGTGTACTGTATGCGAGTGAGTGCACCAGGCAGCACAAAGAACTGGTAGTGTACTGTATGTCACACCATGAAAGGGGGAGACAAATTGAACATCTGGTCAGGTAAGAAATAAGGCACAAGGTAAACTCTACTGAATCTCAAGTATGTACTTAAATAGACACAGAGACGGTCTCACTGTGAATGCCAGGATGCCTGTATCAAAGGAAGGTGACTCTGCAGGAGAAGACTCCCACAGAGTGGAAGACTGAGGCAACACAGTTCTTGTTTGCATGAGTGTTCGGCTGAGGGAAACTCTTTGGATATTTCTGTCAGAGTAAAGTGAGCTGCAGGCCTGATGCTGGATTTATTTGACCAAAAATACTATATATATTTACCTTGAAGTATTTATTTTAAAACTGTTAACAAATAATGGTTCCTGTTATTTCAAATAAGTTGACTTTACTAGAAATGTGTGTGGAACCAGTCTATTGTGGAAACCGGTTACACAAGGTGAAACTTTACAGGTCAAGTTGTGTTAAGACAGAGCAGTAGACAAATCAAGTTTACATCAGTAGTCAGCACTAGAAATTGTTAGTAAACTTAATTCTTTTTCTGGATTTATGTTGTATTATTATTATTATTATTGTTATGAAATAAGCATGTTAAGTGAACACGTTAGGCTACTTCTCACCACTAAGATAGTAATTTGCTAGCATAAATGTTTTTTTCTTTGTGACAATCTAACTTTAAGAACAAGTTACTAAACACATGTGTTCCAAAATAAATAGAAGGGAAACACAGCATCTTCGGACACTGGCAATTTTCAATGAGATGTGCTTCAAAGAGCAATTCCCTGAGGAACCAATTTTTTATTTCTGATTTGTCTTTAACATTTCCTCATTGCCCAGAAGCCATCAGTCCTACCAGGGTCTCCATCATGGTGCAACAATAAATTATAGATAAATATTAACACTTAATCAACCATACAAAACTAGAACACGTGCATAAATGCACACCCAACATTAACATAACAATAATAAAACACACTTTAACTAGGACAGAAACTGTTCACAACATATATTTTGCTTCCCATAAGCCTTTGCATCACAGAACAGTTCAAATGACCCCGCCCTTCCCATACAGAAACAATACTGTAACTTTTCCCACTTCAGTCCCCCTACAGGTCGGTTACAGCTTGTCAACTACAGGTAGTTCCAATTAAACAACATGTATGAACCCAGGGGTTAATAACACGTGTACGTAGCCGACCATTCTGTGGAATATGTTTCCACGCCACTTAAATGTGTCTCTAGCTTGAAAAAAAACGCTGATTACCTTATAAATGCTAGTAGTCAGGGCACAGAGGAAGTAAAAATACCACTAACAAGGCTCAAAATAGCACCACACTTACACCAATTTACTGCTAAGCCTAACCATGCTTTTTCACCAATCTTGCTCATTTATAGCAGAACTGTGTTTCTCAATTGGCAAGGCTTGATAGGATGAAAATTTAGAAAGTTCTATTCATTTTACTGTTTTTCACATTATCATTATAGTCTAAGAGGCTTTTTTGTAGAACACATTAAGCTGCAGGTGTGAGAAATTTCAACTCTATATTGCTTGCATCCTGGATTTTTCTTTTTTCTTTTTTTATTGTTAATAGTAGTGCCACTATGTGGCAGATTGGGCTCATATTTCTTGGAAAATGAATGCAAATCATGTCCAGTCATTGGGCCTAGTTACGTGTTTCTAGCTCATTCCAGCTCACGGGAATTTGAGCCGTGGCGGAAGATGACAAATAATACTATACTGGGAGAGAAACAATAGGGTTAAAACCCTGTTTGGGATTGATTTGAAAAGGGATGGATGGGAGATGGGTGACATCAATCAAGTAGCTTATACATTCCCCACTAATGTCTGTGTTGTGAGGAGGAGAGCCAGATGTACAACCTGCACCCTCAAAGAATAATCCATTATTGTACTTATTGTGTCCTCTAAATATTGGTGTTATAGAATTGCAATGTCAAAATATTCACCAGAGATCTGAAAACACTAAGTAGGGAGCCAAGTAGTAGTTATACAATGTATCTTTTGTTAATCCAGAACTTCAATCTTCAGAAGTTCAAAACACATTTCGCAAGTTTCTCTCATTACACTTTAGCAATCCACCACAGATTTGAAAGTTGTAAGTCTTGTTTCACACACAGCTCTATTCGTAATTGACTCCACCATGGAGTAAATGAGGAGAAAATGAAAAGATAAATTACTCTAATGGGAGGAAATGAAGTGTGAAAAGAGACATTCTTCCCAGTTTATTTTAGGATGCAGCACATTGGTAAATTGAAATACAACAAGAATCCAGCTTCTATATAAGAAAGATTTTGCCATGATTACAGAAAATGATGTGATTTTAATACCAGGCAGTTGTACATGATATGCACTGATTCATTCCTTTCTTGGTAGAAAACAAAACAACGTAAAAAGTGATCAGCAAAGAATGCACATATGCAGACAAAATGGGGAGAACTGTGGCATGAGATGATAGATTATAAAATAAATATTAGCCAATTAAACCACATTTGTTTAAGGTTGGAACATTTACCCCCTGCAGCTTTAGTGCTTTACAGTAGATTTCATGCAAATAGGGGGGCTGGGTAGCTTTGTTTTTGTTCTGCTCCAGCTTAAAGGTCAGGTCTTACGAGCTTCCTAGCACCATTAAGACACAGTTTGTCTAAAGCCTTTCTGAAGGACAATGCTCAATGAACCTGAACACAGACAGGCCGTGATAAATGAGAGGGAAAAGTTATGGTTCCGCTCGATGAAGTCAAAGGGCAGATGGAGGATAAGAGTGTGTCTCATTTCAATATGCTGTTATCGTCACGACTCAAAAACCAGACAGTAAAAGAAATTTGTGAGGCTCAGAAATTGGAATCTCTGCACATTCAAGGATGCACTATTCTGAATTTAGACTGGAAATCCCCAAGGGAGTTTTTGACCTTTTTCATTTTAAAGGCTTATTCTTTCAGCCAGTGCTCACTTAATTTCCTTTTCTTTCTGCTACCTTTCTTTTTTATTATTTATTTCCAGCTCCGTGCACTTGTCACACCCACAAACAAAATTAAATTATCATTTTAGAAACTTAACTAATGGAATCATTTATCAGTTTCACCCCATTATTTCCTATAATCTTTCTTTATGGCTGCATGCAAACAAGTATATAATCTACACATGCTGCAGGAATTACACTGACTGCCACTACGAGGAAATGTTCACCTAATGTTAGAATGACTTTGTGAGCTCTAAGCTCCACTGAGGATCTTAAAAGGAGTCATATAGAGTGATATGAAGGCCTTGTATCTGAGCCCAGCGGAAGCTTCTTATTGATTTGCTTGTCTAGTGGCTCTCTGTAATAATAAGGAAATAAAACCCCTGGATATAAGAAGATTGATGTTGATCAGCAGCCTGCCTCAAGTGTGGCTTGTCCCTTCTTATTAGTGCTCTCTCCATGCACAGTGTTCACTGATGACTCCATTGATATGCAACTGAAGAGAGGAGGCTATGTATTGCCATCTTGAGGAGGATTACCCCATGATTGCTCTCTCTGTCATCTAAGTCAGAATCGGCAGAGAGGTTGCCATGGATCCATGGGATATCAGGGCAAAGCATGAGCTTGTATCGCCACTCACACATAATCAGCATGGCCGGACACTCTTTATTATCTAGTTAGTAGAGATGAGAAAAGGAACTGCAAGCATGCTTTATCATTTTATAAGTCAAACCACATCTGCCTTCTCTTATGCTTTCATTATGTAGAGAAAAACAAATGAGCAGCCCAGTTAAGACGTTCAGTTAAGTCCAGATAACGTCCCAGAAAGGACATTCTTTTTACTGCGAGACAGCATGCAATCACAACAACTTGACACAACTGTATAATACAAGCAAGAAAATGGTTTGAAAAATAAAATGCTAAACTGTATGAACAATGTATCCTCTTAATTTTCATACTTTGACCAGCAAGACAACCTTTAAAGATTTAGAGTAGGACTACACACACACACACACACAAACATTAATTTAAGGATAAGAATAAATCAAAAACATAAGTAACAACTCAACTCACTTGACCTCAGGACAGACTAGTTTTACTGAACCATTAGTACATGCTTGTTTTGAGTAATTCATACTGTCTGGTCAGATTCATCTGCATCAGTAACTAGAAACGTGTCTCGTAATAATGGCTGCAAATTTGACTTCAGTTTTCAGGGTTGGTGTGACATTACAAAGCTAAATGTGATGGTGCATACGGACACAATCAATTTCTTAAGAAACAGTTGGAAGTTTTCCACACTCTTAGGACCCCGGCTTCCTCTGAGACCCTAACATGTCCTAAATGTGCATACAGAGAAACATTTCACTAAGTACATTTCCCCAAAGACAATAAATGGTATTTTAATGTATTTGTGACACTGCTCAGAATAAAATAACAGTAATCTCATTCTGTCATGGTAATTACCACCTTTAATTTATGAATTAGCTCAACAGTAATTAACCAGCTTTAGTGTGGTGTGGTGTAATGCAGTTACATTCATAACCACTCAAGTGTGCAGCATGGCATCTACTTTTAGCTGTTGGATATACAGCAGTAAATCAAATTTAACTGAGATATATTAAATTTACCATCAGCTCCTACGTATGGCTGCTGTCACTTGCACTCTGTTCCCTATAGCAAAACATTTGACAACTTTTGACAACAATACACAACAACTGTCACACATGTTAGCATCTATCATCTCTTTGTGAATGTATTCATTGGCTGTGACGATGCAACTTGCTGCTGTTTGAATGGTTGAATATTATAGAATGACACCCATTCTTTGGACCTGACAGTGCACATCAAGATCACTTTGTTCTGACAGTAGCCTGGTTTTGCCAGCACATTACATCTATATGTCATCCTTCAAGCAAAATACATTGAAATGGGCTGGCTGGAGGGTGTGATATTCTAGCTGTGGATGGAATTACGTGAGAACAGGACCTGCCTGTGTTTCTATATAAAGCAGTGGTTCTTAACCTGGGTTCGATTGAACCCCAGGGGTTCGGTGAGTCAGTCTCAGGGGTTCGGCAGAGGTCAAGACACACACCTGACTCATATGATTCGTGATGACATGCCCTGCTTGGCTATCATTGGCTGCAGGTGATCACGCAACATTGCTTGGCCTATCTGTGCTGCAGGGAATTTGGCACGTTCATTAGTCGAATTGTGACTGTCGTGATGGTACGTCGTGTGATTTCTTTCTTAATATTTTAATCCCTTCATACTAACTATGTCGAGCAAAAAAAGAAAGTGGTCAGACGAATATGTACAATATGGATTCACATGTATAACGAAACGTGATCGGAGTCAGCGTCCTAACTGCATGATTTGCAATGCCAAGTTGAGCAATTCTAGTCTAGCACCGGCAAAACTAAGAGAACACTTCCTTAAGCTGCATGGAGATGGACAATACAAGAACACAACGCTCGCTGAATTCAAGGTGAAGAGAGCCAGATTCGATGAAAAGGCTACTCTGCCTGTTCTCGGCTTTGTACCCATCAACAA
The DNA here is from genome assembly GCA_026937815.1 of Etheostoma perlongum. Lineage (NCBI taxonomy): Eukaryota > Metazoa > Chordata > Actinopteri > Perciformes > Percidae > Etheostoma > Etheostoma perlongum. The sequence goes on along the minus strand of CM049383.1, from coordinate 22,644,506 downwards.
ACCGATCCTCACAGCATCGTACGAAGTTGCTTACCTGATCGCAAAGCAGGGTAAACCACACACCATTGGTGAAACACTCATGAAACCAGCTGTGTTGAAGATGGCGAATATCATGCTGGGAAAAGCGGCTGAAGTTAAGTTATCCCAAATTCCTCTTTCAAATGACACCATTAGCGACAGAATAGAGGACATGAGCAAAGACATCTTGGCTCAAGTAATTGCAGATCTGATTTCAAGCCCGGCAAAATTCAGCCTTCAACTCGACGAGACCACAGACGTTTCCAATCTAAGCCAGCTTGCTGTATTTGTGCGCTATGTGAAAGACGACGTGATAAAGGAAGATTTTTTATTTTGTAAGCCTCTTACGACAACAGCTAAGGCAGCCGATGTGAAGAAACTTGTGGATGACTTCTTCAAAGACAACAATCTTTCGTGGGATATGGTTTCTGCAGTTTGTTCGGACGGAGCTCCAGTCATGCTGGGAAGAAAGTCTGGTTTTGGTGCGCTAGTGAAAGCCGATGCACCACACATCATTGTTACGCATTGTATTCTGCACAGGCATGCGTTGGCAACAAAAACCTTGTCTCTGGCAGAAGTATTAAAAATTGTAGTGGAATGCGTGAACTATGTGCGAAATAGTGCTCTGAGGCACCGCCAACATCGTCATGCAGATTGCTTAAAAAATTCTGAGTTCATTCTCATTTTAGCGTACATGGCTGATATCTTCGCAGCTCTCAATCATCTCAATCAACAGATGCAGGGCGGTCGAGTCAACATCATCAAAGCGGAAGAAAACCTGAAGGCAGAAGCAAGCAATTGCCACGCACTTAGATGAGCTTGCAAAGTCTCTCGACTGATACTTCCCTACAAGAGAGTCATATCCAGCATGGGTGAGACAGCCGTTCACGTTTAGTGTTGAGACAACAGATGTCAATGATGAATACCTCGATGAAATCATTGAAATTCAGCAGAGCCAGGTTCAACAGCAACTCTTCAGAACAACAACGCTCTCAACGTTTTGGTGTCAACAAATGGTAACGTACCCTGTTATTGCTAAGAAAGCTCTGGAGATTTTCATACCGTTTGTTACAACATATCTTTGCGAGCAATCCTTTTCGAGGATGCTGGACATAAAAACAAAGAAAAGGAGCAGACTTTGTTGCGAAAATGACATGAGAGTGGCACTTGCCAAGGTGAAGCCGCGCATTTCTGAACTGGTCTCTGAAAGGGAACAGCAGAAGTCACACTGATTTGCAGTAAATATTCATTATTATGTTTTTGTTTTTGTGTGAAAATCATGTTTTAATGGTTTTGTTCTTTGAACACTGATGTTGATGCACGGTTCATTTTGTGCACCAGTAAAATATATACCTATGTTTTGAATTTTATTTTTCCAATTAAGAAGGGTTCGGTGAATGCACATATGAAACTGGTGGGGGTCAGTACCTCCAACAAGGTTAAGAACCACTGATATAAAGAAACAGGGTCTGGCAAAGGTTTTAATTTGTGTCAATTTGGCAGTAATACACGGTTAAATTACATGTCAAATGAACATCATTTCAGTGTTTGCATCTCATTAAAGCTAGTTTTTAAACAAATGTTTGTTGACGACATGAAAATAGCTGTTCTACCAAAGTCTATTTTCTCTTGCTACTGTATGTAGGCTTGTGGTCTTAATTGTTAAGATGTCATTGTGCTAATATTTGTGTAAATATGAAATTTCACAATACTGCCTTCATTTCATCTTTCATGGCTGTCTGGCTTTTCAGCAGCTCAGATGTAAGGCATGTCACATCATTTACAGGAAAGATTAGCAATCAGTGACTGCCAAGCTATACTGTAAATAAAAGAAATTTTCTGTTTTGCATTTATTGATTTACATTACATTAATACTCAGCAATTTGCATTTAAAATTCAGGTTTGGACTGTATTCTGTGAAACCTCAACTGTAAACATCCAATTAAGTTTGAGAAATGAGAACAGTTTGGTAGCTGTACTCGCTCCTCTAATCACCAGGGTGAGGTCTCCAACCTGTACACATTGATCCGGTATTGATCTGTGTATGAGAAACTCTGGATTACCCAGTTCTTCATTCTCACTCTCCACTTTCAGTCGATATTCTGACTGAAGGGCAGCAACTCATTGGTCAACAGCTGACCAACACAGATAGACACAAAGAGAGAGAGACAAATATAAGAAATAAAGAGGCATTTGCAGTTTGGTGCCGCAATAACAATAATGTCAAAAGCATAATTCTCCAGCTTTACCATAAACTATGTTAGCTATTCCTCTACACTTTGAAGTTTATAAGGCGGTCCCCCCTTCTCCTCATAATTGCAATCAGTAAGAGTGTAAGACCTCCCCTTACACTCTTTCTTCTCGCTGGTTGCGAGACATGTCAAATATGCTTATTTTGCCTTTATAGTGCAGCTTTCACTGTTCTTGATTTGACAGAATAAGGCTACAAGGACATGTTTTCCCTCCATCTTAGAACATCAAATGATCTTTGAATTGCTTCTGTCGCCAAGAAAGATAATGTGGTGTTGTCGCATCTGCCAGTATAATGTAAAACCATGTGTCAATTTTGTCAGCCTGGGAGAGATTTTGTAACAAAATTGTTTACTCTTCGTGAAATTGAATAGCCCGATCAAACTTGTATGCGCTAGATGGTGGTATAACAACTCTGCATCAGCTAAATGTTACAGTGGCTTACAGCTACTTTTGTATTTTTTCGAGCAAAGCAGAGCTTCTCCTGTGGCACAGTTCATTTTCACATTAATTCAGTCACCATTTCTCATTTAAAACCTAAATGCATGTTTCCTGCTATGGGAATCCTTATAGAATCAATAAAGACAAAGTCAGTTTTCCAGGGTGAACATTTTCCTCCTGGCAAGTAGATTTAATCTGTTTCATATGCAGGACAAGCTTGTAATCAATACACCCAAAATGAGCCTGTCAATTGTACAATACGCAAGCAATTGTAATCAGATGTTAAGAACTGATCACGTGGGAATTGAACAAGTATAGGCTGACTTTGAAAGTCACCACAAAACAGATTTTTCTGGAAATCGGATATTGAATTTCAAAGCACAACCTTTCACGATGTCAACCACATTTGCCTTGAAAAGTGTTTGAGAATATTGTTTCACCCATGACATGTTACTGTATTTTACTTGAAATTGATCGTGTGCACAAACATTGCATCATCAATCACCCGACCTCTAAAGAACATTTTAAAATGAGTCTTACATCTGTTTTGACTTCCAGCCTTTATCTTCTTGGAGGGCTGTAGTTAATAGATTCACCATGACGATATCTCACTCTTTCGCTGCCTGTGTCAACAACATCCTTTCATTTCCAAGCATGAAAAGTGTGCTGGCAGCTTTTCTGCCTCATTAAGACAAACGATTTTAAGCTAATTAAAGTGTCAAAGCTGATGGCATTGTTCCATGTACACATAAGGATTATATGAACTCCGTCAGTGTTTTTGATATTTATCTCAGTTATTTACACAATACAAAAAACACCGAATTGTTTGATGTTTAGATGAAATTAGATGGAAAGATTGGAGATGACATTGATGCCAAAAATAAACAAGAATTCAAAGTCAGTTGTAGTGTTTTTAGTCAGCTCATCTCACTATCCTAAAAAGATGGTGATTGCCATAGATGTTTTCTTTTTATGTCCAGGCCTGTATTCCTACCTCTTTCTCAGCAAGACAAACAAATTCTGCCAACACACACCTTAAAAACAGCCAGTCAGCACTGGAGTTTTAAAACCTGAAATATTTCCACAAAAAGCCTTGAGGGAATGAGGAAAAACAACGTTGTTATTTGAGTAAGTATAACTAACAGCCGGCCTGGAGAACAGTTGATCATTTCAGGGTAGCTGTCCTGTCAAAGCCACATACAAAGACTGTGTCTTTGCTAGTGATTACACTGTCTGAAGGATTTGGAGTGTTTCATTAGATTGTGCCAAAACAACTGATGTGAGAAAGATGTAGCAGTTAATGGGGTAAATATGGCACTTTTGGACTCACCGTGCAATCATTTTGGCTACAAAAGAAAAGTAAAAACGTACACTGCATGAACGGATTGGCCTGTCTTTCTTCTTGAGCTGTTAAAGCTATCTTGATGTTGAAACTGGCATAGAAGGAAGTAGATAATGAGTTTTATATTGGGCTTTACTGTTTCTTTACATTTGGTTAGTCACTCTTTATAAGGAGAGAGCTAAAGCAAATTTGTTTGTGCGTCTTACACACACTAGGCCGATAAAACGGGTGTGACGGAGAGGTGTAGCTAACGTGCAGCTTTAATACTTCCATTATTTATTTTATTCCATTCTTTTCATTTTGTGTTGCTTACCTCCCACCAGTTTAATATTTTTGATCATTTATTAAATTCATGCATTTGTCTGTGATTGGCGATTATTTTTTGTTGCTAAACTCAAACTGTGTTTCTATGGCTGTTAAGTTAAAACTGAAGCTCAGTCATTGGCAAAAAGGCAAAATCCCTGGCCTGAAGAGAACATCTTTTGTTTTTTACGCTGTAAACGTACCATGTTTAAACTTGTGTCAATTCAATCAAATGTCTTCTGTGACTTGCAATAATGTATAGCATGTGTTTGTTTACGGACTCTGTTACGGGACGGTGCAGTGAGGACCCAAACGCAGAGAGGAGGAGGCAGGCAGGCAGGAGCAGGTTTACAAGAGTTTATTCACGGAAACACAGGGCAAACACAGAGGAAAAAACGGTCCAGAATCCCAGGGAAAAACAGGCAAAAATCCTAAGGGGTCCAAAACAACGGAAAGCAAGGGCCTGGGGAACAGGAGCGGGGACAGACAGGATCTAGGGCAGGGGAGACTCACCAGGAGATAGGACGCAAGAACAGGAACATGTAGGAGGACGAGGTACAAACAGGCTGACAGCTAGAACGATCTGACGAGACAAAGGAAACACTGGGCTTAAATACAAGCGGTAATGAGGTAATAGGGAACAGGTGAGACATCAGGTGAACCACATTAGGGCGGGGCTGGACAATCAGACAAGCACAAAGCAAAGCTGGACAAGACTAGACAAGACAGGAAACTACACTACCAAAATAAAACAGGAAACAGAACATACAGACGCTTACCGGGAACAGGAGACATATCAGGCACACAGGACCGGGGAAACACTGAGACAGGGAGGCAAAAACAGGAAGACAACCCCAACAAAAACCCCAAACCACAACACTCTTCCTAGTTTGAATGTTCTTCCTGTGGAACTTATAGAATAAAAAATACTTGCCTCAGAAAAAGATGTGCTTTTAAACCTTTCTATACAAAAAGCTTTTTCTGCCTAGTGTTTTTCCGCTCTGAGATTTTACTGCCTGCGGAGTGCGATTGTGGAACTTGTCTTTGATAATAAACTGGCTTTCTGCAAGGTGCTACTCAACACTGTCAGTATACTGTAAATGGGCCGCATCTTGAAATGTTGAAAAAATTTTTTATTCATGTTAGTTAATGAATTGTACAGTATTGCATGTCAATCAATGAAATAATCAGATTTTAACACTGAATATACATCTAAAAACAAAACTGTTTACACAGCAGACTATACTATAGGTTAGTACGTAGTGATCTACAAATGTCAACCCATTAGACACATTTTTTCTTCGGATGGTATAAGGGATTATACATACTTTGCCACACACACACACACACACACACACACACCTGATTTAAATAGCAACAAAATATGTGTGGAAGAATTATACAACAGGACAGCCTCTCACCTAGGCATCATTTTGGTAGATTATAGGCTGACACAGTCTTGACGATTTTATAATGAAATTGTCAAAAAAGATGTACTGCTCTTGTGTACTGTATGCTGCTTTTGTAACTTACTGGCCTGTGACATTTTTCTTTTTCTTTTTACTCTTAGCTCCAAAGGAAAGCAATGGCATCAGTAGGAGAACACCAGACCCTGCCAGGGACTTGTCAACACAGGACACAGAGAGCGAAGTGCACTCTGTTACCACTGTCTCGCCAATGAACATCCCCAACCACCGGCCTGTTCTCGAGGGCCTGCGGTTTCATGAACACCTACTAACAAGGGATTTCCAGGGGGACCAGCACTTTTTTAAGAGCGATGGCTCTGTGGCTGCATATTCCACCATGCCAGGCTCTGTGTCTGCCTCAGATGCAGGAGACCCTGTCACTCAGCTGGTACCACATGCAGATGCCCCACCTTTCTCAGACGTTGCCACTACTGCCACTGAGGCTGCCACCTCCCCACTGACCACATTTACTCCTACAACACCAAGGCCACCCATGTCTCTCCCTCAAATAAGGTCCTCTAAGACAAGGGGGGCTGACAAGGTAGAGCCAACAACAGATTTCCTCACCACTCAAGTGACACCAAATAATATAAGTTCAATCAATGAAAACCCAGTGGCTTCCTTATCATTGCAGAGAAGTCAGCCTCAAAGTTGGAGTCCTTCTCCTGAAGAGGCCAAACTTACACCCTCCTCGATGAAGATGGAGAAAGGGGAGGCTAGGGAGACTGCACTAAAAAACAAAACCAGCCCAGATTATCCACTCCCCAACCTAACTACCCGAGAAGAAGGTACCACCACGACATCCACAACCATTATCACCACCATCACCACCATGCAAACAGCAGGTAGGCCTGTTTTCTCTGACTTTCAAAGATGTACTGAGAAGAACATTCAAGCAACTTGGTGAAATAAATAGCAGCAGTATCCAAATACATTTTTCCCCAATGGAAATTAAAAATTGAGAGTACCTTCCCCCTTAAATTAAACACATGCTTTTCATTTTGCATGCTGCACACTATTCATTTTTCCACCAGGGATAACAGAGTTGCTCATGTGTCAGAAACAATCAGATTTTTCCTGATGTGTCCTGACTGTCCTTTCCATTGGCCACAGAGGGCTGACGGCCCAGATGAGCAGTGTCGGAGAGGAGATCTGCAGAGATAGTTAGGGGGTTACGGGGTCATGGTGACACAGGTGGGCTGTCAGAAAGATCAGTGGTCTGGGAAAAAGGGAATAACTTGTCTTTTCACTGTCTCCCACAGAGCCATGCAGCCTGAATTTCACTGACCCTGAGGGTAACATCGAAATCCTGCAGCAACTTGACTCTGGAGTGGAGTGTAACTATCTGGTTACGGTCTACCTGGGATATGGCATTGAGGTTCAGGTCAGTACTGGCTCTTTATTATGTGATCCAGTAGGCGATTTGAGGGGGGATGAGATCCAGATGATAGCACATTTATCAAAATGCATGCTGCTTGTAAACCTGCTATCCTGCCTCTACTTCCAGCAGCAGCAGAGAGAATGCAGGGACAGAGGAATTGTTTAGTTTAGTCCGTCTGACTCATTGATCCTTTAACTGAGGTTTGTGCAAGTTACAATATATGGCCACCCATTGTTCTGAAAATATCAGTACTATGTATTGATAATCCATGTTACTGAAGTAGCAGACTGGTTTGTAAAAAATACTGAAGCAAAGCAGTTGTTCATGTGGCGGTTCGCCAGTCCCCCCTGTTAAAAAAATGTACAAATCAACTACTGATGTCACCCTTATTAGCAATTTTAAACAATATACATATGCAACTTCTGATAAACTGGTAATTTTGAAATTGCATCTTTAAACTAAAATTAATAGATTATTTTGGGCACTATGTACACAATATTGACATTTACAGTTCATATTTACACATCCCGCACAGCATCATTTGTCGTCTGGCCACCAGACCAATGTAAGTCCAATAGTTACACTCCTTTTAGCTCCCATCAATTTCTAAATTATAATCTGGCTTGTTGCTATTTTTTTTTGCTGTTTAATGCTGGGCAGTGTTTTAACTGAAAACAGCTGCCTGCATCTGCATATGATTAAAACAATGAGCTGAAATACACTATATAGCTCAGTAGAGCTGAGAGGAAATGCCATATCAGGTAACAATTGTCTAAAAGTAAAAAAATATATGCAAATAATAATATGCAAAAATGGATAAAGAGCATGGACATATTTTGGATTAGTCTTAGCGGTAACAGTATTTTCTGGTCTTGTGTGGGTTGACGGAGATAGACAGGCTACAAATTGTTGGGTTGAGTGGGTGCATGGGGGCACAAGTGATGGGGTCTGTCTGAGGTTGAAATGTTTGCTTGGTAAGTCTTTTCACAAAAGGTTATAAAAATTAAACTGACAGTGTGTGTGTTCCGTGGCATTTGCAATTTCTCAAACGCCTCATTTACCACAGGAGACTTTAAAACGTGGGAGCTTTGTCTTCCTGCCTCTGGAGGGCGAAGATAAGTATTGACAGAGTATATGTTTGAGTGTGTTTTTCTCTGAAAGCTTCCTCTGGGTAACACAAGTAAATTTTTAGCCACATACAGTGAGTAAAGGCACACTTTCCTACACATGTGCAAGCCTACAGACATATGCATTTCAATACATTTGAATATCAGATCTCCATTTTCCATTGCTTCTCCAGAAAATTCTCAAAACAGCAAGGCTGGGAAGGGACCTTAAAGATATTTTACCCTCGACTCATCTACCAGTTGTTATGAAGAAATAAAAGAAAGCCATGTGTTTCAGCCCCACCATGTGAACAGATGGGGCCACAGTCTCCCTCTCTCTTACAGTTAAACTGATTGTGATCTGATGGCACACTATACAGACAACTGCTGGCACAAGTGAAGAGAATGAGCCATGGTCTCTGTTTCTGGCGACGGAAGATAGAAAGATAGAAATTAAAGTCAAGTATGTGTCATACCTTCTCATCAGCAATGTGTGAAGCTCCTCTGCCTGGAGGCTATCCCTGTCCCAAGGGTTTAAAGGAATGAAGGGGATCAGAAAGCAGACTTGAGAAGGAGAAGTGTGCACAGAAAATGTTATGCAAGCAGGATAATTTTTACCCGGCATATTTAATGTTTTTTTTCCACAGTGATGATTTTTTAACATATTAACAATTAAAAATAACAATTAAACAGTGAGAGGATTTTATTGTGAGAATCCTACTTTCCATCATGTTGTATGCCTTTTTAAAGATACTAATCCTTTATATTATAGTATCCAATAAGAAAAGAGAAATGAAACAAACTGTTGTTGTAGCAACTAAATTCATTGCTTCATTGCTCTGATGAGCTTATTTGTCATCGTCACACAGTGATTTCTGCCATTTGTCTAGTTAGATCTTGAACAGTTTGTTGGTTTTTAGCCAGATATTTCTTTTCTGGTATTTGTTAATAACAGAAATACATGTCTCAGTATTTACTTTGATCAGCTGGGTTTTGATACCCTTTACAGTGCCAAGCATCACACAGTGGAAGAGCTTTCGCTCCACACTTCAGAGCAGAGCAGCCGTAGGAAGGACATTATGGTTGAAGTGCATGTTCTTGTTTTGGCAACCAGCCTCCGTTATGGAAGGGAGTCATCATTATAGCACAGACAGACCAGCAGTTTGCAAGGGCAAAGGAAGGGAATTAGGTTGAAGAAAAAACTCTAAAGGACAGATGAGGTGACTGTATAATATAATATACACACTGTATATAATTATTTATATTGATGTAGTGTGCCTATATTTCAGTAAAACATCACATCTATAGACACATAATACTCAGAGACCCCTTCTGATTTCCACCAGCTTTGAAAAACATCACAGATATCAGTGGGGAATAAATAAGCAAGATTAGACCTTTTCTGTGCTTAGTCAAAACTCCTTTCTGGATTCTGGCAGCTTCTAGGAGAGGGAGGATGAAAAATGTATCAGGAGAATTTACTGCCCTCAGCCTGACTGTTCAACACTTCTGCCACAGTTAATAGCATATAATGCATTGCCCTATCTGGTGATTCTGGCCACATTACAATTTATTTGCAGAATAATTGCACAAATATGAAGAGGCTGATGTAAAACCAACTTTCAGCGCAGGGATAAACTAAGAGTGTAATAAACTCGGAAAATATGTATTTTTAAAAAGGTCTTGCACTTTAATTTACACTGCACAAGCCTAGTTAAATATGTGCAGGGCATCTGAACAGGTAGTGCAAACTGTATTATGTTATAAGTTAATGTATGATAATGTAAGATATAGATTTTTGTCTGACATTCTTAGCAATTATATTAAGTTTAGCAATGACGAAGAACTCTTAAGCCAGAGAGGGTTACTGTAATTTTTCCCAATGAATTGGCCATATTTTAAGCACATCTTATTTCTGTCCTCTATGTCTGTCTCCTCCTCTTCGCTGCAGTCACTTTTGCAATAAGGTTTTAGAGGACAGATGGAGGTTTTCCAGAACTGGGCTGTGGCATTAAAGTGCTTAAAATCTGTGTTGGAGCTTTTTTTTTTATTTGATCAAATAAATCCAGTGGGTTAGCTAGCTATCAGCTCTTTCCAGGCCATCTGTCCCTCTCTGATTTCTCCGTCTCTTCTGCTCACTGATCTACCTGCCTGGGTCCAAAGGAGCTCCCACGTGAGGCTCTGCACAGGTTGTTCCAGCTCTGTTTCATGGTGGCCACATCCCTGCACTCTTTCTAAAATGAATGTATTGTGTGGGGAGAACTGAGAGAGGTTGATATACTTTAAGGGGTTATGAGCCCAGACATGGCCAATTTCTACCACTGCCACAAAGGCTGATTGGGGGAGTGTTTCCATTTTCTGACAGGCTGAAGCAGTATCATTCAAAAAGATGGTGAGGGAGGATTTTGAAGTCAATACTATATATCTCATATTTTAAGCTCTTCTCCATCCCTCTCCTCCGTGCTCAAATTAGGTTTTTGTCTTTAAGGGGGTCTCTCTATCTCATAAAAATGTTGTCACATCCCGCCCATAGCCTAACAAGGCTATACAATTAAATAGCCCATGGCAGGCTTAGGCTATAACGTGACACATGTGCACAGCTGACAGATTTTGTTCTACAGAAATGGATTCCTTTTAATTCATTTCAACATATTGATTGTAATTGTAATATTTCATTTTGCAATACAAAGAAATAGACTAAACGATTGAGTCTGAGTGTCATTCTCAGTTTCACAATGAATTAAAACGTAACTCATTTGAACCAGACCACCATCTCAGATATCCTCAGTGTCAAACACAACAATGCATTTAGTCTTTAATTTACAGTATACACTGGGGAAATGCACTAACTGGCAGAAATTAATAAAGCCATTGCACAGCCAAACTATATCCTAGTCTTATGTACACGTAGTAATAACACCTGAGTGTTCAGTCGTCTCGTGTGTTGAACCGTGGAAATAAATAAAGGAACAAATTTGGAATTTGCACTAAGATGTTGTTGGGTAGCATATTCGCTGAACATTCCACCATCAGAGATTGCTTTCCGGAGCTCTGAATGGCAGAGGATAGCTACAGATCAGTTCATACAATCATTAAAGACGCCTGTGTTTACAGAGACAAAACACACCAAACTGCCCTGCTCACAGAAACAAAACTTGTCAGGGTCAAGTATGAATTTGGCGCAGGTGGCCTTTTATTTAGGTGGCATAACTGACAGTGATATTTATATTTAAGATGTATTGGTGGTATTTACCTTCGCCCTATTTACCTTACCTTGGCAAGGTGACTTCTTCGGACTTGGTAGTGCTATCAAATCAATCATCATATGATATATGTACTGCAGTGCAGTCATGCTGAGCATCTAGGCAACTTCCCGTAGAACCCATATTATATGTTTTAATTTAATGTCTTTAATGGTAAGAGACTGCAAAGGGAACGGATAATGAGTGTTGTTTAAGATTTTATTACAATGGCACATATGGCAGACACCTTCAGATACGAGAGACCCCCCTCAGATTTTGGACTTTGTTGCTTTTCATAATTTCCCTCTGGCTCCCACATAATTCGAGCAGCCTTTTTTATTATTTCCATCCTGCTCACGTTTATAAGTTTTTCTATTTGTCTATCCTCTACCCTGTCTCAAGCAGCGTCAGTTATTTTGGTGAACCTCGGGATAAATTAACAGGACACATGAATTAATTTACACCTCTCACTTCACCTGTATTTAATTTATTCTCATTAATACTTTTTATTTTATTCTCTTGATTATGTTGGTGAAAACAGGCAGTTATTATCATGTGAAAGACAAAACAAACTCTTATGTTGTACTTTTATTTAATTATATTTTATAAGTATCGACAAATGCCTTCAGTCTCAAATTATAGCTTCCGTGTTTTTCATCCACAAATGAATGAATATTGTTTCAGATGTTTCCTAACAAAATACAACTTCAAAATCAAAAATCTAATGAGCTCAAGGCTACATGTACTAATGAGTTACATCTCAGGTATAGGGATAAAGCACGGTTGAGGCGGATGGTCAGTGAAAGGACCCTGATTGAGATGTTAGAGAGCATGCCAAGTGTTTATAGCCTACCCCGACTAGAGGGTTAACGATTGGTATTTGATGTTGCCTCTGCGACCACGCTCCTCTGACTCCAATCAATAGACATGTTAATAAGCAGAAGCAGTACTTGACACACAGCCTCCTCTCTGTGCTGGGTGAATTGCTGTATTGATCTTTGCACTCACATTTTAATTCCAGTATTTCTTCTAAAAGAAGCAAAAATGCACATGACATTGAACCTGGTCGAGTGTGGCTGATGAGGGTGTGAATTAAATTTGTTTTGTTGGTGTTCAGTGACAGCTAGTGCTCGTATCAAACGAAAGGGCCACAAGAAAGTGTTGTGAAATTTCCACTGAAAAGCATTTCCTCTTTAAAATACAATGATGCATGTAGTCCTTCCCTTTCGCCTCTGACATACTAAAAGTGACGTTTTGACAAGGTAATGCATATGCTTAGGTCATTCTGTGACTCAGAAGCACAAAGAATGTAACACATAGCAGATATGTTGCAGAGAAACTGAGCCTTACTGAGTAATGGAGGCCAAGATAGGCTTGCTGCCTTTAATCAACTTGAGATGATACAGAGGGAAGCCTTCATCATGGTGTGCCTTGGGGGAGTAGGCAGGATATAAAGAAGGGCAGTTTGATCTTGATGAGCTTTTTAAGGTGCCAGGGCTTTTCTGAGATGAGTCTTCATGGGGCCTAGTCACCCCGAGAGGAATGACTTCAGGTGACACTAATTGCTCCTCCACCCAGCTAGCTGTCATAAAGAGAGAAAACTCTGTCTGCCAGAAAACTACATTCTCTCCAACTCTATGTCACGATGAGGCTGGGAAAGTAAATGCCAAACAATACGAAGAGTAATTAGAATTGCATGAATTTAAATCTTTGCAAAAATGCACACTGCAGCAAAATAAACAAAGATGTCGAGGCCCAAGAGGTCCCGCAGAGAGTGAGGCTGATTTATCATAGAGCAAGAGCCTCATCTTATGAATGTGTTCCAAATGCCGAGGGCCTTATGCTTGCTTAACTGTAATGTTCTGGAGGGAAAACAAGATCATATTTGAGAGGATGGTCACATCTGGGCTACGTGGTGGAGGCAATTCTCAGGAGCATAAATGTTAAATCACAATGTGACATAAGTGACAATGAGCAAGTTAGTACTGTAATCAGCCACTGGCTCTGGCACATTCTCATTAACATTCAGCTTTCACTGATTGGTACAGTGGCGACCATTGTTTTAGACCGCAGGGCAAACAGGAAATGGCCTTGGCTGTTTCATACAGAGATGAATGTTCAATTAAGATAACGTTTTCCATATACTGAACACTGGAAGGTTTCTTTTTATATATAAGACTTCATCAGGAAGCAAACAAAAACTGGATGTGGTGTACCAAGATGATTCAAATGTGAGTCTGAGATACGGGGTGATGAGGGAGGTACACTACCAGTGTACTCCACTGCATCAGCCATAGTAATGATGACACTGCAGCTGGTGAGTCCAATGGCGGCTGATTTATTGCCCACAGCAGCAGGGTCATTTAATTTCCATGTATAGTGGGATCATTTTGATTACATACTGCTCATTTCTCCATCAGCAATGGCTCCTGTGAGCCAGTGTAAATGTTCATTGCAGAGCACCGCCAGATGTTTTCAACAGTAAATTATCAGTGAGAGCCAGCCTCTGCGGACAGTTAATACATACTGTGTGCTTACAGATGAATTAAGAAATGAGTGAATAAAGATTACATGCCAATGTGTAAAAAGGCTAATTTGTTTGACAGATTGTTTGTTTCAAAGCACTAGGAGAAATATGTTTCTTTGCCCTTATTTTAAACAGTAACTCCCTAATTGCATGAAACAGATTAATTTTAGTTTATCTCTTGTGTGGCCTGTCAGATGGCAGTGACTCTGTAATAACAGATTAAAACCCATGGCAGCCCTCTTTGTTTGGATGTGACCTCATTGCAACGCCCTGGAAGTGTAAACACACTAAAATCAAGGTATTTACTCCTGCAAACATTGTTTTCATTTGAAACCTTTATTTTGGTGACCTCCCCATTGTATTGTGGCCTTGCAGGTTGGTTTGTTTGTTATAGTGGTTTGATTGAAAGGACAGTATTTAGGGGGACGAGAGATGGCTCTCTCTGCTCTTGTCCTCTTATTTTGATTGGGCTCAGGAAATACTTTCCTGGAACACTTGGGAGGGAGGCAATAAATGCTTGAGGGTATTTTAAAAAAAAACTCGAGGACAGTCTTACATTGCTTGCATTGTTTAGAGCTTTTCTTTTATTAACCTGTGTAAAAACACTAAACAGACATTCTTCCTTATATCAACACAATTCTCAAAATGGAACAGCACAATGTGTAGATGGCATCCTCAGATAATGTTGTGGTTGGTGCTTGGTCAGCCAAATCCCTGGTCCCACAAATGTGTCTGCTGAGGCAGAGATTCCAGCTGGGAGTCACAATATAAGCCTGCTCTCATTACAGTCTGAGAAATATGCATGCGTGCACGCGTGCGTGCGTGTGTGCGTGTACATATACGTGCACCCACACATGCACACATATACAGTAGCCTACATGTACGTGTGTGTGGATAGACAGGAAGAGAAAGATTTCCCTCTGGGCATTTGGCTCCACCACTGGTGAAGATAAGGTGGTGGGATGTCTCCTGACATGGCCAATGATTCATAATTGAGGCAGGACAGCTGTTGCTGGCTGTGCTGACGGGTCCCAGGGTGGATGACAGATGATAGGGCCCTCTGGAACCAAGCGTTCTATCAGTAGAACTGCTCACCGTCCACTATCTGCTCACTTGTCCTTTGTGAGCCTCGCTGGTATAAGGACCAGAGGGTTAATTTTATTCAAAGAGAATTGAATTATTCAAATAAAGATAAATAGGCACAGACAAAACAAAAGAAATGACGTTGTGAAACTTAACGCTTGGCACTCAAACACGAACACGAATCTTAAGATATATAAAAGTGAGTAAGTTAAAGATATAGCCTGTCTGATGGGTGTTCCAGTGTCCGGAGAATTTATTTGCAAATGGTCATCCTTGGTTACTAGCTGAGACCTATAGAATAAGAAGAAAATATAATAAGATTATAAGTAGAGCCCCATCCATCAATCTAAGGTGACACCAAAGCATGAGGAGTCAGCGAATCAGCAACATACATAGAAAAGCAATGTATTACTTTGAAAATGAGCAGTACATTTTTTTTTAGCAATTCCGAACCAAAATAAGTTGGCTAGTGCAGGGGTAATATGTTCATATCTTTTGGTGCCAGTTATAATTCAAGCAGCAATGGTCTGCACCAATTTAATGGATGAAGCAGTGACAGATTAATTTCTGTATTCACAGCAGTCCAGGTAGCTTTATGTGAGCTGGAGACAACAATTTGTTTTACTTGAAAAAAAATTAAATAAAAACATAAATAGACTAAATGTCTTGTAGAAATTGCAGTTCAAATAAGTATTGGCCCAGGGTATGACATTTTATCCCAATTAAATTGTATTAAACATTTGTAGGTCCAGCATCTGATATCATTAAAGATTGACACTAGGGGAGAGTGAATTGAACAAGGATGAGAGGCTTTCTGCCAGTTCCACGGAGGGCTTCAGAAAGAACTACATTTGATTTCTAGCCTGATTTTTTTGGAGAGATGCTTGATGGAAATATTTATGAATCCTGGTGGAGGAATACCAGCCATCTCTTATCAACTCACTATGCACCTTTACTTAATGGTGGCTGCAAAAGAAACATGTCACAGAATATAAATTTCAGAATTAAATTCAGAGAAGAAAGAAATTGCACCCTCTGGCCTTTTCTTTTTAATACAAATCTTCAATAAATTCAACCTTGCTTCACTGTAGACTTACAAATGTATGTACAATAACAAAACACATACTTTTCATTCAAGTTCCTTGACAATGTCTAAAGTTTAAACTACAGGTACATTACACAAAACTGCAACAAAAACAATCAATTCATGTATTGTTAGAGTTGAGTCCCCATGGTTTTCAAACTTTGTTAGACAAAGTCAAACACAGTTAGGACAATTGCATTCCAAGTTGTCTGCACTCGCAACTCATCCTTAAACATATGAGTATGGGTGTTAAATTGATAAGGCAAATTACTGTGCTGTACTGTGGGGTGAATAAAGGAGTTAAAAGAGTGAGCCAGTAGCTCAAGTAACCTGATTTGCAAAACATCCAAGCCCTCTATATTAACTCAGACACAAAAGGAAGAAGTGGGGAAAAAAATAGAAATCTGCCTAAGGCTTTGTCATTGCCATTGCCCTTGAGAAACAGGAATTCTAAAACCATGTGGCATTCCTTTATTACTCACTGTGACACTGTAGTTTATAGCTCATGCAACAACTAAACTAAGCCACAATGTCAAGATGCACAGTTTTTCTATTAAAACATACAAGGGTGATTGTGTAAAATACACACATATTGTGTATTTGCGCTCTGTGTTTTCAGTTAGTCTGAAAACCTCCAGGGTGATCTTATGTTTAATTCTGGTTGTGATAAAAAAAAACAAATCAATCAGAGTGGCTGACCTCATGGATCATTCAGGAAGAAGTCACCTCTAAGCTCAGTCTCAGAGTGTCCATTAGACTCTCTGCACTTGTTGTCAGCTCTCCTTTGACTGAGTGACAGTTAGTCAACCTGCCAAATTCATGTTGCTGCCGCCATTGTGCAATGTGCTCATCCTGCCCACTGTCTCAGCTTTTCCAGGCTGCTGCACTAACACTCCTACACACATATTACCTCAGGGACATTGGCCTTTTTCTGCCTCATGGCATACCTGAGACCTGAGCCCATTACCTATGACAGCATTAGCTTTCAGAACATGTTGTGAATCTCACTAAGAGCTTGAAATAGATGTGGTTGAATAGGCTTTGAAGTTGCACTTGTCATTCAAAGGGACTTTTCTCCCCCTCCCCAAAAAAACGCTCCAAATTGTTTGTCCAAGCAGCAATTATTACTCATTTTTACGTTCATAGTGGCGGTGCCATTTACTGGCCACAACTATTACAGGACTTTTAAACAAATGCAGAACTTTCACCTAAGCGCTGAAGTTTAAGTCTTGTTTAAAAGTACAAATAAACGGCGACTTTGTTTTTTAAAATTTCCGTAACAAAAACGGATTCTGCGTCACGCGCAAAACCAGAAGTTAAAAGGTCCCACGTCATGAAACTATTACTTTTTTTCCCCCTGTGGCTAGAAATGATGATAGGTGTAAACCGAGCCCTGGGTATCTTGCTCTGACATTTGAGAAAATGAAAGCTCAGATGGGCTGATCTGGAATCTTGCCCCTTATGAGGTCATAGGGGGCGAGGTATTAAGGGACCACTAAGATCTATATAAAAGCATCCAAAGAGCTCCATGTCATGGGACCTTTAAGTTTTTATTTTACATTTTTCCAAACTTAACTAAGTAGTAGGTATTTTTTTGTGCCTAAACCTCACCAAATTGTGACTGTTTTTCAGAGCTAACGTGTAAAACTGTAATTGTTACATTCTCTGGTTTAGATATGGGGAAGAAAAACACTTCTGTGGGTCATGTTTCCTGCACCTAGGTGCACTAATTTATGAAATGCTCCTGTGGGTTGTATTAGAGGGTAGCGATAAACAACCTATTGCCTATACCTATACTAGTTGCATTCAAGACATGAGCTGGGTCCATTTGGATCTGATTGCAAGATGGTTTGAAATAATCAGCAGTGATATTTTGTATATACAGTATATTTGTATCTCCTCTTCTTTATTAGCACAGCCAATACACAAAACATTTATCTAGCAAATTTTTAATCTATCTGGTTAATCTTGAATTTTTGTTATTTGATTGCCTTTTAAGGTTTAGTTATTATTAACACATTTCTCTGAATTAGTGAAGGCCTCATTTTTATTACACTAAAGAGTACAAAAACAAACCCCTAAACAAACTATCTAAATAAATTGATAAATATCTGATTTGTATTTGATAAAAAATAAATCCTGGATTAACCCAAATAAAAGTCTGTCAAAGTTATTTCAGACTGCCATGCAAACACAAACATTGTCCATGCACCTTGGAAGTAGGTGAAGTCAAAAAGCCCTATTCTGCAAGGTGAAAGCTTTTTATTTTTATCACACAGAATAATAACCATGACCTGCGGTTGGATTAACATTCCTCTTTTATTAGTTCTATGGGGAATTAATCAGATGTTGCTCCAAAATGTGTCTGTGCTCCATTCTCCAGACAGTTTAACTATATGCAAACCTCTTGAGGTTCCTTCACCAGATTTAGATGCAGATGCTGTTCAAACCTGTTGAAGACATAAAGTACTGCTGTCAGAGTGGCTTCAAGGCACAAGGCAAACACAGAAAGAGGATGAGTCAGTCATGCAACAAACCATAAATGGAATGACAGACACATTCTACAATTACTCAAGAACATGTCTACAATCTGGGAGCAGGTTAACAAAAAAAAAGATTTAAACAAACATATCCCTGTGCAACTGTGTTGGTAGCCAACTGAGCAAGTAACACAACAGGTGACCCATTTTTCAGAGCAACATCATTAGACCAAACCTGGCTTAAAATGGAAACACAACAGTGTGTGCGTGTGTGGTGGTGGTGGTGGTGGGGGGCTGAATTATGATTCTATCCGATTTGAATTCAAACCTCATAAGTCAACAGTTAGTCACCATGTTTGTGTGTAATGTGATTTTTATAAAGTATAGAAATATTGTCTTTGGTCTTCAAAAAAGTGGATAGAAATGTGTATCTAACAGTGCCAAAACAACACACTGTTACCTTTCTGCTAGGTGTTACTCCAAAGACTCTTTGCAAACGGTATGCCAGTCAGTGAACCGTTTGCTTGCATGACGTCATACGGTCTGTGATGCCCAGAAGTGCAGCACTAAAATGTGCAATCTTTTTTGTAGGTGTTAAATGTGAGTGTGTTGGAGGGAGAGCAGGTGACAGTGGAGGACACAGGTGGCCGAGAGCCCTCCATCCTTGCCAATGAGTCACTCTTGATGAGGGGCCTCGTACTACGCAGCTGGAGCAACCAGATTTCCATCCGATTTCGTTGTGACCAACAGCACAACTCCGGATTTCTCCTGCTGCATTACCAAGGTGAGCCAGTACCACGTTAGATATCTTTAAATGGTGCATCAGTCCAACATTGCTCAGCTCAGTGTATATGTATGTATATATATATATATATATATATATACACACACACACACACACACACACACACACATATATATATATATATATATATATATACTACCGGTCAAAAGTTTGGGGTCACTTATACATTTCCATAACACTCCATTATAGACAGAATACCTGCTAATTTGGGTGGGGGGGCTGATCTTTAATGCAATACCTACATTGCCCATTACCAGCAACCATTCATCCAATGTTCCAAAGGCACATTCTGTGTACTAATCTATCATTTAAAAATAAAAAACTAGAAAAACATTGGAGAACCATTTTACTATTATGTAAGCACATAATGTAATCTGAAAACAGCTGCCCTGGTTAAAAAAACAATGCAACTGATCTCAGCTGGCATTCTGTCTACAATGGAGTGCAATGGGAATTTCTATGTGACCCCAAACTTTTGACCGGTATTTTTATATATATATATACACACACACACACACACACACACACACACACAGTCTTGTCTCACTATCTTTATGGGGACAAGTCATTGACATAATGCATTCCCTAGCCCCTTACCCTAACCTTAACCATCAAACCTAAATGCCTAACCCTAAACTAATTCTAACCCTGATCCTAAAACCAAGTCTTAACCCTCAAACAGCCCTTTAACGTTATGGGGACCAGCATTTTGTCCCCACAAAGCTGTCAGGACCCCATAATTATACTGTATTTCCAAATTTTGGTACCCACAAATGTAGTTAAACATGGTACACACACACACACACACACACACACACACACACACACACACACACACACACACACACACACACACACACACACACACACACACACGGCCACAGTGTATGAATGTGTGTGAATGGTGAATGTATCCTGTATGATGTAAAAGCGCTTTGAGTAGTCGTTAAGACTAGAAAAGCGCTATATAAATACAGCACATTTACATATATACATATACACACACACACACGACGCTGTCTGGGTCACTCCTTATCATGTTAAAGTTATCACCCCATTGTAATTGCAGGGATGTATCCATATGCTCATTTTACATAGAAAAGTAATTGGTCACAAAGTAGACACTTCAGGGCCAATATATGCCCAGTTTGAATACATACACAGCCAAGTTTTTGTTTTGTCTTTTTTTGTTAAATAGTCAGCAGCAAATATATACATTTTCTTTTAGTAAAAAAAAATTAAAAAGGAGGGCAAGCTTTAAAAACTTCTTTGGGATAAAGAAGGTGATGAAACAAAAAAGACTGGCCAGACTCAGTCTTTACTCAGTAGGGGGAAAGAGCGCTCCTCATGGTCCGACACCTTGATTTTCCCGTGGAGTCAGGCCGTGTCCATGCAGCCCTCCTGTTTGTTATCCTACATGTCGAAAGCGCGTCTCTCTGCTGTCCTCCACAGTTGTCTACCCTGTCCCACATCTCAGTGCATCTGAATGCCTCAATCTCCAATCCCATGCCCTCACCCTAGCAGAATGCTTATCAGTCCTGTCCAATCACATGTAAAGTATTTGCCTTGATTAGGTGAGATGAGGCGTGTCCAACTAGTGTCTTTATTGCATGTGCCAGGCAAGCAGAAAAAAAAAACCCAAAGGAAACAACACACACCTGCAAAAAACATGCAAAACACTAGCTTTCTGGCTACACTTTGTGACAGTAACATAGCATCATATAAAATGCTCTGTTACATGACATATGACCCACAATGTGTACATTGCAACTTTCCTTGATTATCAGTCAGAAGTCTGTGCTATAGGAGGGAAAATAGCTACAAATAGGAATTAACAGTTTTGTGAGGGCCTCTGTAGATATTAAACTCTACAGAATGAAATATTAAATATGATCAAATAAGTACAAGAGAAGACTGTGTGTCAGCCGCAAAATCTGTCAGCAGTTAGTTACTGTATCTCTTGATGATGGTGAACATGATGGCCCATAAATTCCTCCCTCTCTCTCTCTCTCTCTCTCTCTCTCTCTCTCTCTCTCTCTCTCTCGCGCGCGCGCATGTTTTGCTTGTGACATTTATCTTCCATGTCTGCAACAATGTCTGTTTATCTCAGCAATCGCACAAAGTGGCCAGCAATTACGTGCCCCATCGATTTAAATTGATGGCGGAAGCCAGTGACCAAAACATTCATCCCACCACATTACTGTGGTACTTTCACCAGATCAAAAAATGAAAGCAACCATCAAAACAGTGGCATGACATGAGATAAATCAGCCTGCTGCTGTTGGATGTGTGAATGTTTCTGTGTGGCCAGGCTGAATGATGACTGCGAGGGGTCAGTGCAGATTACACAGGGTGATGCATGCAGTAGCTGGGGACAGATGGTGACAAAAAGTTGAAATATATTACACTGTTAGTAGGTGCACTTTTTTCCTACACTTCTCCTTGCATTTCAGAAGATCTTATTCAGCATTATTTGGTGTTCAGTATTTTCCAGGTTTATTGTAAAAATATATAGACACCCTGTAAATATACAGTATATCCATCACCACGCTATATCTATCCATCCATTCACTGTTAAATAAACCCAAAAATTAAACTGCACTATGCATCTGATGCTGAGCTGAGGGGTCTGCAGGAAGACTCGGTGACTGGTTGCTGATGCCCGTCATATTATTTTTAATTGAAATTGCTGGCTGCTATTTTGTGACCCGTGCTGCATTTGCTCACACAGCTTCATAAGACATATGAATAATCAAGTGGTTTCTTATGTTCCATGCAAACCTCATATCCTAAATAGGATCGAAACCAAATGAGACTTGTAACCAGGGTATTATGCATGCATGTGTGCAGGTTCAGTGTGCCATCCCCATCAGTACTCATCAGTTAAAGAAAATATATAATGATAAAAGCTGTAATGATGTATGCCCTGAAATTAAGTGAAATCAAGGATTTCTTGAGCTTAGAATGATTGACATTTGTGATGAATATAGCCAAAGTTTTCGAGATAATGGCAGATGTTTGCTCCTGGAATGTAAGCTCCCACACCCACTCCATTAAACAGAGCTTTCTTAACAGGTGGGAAAAAAATGCAACTAAATTGCTGTACTGAATTTAACTTCAGTCTCTTGTTTAAGCATTTAAATAAATCTTGGATGATAAAATGTGGCCAGGATATCCACAAGTGAAAATCAGACTGATAATATCTGCACCTCTGTACTGAAAGGACAGAGATTGTTATTTGTTGAAGTTTGAGGCACTTCTTTACAGACAATCAGAAACCAGGATGATGATGGTTTCACACATGAGCAGCGTTTTTATGTTCTATATCATATCCCGAATGGGATTAGAACCAGGATAGGTAGCATGGACACTAGTGTGCATATAAACCTACCCATTAACAATGTGTTGGTGACAGCACAGACCAGAAGAGCAAAGCAGAACAAAAGAGAAATCAAACTTGGCTATGAAAGAATCAATCTTCTCAGTAGGTGTCTGGCCTAGGGCACCAAAATGGTGGGACACGGCACTGAGTCACTCAGTGTCTAGTTTTAGGCTTAGCCAGACGCTCCTGCAGCACGCTTTGGTGGCTACTCCACATAGCATTCTGGGATGGGAGGAAAACGTGCTCCGAATTAACTGCACTTCTTTAAACCAATCAGAATCGCCACGGGCGGTGCTAAACCCTGCACAGAGCCACTGTAAAATAGTCGCGCGCAAGAGAGACTACTCAGATTGGAGAGATAATCTAGTGTGCTGTCTTAATTTCCCCTGCAGAGATCTGTGGAGCAGTCAACAATAGTCCTCATTAATCCCCCAAATTTAAAATTCCAACACAAAGAAAGCAGAAGGAAATGGAAAATACATGCATCCGGCAGAATATCCTACAACACCGGAGCAATCCCAAAAGTGGAACGTCAAGGATATAGACTACTCAGTGTCTAACCTCATTTCATTACTTTGTTTAATAAGTTATTTGATGGTACGAGGGCTTCATCTCTAACGTTAACTCAACTTAAAACAGCACCTCTAAATCATTTTATAGATCCTGTTGTCTGATGCTACTGTGGATATTCCTCAACATTGATATCAATTTTTGCACGCTATAAAACCTTTATAAAAACACTTGCACATTGACAACTTTCTGTATTGTAATAGTTGCCAACAGTAGTGCCATATAAAAACCCTGCAGTCAGATGTGTGGGGTTAGTTGTCCATCAATCAACATATTTGTTTTTTAAGTTGAAGGGACAAATTTTGTTACATTAATGAGAAACAAAAATGCAACGAGTGCATTTCTAGAAGACTAAACATATTGGAGACACAGGAGATATTTCAATTTGTGTTCCTCTCCTTGGTAAGCAGAGTATCACCTTGTCCTTTATAATAGGCTGTGAGAAATGTGATTGGACAAGCGTGGAGAAGGAGACAGAACTGTGGAGAGATGGATCTTGGCTCAGGGTAATTAATATTTGCTACAGCGTTGACTCTGCCTGCGATGGCAGACTGATGGATGCCTCCATAAGATCAGCAGTGAGCCAGACGCTCGGAACATGATTATAGGGGTGTTTTACTGTTTATATGTATAGAAGTGTGGGGCAGGAGAGGAGATAACCACTTTCCATGGACATCCTTATCCTTTTCTTTTCACACACACACACACACACACACACACACACACACATACACACACCATTCAACAATCCTATCCAGAGACAGCTACCACAGCTCCAATAAATGAAAAAATGTAATGCATGCATCTAACAAAGAACATACATAAAACACAAATGACATGTAATGTATGCTGAGGGTCAGCAACACATTAAATGTGAAATAGCACATGTATCTGTGTAGGATATAGGGTTTATTTAAATTCTTGATGCAGAATTCCAATTTGCAAGTTATTTTGGCTCCATGAATCTGAAACCCTAATACAAATTGTATTCATTCATGTATTCAGTATCTTTTTTGTTATTGCAATAGTTGAATCCATAATGTGGTCTGAGTATGAATGCAAGCCTATCGATATGAACATTTTGTGCTATTTATAGTCAGATTTGCTATAATGGCAACATCAGTACTGACACAAATATCCTTGTATTATGCATTTAACATGTACACACTTACTATTTTGTAATAAGAACAGGCAACAATTTTAGCCACTAAAACTTCAGGGTCACACACTGCATGCATGCATGTTGAAAGGATACTTCGACCTAAAGTGGTAGCACCCAAATGAGTAAACTAAATACAGCACTGGGAAATGAAATTATTTTTTAAAAAGGATAACAATAATTACAGTTCTGGCATGCTAAGTTAATGTCAAAATGTAGAGTTCAACTAGTAAAATGTATTCAGACGTTTTTAACAGATGGGTCATGGAATGCGGTTATTTATATGAAAATGTAAATCATTTATATGCATGAGCATTGTGGGTATAATTAAATGTTACACTGCACATGCAAATGTGGAGGACCCATTGGCCAATTTTACTCCCGATTAGCAAGTTACTTCTTTATAAATTTAATTAAATTCATGGTGGAATTTAACCACAACGTCTCTGTTATATAGTTGATAAAATGACTGCCATCTTATGTAATCTATTATCATAATAGGTGAGCTTGAATTGTCATTTCAGGATATTGTGAAGTATATTGTAATCATTTGAAAGAAAATCACAATCAATGGCATTGCCAATGGCGATGATGTTTTACAGGAAATATTGATTGGCTGTGACTGATGTGCCAGGTTGACAAGTAAGGTGGAAATGGCCACTGGCAATGATACACCAATTTGCTACAACTTCTTAGCAGCATTGATGAGATGCTTCCTTTAGTACAAAGTTATTTCTCTTTAATAGCCTATATTGAGTAAATGACCATAAAAATTGAGTTTTTAACCCAACCACATAAATATCAATAGGGCATATCATGGCAGAACTATGCTCTGGCTTTCTACAACTGAATCCCTTTACCAGTGACACCCCTATTGATCTTTCTGTAAAAAGGTAATGCTTTGGTGCACAGCCAGGACATGAAGCGTGGATGCAGTTAGAATCACACTCTCCCACAAGTTGCCTGATAACTGCAGAGCTATTTCCTCCAACAAAACCACAAATGACCAGAGATGACTACTCATCAGCACACGATTTTCTCTCCACAGAAACACATTTTCCTCTTTAAATCTTGATGTTACACATTGCAGATAATATTCTCCAAATGCCCTGTAATTAAATATACTAATAACAATCTACACTACATTCATTATTTGTGTTCTGTTTTCTATCAACCACTTTCATTATCTGCTGCCCTCACCTTGCCAAGTTTGATCTCATTCCAGCTGGGATTCCTGATGGGATTCAGGCAACATGTGAAATACAACAGTGTGGCTGTTTTATTAGGCCTAAATTGAAATGCATTTTATTTGTTTGTTGAAATACAGCAAATAACTTAGATTTACTGGCTTCTTCATCTCACCTATTGTGCCCTGGTCAACAATATGCTATTGTCCCTTATTGATTGAAGAGCAACATTCTCCATTTGGCAAATGAAAATGTGCATACAAGAAGATGAGGCCCATTAAAGGGAGTGTGTTAGTGACTGCACCAAGTCTTTACTTTTTTCTTTTTTTTTAAAAAATGATTTCCAAAAGTTGAGCTTTTGACTTATACGGCTAAAGAATCCATAACTAATTATTGGATCCAAAATATTGTTTTAGAGTTACATATTTGATGACAAAAATACTTAAAAAAGGACAAATCCATTGCTGTTGCACAAATATGAGAAAAGGGGAACAAAGCACTGCGGGATGTGTTTCTCTTGAACTTAAAAATAAAAGGGAAAAAGTATTTAGCCCATGTTTGGATGCCTGATGATTATGTATTGGTTATGACAAGCTACACATAAAAAGCCATGTTCTAACTTCAAACTGTGCAATTTGAATCCCAAAAGCTTTTATCCATTGTTTCCCCTCATTCTTATTATTTTATGGGAGCCTATTTTAGAACAGTATCAAACAAAAATACCAATATATGTCAGCTATAATAGATGTTTTTGAGATATTATAGCATTTATGTCAGTAATGTCTCCTTATTTTGACCTGAGATTCCCTCCTTTGTCTAAACGTGTAATTTTGAAAAAAGAAAACCCGTTGGAATGGGCGATGGATGCAAATCCATACTAGCCAGGTATGAGTGTTACCAATGTGACTATACAATGAAACCACTAAAAGACATGTCCGTTTCCTACAGCACCATCAGCTAATCTTCCTGGCTGTCTGCACCGTGGAGCTATTATTTCTAATGGCAAAACAATCAGACTTTATGGCCAAGCACCACATCTACTGGAATGGGGGCTGCACGTAATTTAATACTTCAGGAATTGGCTCCACAATTTGCGCCTCCGGCTCTCTCGTTGCATGCTCAATAGGGATGTAAATGCTGCTATGATAATAGCAATAACCAGGTTCATTGGAGCTAGTGATAAACTATGAATTGAATGGATGACCCAGGGGCAGTGTGCTTCGTCCTTGTGGCTCGAAGTAGTAAAACACAGTAGACGGGGGCAGTTTTACAAGCCTTTATGGCCATTGTGCATTCAGAGCTGTTTTCCCTAGAGTCCAAGTTCAAAGGATTGATAGGATAAAAACTTTGAATATCCAACTGAGCTTCAAGGTAATGCTAGAAACATTACTAAAGTGTTGTTTTTCATCTAGAAATGACTGCCTTGAATGAAAGCACTTCAAATCCAACTTGCTGCAGAGTGCCAAATCTTTTTGTGCTGTTTAACCTTTATTTGCTCTGCATCTGTGCAAGCAAAGAACTCAGAACCAAACAAAAATATTAAAATATTAATGTGCATTTCAATCAACGTGGCCTCTATTCAAGCTCTGAATGTATGATGTTGTGTAGCCGTTTTATCATGGAACCTGTGTCAAATCTTTCAACTGTTGGTGTTTACTTCATCAGGACAATTTGATTGGGTCAGGTATGTTTTAAACCACCGAATCCAAAAACCAGACCAAGTCTGTTGTGACTTAGTAAACATTTACTTTCAGTAATACAGTTACAGGATGTTTTGCCATTTTTGCCTTCAATTCACGCAGACAGAAAAATCATATTGCAGTTCTGCGATGTTCAATTTAATACATGTCAAGCAAAGAAGCTATATGTAAGAACAAGTAGCAAGAGGTAAGCACATTTCTACAGACAGGCTCACACCAAACAACCCATCAACTATGCAGCTGGAAATAGCTTTAGTCCACCTCTTAATTCTGTTAAAACCCAAATACCTTTAATCATATTAACATAAGCAGATTAAGGTGTTTACACTACATAGTCCCATGCCTGATTATTATCATAATTGCTTTTAAGAAAGCAAGTACAATTTCAAAGCAGACCGGTCTTTTCAGTATGCCCCTCGTTGTTTTCTCCTTCTATTAGCTCTAATTTAGACTTTGCATACCCCATTAAGCTGAAACACAATGTGCAACTTGCTAAGTTTGAGTAAAGTTGCAGCTTTTAAAAAAGGTTTCTGTAATTTTTCCGGTGCACAATCACACTGATTGTAACACAAGCCAATTATGTTGCCTGTTTTGTTGTTCACGCAATTTTGCAGAAGTTGAAAAGTTTTAGCCTGGTCATTAATGTGCCTACACTAATGAGGTAGAACAGTGCGGCTGTTAGACAAGAAGAGAAGGCTGTTTAATAGCTTCCATTACAGACTTGGTTGGCTCACTCCATTATCCATGCGAACTCCATCCCATCCTACACCATTTATTCAAAAACAGGGACAGGACAACAATGCAAAGCTAGTCCAGGAACATTGATCTTTCCCTGCTGGAATCACGACTCTTTGACAACCACAGCAGAGGCAATTCCTCTTCCAGCTATCACATTACAGGCCTGTGATGTGTGAAGAAACAAAAAAGTTAACATGCTAAGTGCCTAGTTTCAACAAAATGTTCAACTGAACAGCAACGTTTCCATTTGTCAACGTATTTGCAGTGGCTCTACACCGCACCACACAGTGACGTTAATTACTGTAGTGCTGCAAACATGTCTCTGTATATTTGCATCCTGCAACAACTGGTAAACTGCAATTAAGTAAGAGCTGGGGGTGTTAATAAACAATGTTGAAGGTTGGTTGTAAAGAGTGTGTGTATATGTATGTGTGTGTGTGTGTGTGTGTGTGTGTGTGCGTGCGTGCGTGCGTGCATGAGAGAGAAAGAGAGAAAACGGGAAGGCATAAATAGAAAAACAATTTGTTTTTCCCCCATTTATATCTAAATGTATGGGCTCAGTGGTGTTTTGGAGGCGAGACAACATGGTCAACAATGCAACACAACAGCGGGGGTTATACACAATGCAGGACACAGAGGATTATGTTGTGGAGCCAGTTAACATTGTTAGCTGTTTGTTTTGGCCAGACTTGGACTTTTGTTCCGAATGACACATCGAATCTTGGAAAATTACACATCTAAAAACGTAGATTTAACATAAAATAAACCCTTCAGGTCTCAAGACACTGGCAGAACGTTTAACATCGTAATAAAAAGGCAGACCAAATCGGTCTCTTTATGAAGTGTTTAAATGGGACATACAAATAGTTATTTGTAGTTATTACAGAGCTGAAAAGAAAAATGAATTAGGTTGTGATACGATTGAATTGGTCGCTACTCTGGGACGTCTGTGACGTGGGCATACCACAGTGACAATCAGATTTCATACAGTTTACTGACATGACATTGGCAGTACAAAATTAGCACAATACTCCTCCAAAGTAAGCCATATGTCACATCATTCATATAGAGCAGCTTATCAAATAATGCATTATAGGCCCGTTACATGCCACAGAGATGCCGAAGTTGTCACATGTTTTACTCATACTGCATTAAATTAAACTGTCTCCTTTGCCCGTTCTCTCTATTTCTGATTGTATTTCCTTTCCAGCCTTTGTGCTGAGCTGTGCATTTCCCAAAGAGCCTGCTGGTGGAGAAGTTACTGTGACGCACCTCCATGCTGGCGGAGAAGCCTACTTTCGTTGTTTCACTGGCTACAAGTTGCAAGGCCCCAAAATGCTCGCCTGTCGTAATGCAACCACACCATACTGGAGTGGAAAGGAGCCTCGATGTGTGGGTAAGACAAAGTAGTGCTTTGCAACATGTCATGTTAGCTTATTAACATTAGAAGAAGTTCAGGGCAGGTGTAGCAATCTTACTGAACTGAACATAACAGCTAAAAATGTAATTACATAAAATTAAATCTCTAGAACTGCAAGTCCTTATTTATTTAGGTTAATTGAGATGCTTGAGAACACTTTTTTTTTTAACTCAATTGCCTTCCAGTAGTTAACACTAACTGAGATGCAGACTTCTAAAGTAAACTTGCATCTCTAATTAAATGTATCAACACTTTTTTTAAATCAATATTCATTAACATTTTGACAGAAGTAATTTTAGAAGTAAAATATGCAAATAAAAATAACTAGGTATATTGTAAGCCCTCTGCTCTTTAGCTTTCCTCTGGGATACAGGTGATTATGATTAACGAAAGCTTTCACGTGGTTGTCTTCTACCAAGTTGATTAGTTACACTCCGAGGTCAAATGAGCGTGTTTGCATGTGATTAGCAGCACAGGGCGATATTCTTTGGAGACGGGGCAGAATAAGGCCATTGGACGTGACTGCCTTAATTAGAACTGGGCTGTGTGTCTATCCTTCTCCTGCTGGTAAAGGCTCATCTGCCAGTTGCAGCCTTTCCCCGTGCCTTCCTGCAGCTGCACGGAACTGATAGTGTTACTGCTGCTGTTTTGCTGTTCTCTTTACAGGTCCATCACACACAGTCACACACACTCTTAGACCCAGGTGAGCCGCTTAGTGTAGTCCAGCCACAATCCACTGGATATTGATGCAATCTATGCTCTGACAGGGCACCACCACCATAGTTGATGTCATTACTTTTCTCATCTAGTTCCTCCAACTCTTTGTCTTCTTTTCTTTGCTCTCGCTGCCCTTCTTATATAGCATCCTGCGGGGGAATGATGAAAAATGCCACCTATGGTCGTATCGTCTCTCCTGGTTTCCCTGGCAACTATAGCAACAATCTGACGTGCCACTGGGTCCTGGAGGCCCCTGAAGACCACCGGCTTCACATTCACTTTGAGAAGGTGGCTCTGGCAGAGGATGATGACAGGTAGTGTCAACTGTTAAAATTCGATCACACATTAAGCATGTACAGTGTGAATGTTTGTGTGTGTCCTCAGCTAATAGATGGCACAGAGCTTTGAACTCATTTTCTTAATAGTATGCTTGTGGATAGACCATTAAAACCTTCAAAAGCTATATATAACCCAAATCTTTAGGGAGCGACAAATGAATTTGAAGGGACCTTTTTTATCATTATAATCCTTTAACAGTGTTCTATCAAGCGAATTAATTGAAGGGACTACAGAGGGTAGTGAGAGGTAGAAAACACCAATTTCATTACATTTTTTCTTCAGTAACTGCTGAGCCACATGGCTATCGTCACACATGGCCATTCGCCTCATTACCGAGTGGTGGAGAATGTTATCGCAAAGTTATTACAGCCACAACTGGAACAGTGAGCAGCTCACGGATAGCTTGTAACTTCTTTTTGTTCTGCTTCTCTTACCTTTCAAGGTTCACTTTACATCTATTTTAAACTGTCTTCCTTCTCTCTCTCTGGGTTTTTTTAGGCTGCTGATTAAGAATGGGAACAACATAGACTCTCCCCCTTTGTACGACTCCTATGAGGTTGAGTATTTGCCCAATGAGGGTGTGCTCAGTACTGGACGTTACTTGTTTATAGAGTTTACCACAGACGGGACAGTGACCTCCACTGGTGCAGCCATCAGATACGAAGGCAGGTTGATCACGCATTTTGCTTATAGAAAATTAGTGCCTTGACACCTATGTTTGATGCCATGTATTTTTTTTGGTCAACAGCTTTTGCGAAAGGCATGTGTTATGAGCCTTTTGTGAAGTACGGCAACTTCACCGGCAGCGACTCCACCTATGATGTGGGTGCAGTGGTTGAATTTTCATGTGACCCTGGCTACACGCTGGAGCAAGGCTCCGTAGTGATTGAGTGCGTGGACGCACAAAACCCACAGTGGAATGAGACTGAGCCGGCTTGTAGGGGTGAGTCAACAGATTTCATTGACTCAAGTGATTGTGCGATAAATCATTTTTTTTAAATGTGCTTCCACTGAAGCAAAACTTAGACGCAGATATGACTGACCTAAATGCCTAAGGCTTTCATTGTCTGCTTGATCATTGCAGGAGTTATATTCAAATATTAAAGACCACTGGCAGTTAACTATATCTTCCTAAGCTGCTTTCCTCTGATCCATGATACATTTCCCATTAAAATTGTAATACAATATACTTACTTTACTTTGTTGTGTGTGCTTGCAAGGCAGGCATTACACAAGTGCTTAGAGTTTTTTTGCTAAAACACAATTTTGCAAACTAGGCTGGTTTCCTCAACATACTTTTAACAAAACACACACCCAAACTGCAACATACCTCACAAATCTTGCAAAATGAAACACCGCAACCAAAACTACATATAGCATTATCAAAATCTAACTTTTGCACCATATGGCAGACACTTCATTCATATTACCAGATGTTTGTCTAACCAACTACACACTGTAGAGCATAATGAAAATCACTCATTTTTAGTATGCTTTGCCCTAATACTAAAATAGTTCAAATTGTAGAAAATTCTTCAGATTGTTCACATGCACGGAAATATTTGCAGATACACACACGCTGTTGAAATTTGAATATATTTACATTGCACTAAACACATATATGCTCACAAAAAAAACAGTAAACTTAAGAAAATTTTTGCAGAATAGACAAAAAATGTGCAGGAAAAATAGATTGAAAAAAGAGTCAAAAAACATAATTAGGCAGCATCTTGCCACACAGCTTGGTCTTTCATTCTTGTACAAAAAAAAAAGGTACTCACCTGTTGTCTTTTCATATGGCTTTCTTCCTGATTAACTATCCCTTCCTTTCTCCTTTCCACACACACACACACACACACACACACACACACCCCACACACCTTACTTTCAGTCTTTGTTGCGTGCACACAAGCTAGATATGGGAAAATTTAATTTCATCTACTATGGGTCATGGTCATCAAGCGGTTCAGTGGTAGTACGCAGCTTTACAAGGTTCATGTCAAGGAGCCTGCACACTCCATTTCCACTGGGTTTTCTTAAGCAGACTGTGGTTCAATCCTATGAATTCACATACAGTTTATGTATCAACATATACTTATACACATACTTGCACATCACAAATGGCTTGTTTTGATATATACTTTGCTTTCTAATTTACATGTTACACTGATTGTAATCAAAAAAATTCTGTGTTTTGAAATATGTCAGTGCATATTTTTGTTTCTCAGTGTCACCCTGAGGTGTTTTTGCTTTGCAGCTGTTTGCAGCGGAGAGATCACAGACTCAGCCGGTGTGGTGCTGTCTCCTAATTGGCCTGAGGCTTATGACAAGGGTCAGGACTGCATCTGGGGTATCCATGTGGAAGAGGACAAGAGGATCATGCTTGACATCCAAGTGTAAGAGACTGCACTCAGGTGTACTACAAGAAATCACACAAGGAGGTCCGAGAGGAGCTCAGATTGACCCTGAGATGTTAGACACTCCATCTCCGGACACAAACACACACACGCTAAGTTTCTTTCTCATTTATTCTCTCACTCACACACTACAACAGACACGTGAGGGAGTGTTTCTGTGGTTGCAGTCACTAATTAGATTTTTCTTCATCTGCTGCATTAAGAATTCTGTGTAGCTTCCAGCTTGCTTTCTGACCAGATTAGCCAGTAAGCCTCCCTGGTCCCACTTCCCTGGTGTGTGTCTCAGAGTTGGCTTTGAAATGAATATGCTCTGGCAGTGAACTACTCTGAGCCACTTATCCAGCGTTTCCAACTGTAATTCAACACAAATTTACACACATCCACACAGATGACCCAATAGACATGGGCACACTCGTTTCTCCTTCACCTATCTTACTGAAGATAAGTGTCTCTTCCAACACACACACCCCTACTTTCTCTTCCAATGTAATGCTCTTAAAAAATGGAGAGTAAATTATCACATTTCTTTTTTCTTAATGTTACACTAAATGTTTTTTTAAGTGTGTGCATTTGGATATGCATATTTGTCTGCTTATCTTATATTGATTCATTGGATTGCCTTGTTTGAGTGATTCCCTCAATATTTCCACAAATGTGGATCCTGTAGAAAGGACAAAAACTACAACATAAGTAATTTGTGTTATTGCCTGTAGCACTTGCACACAATAGAGCACAGAGAGTTTAAAATTAAACCAGTGGGAATACTGCCTGAGGTTGGAGAAAACCAGAGTCACTCAAATCTCAAAAAGAAGCTATGGCTATTGGTCATCTATGCATGCAGGCATTCCACCCTTCATTTTTTATGTTGGGTTTTCCATTGTAATTAATATAGTCTTCCGTACATTTCTGAAAAGTCGATAAAATTGCAAGCTTTAATTATGACGTGGGGTCTGGATGCTGTGCAGATAGATTGAAATCCATAGTGGTAGACCGCCTACAAAAAGCAATTATTATATTTGTTTTAATTACTTGGGCAGTAAAAAGAAAACATACTACAGTTTTCCCATTTTCATTAGACATCTTTGTGGTCAAGAGCAATGCGTAAAACACTATGATTTTTTCATAATTAATAAATACATACAACTAAATAGATAATGGCTATGTAACACAAAGTCATATGCTGTGCAATCTCTGTAGAACTGCATCAAACTGACATTCTCATCTGTGCAGTGGTGTTTTTTTGGGGCAAATGGTCTTCTTTTTGTGGTATTCTACAAATCACTGCTGACACAAGAAAAGGAAGAGTATTTACTGTTCACTTCAATTTGGAAACAATTTGGGCAGAAGCTGCACTACGCCCCAGGATCAGAGTGAATTGGACACAGTCCACAAACATTATGATTTGGCTTGGAGTCATTACCAGAATCAGTCTGTGTACCTATAGCGACTGCACTTTCACTGAAAACATAAGAAATAATACTGATACCAATATACTTTGGAATTAAATAGATTTCTCATATTGACTGCAGAATAAAATGTATTGCATGCCATTTTACTACATGTTGCTTAATAACCAGTAAATCTAAAATATTCTTTACTAGAAAAGCTCCAGGGATTCCCTCAAAGTGGTGGCATATAGTATAGTATACAGGCTCAGGTTACAGTGACTGATGTATGAGCCATCCCTCAAACATGATCCACAGAGCAAAGGGAATAATAGCATCAGAGGAAACAAATTATTCACAATTTCTGAAGGGTTTTTTGTGTGACCCACCCTGTTCTTTAGTTGGAGACTTAGACAAGTGATTATTGTCTGTTAAAATGTTAAAAGTCAACCAGAGCACGTTGTGTAAAAAAGATCAGAGGATTTTCTAATACAGGAATAAACAAGTTTGATTTGAGGTAAATTCAGAGATCCCTTTTATTGCACCCGCCATTTATTTGTTTTAATCCGAGCCACAGGAGGCTGCTTGCTGAAAATTAATGATGCTGTGGCCAGCTCTAGTTTATCTCAAGGTTGGTCATGCATGGATGATCACTGCAGCAGAAACCCACAGCTTGTCTGATCCCCGCAGACCCTCCCATTACCCTTATGTCTGGTCCGCTCATGGTGAGGATAGCATTCCTAAAGATAGGTCAACATGGAATTTGTGTGTTTGTGTACACACGTTATGCATGTTGAAGTGACAAAAGGCTCTTGTGGATGAGAGCCGTCTCATTATAAGGGTGGGCACACACTTTTCCACATTAATGAGAATGTTTTCTGTGTTATCATTCATCACTGTGCCTGTGCTGGCAATTACAGTGGAGCAGTGTGCATAATGAGGACTGATTAATTAATTTAGGCCAAACAGGAGGGCTGGCTCTTTGCTAATTAACATGGAGCATGGCTTGAGCAAGAGCAGGAGGCAAGAGGTTACAGCTGACATTCCCACCTGTGGAGCACAACAAGGTAAAATGATTCACATGTTGAGTTTAGCATTCAGGGTATATTGTAAAGTAGAAATGAGTAACACACTTTAACACAGAGAGGAAAGTCAGTTTTATGTTTTTGTCAGTTTACTGAGAAGCATCAGGGACGTTTCAGATAGAGCATTCTGGGTTTATAGAGTCCTCTTGTGGAGACTCGGAGCATAACATGACATGTGCAAGTGTGCTGGATAGGTGCCCAGGAAATAAATAGGCATTTTTAATTTAAAAAGAGAACCTTTTTTGGCATAGCAGAACAATTCAAATGTCAAATATATGTAGGAAAAGATGTAGGGTGACTATTGAAAGCTTGGCATTGACAGCAATTTCCTAGAGTTACTGGATATATTTCAGTTTCTTCAGACTTGACAGGTCAGTGAAGGTGACAAAATGCCTAGGTCTCTGCAAAACACAGCTGTCATCCCTTCATCAGCAGAATGGAGCTGGTGCCATTTTTTTTTGCAGAGGAGTTTTCAGAAAGTCCTTGTTCAAAAACAGACCTCTGGAACTTTGCAAAAAAAAAAAAACGTTGATGAAGGACAACTCTAAAGTATTGCTTTTAAATTGTTTTTGAAATAGGCTTTGTGCATCCTTTCCCATGAGCTTTAAAATCCATTTTTACACTCTCACACATCACTATCTTGCCATCACTATAGAAGTATTTTGAGGCTGATGATTGATGATTTGTTTAAACTGATTTTTGAGTTGTGCCAGTATATATTTTAATCACCTGACTGGCTGCCTATTTTATGCTCTTATTTATAGTAGCATGTAGCAGTAGAGTAGCTGTCACCCAAGCTGAATTTCAAACACAGGAGCAGAAGTGACTGCTTTCCTTTCTGGAGTAATTGCCAGGTCGCTACAGAGAAGGCAGCTGAGTGACTACTCACTATAGAGTGCTGCGTAAGTCTGGACTGCAGAAACTGTGTGTTTGGCATTTTGTGTTGATACCAGGATTTCGAAAGCACTTCAAGCAGGCAGTGGAGCAACTGAATGGGGTCAGTGAGACCATTTTAAGTCCCCCTGCAGAGATGTTGTAAAGTATGTGAGAATATTGTTGTGATTAAGATCTTTGTTTAACATGGTAAAAAAAAAAAAATCCTGAAAAGGGGCTGGAAGCTAGGGCTGCACGATGTGAGAAAAATGTCTAATTACAATTATTTTAACTGATATTGCAATTGCGATGATGCACGATATTGGAGGGAATTATCAATTTGGTGACTTTTGCGAGGAACTGCACCAAAAGTTCTTTTCTTTAGTCTGTAGGTTACAATTTCTAGGCTGGGACGTCTCTGCAGCACCACAATACTTAATAGTTTGACACATTTAGCCTTTAACAAATATTGCGCCCCTGTGCGATTTGGATATTGCACTAGTCCATACTGCAATTTCAATGAAATTGTGATTAATTGTGCAGCCCTACTGGAACCACATACAGTATACTCCTTCTCCCTCATTTAAATATTGTGAATCTGGACTCGCCTCATCCACCACCACTGCTCACACTAGGTTAACACTCATTTGGTGACAACATTCTAGCATAGGTTGCTGGTAATGAGATTCAGCCATAGGCCCGTGCAGCCCTTTCACATAGCAGGCGTGCTCGCAATCTGCAGTGATAGTTTTGGCATCCTGTCTGAACCGGAACAGACCCAGAATCAGATGATGCACTGAAATCAGCAACTATCAGATGTATCAGTATGGTTAGTGTAGTTAGCATCTATATTAATAATAGAGACTGTGTTTATCGCTCTCTGTACTGAGAGTCCACTCTACACTGGAGGTTTCTTTGCTGGCTCGACGGCGATTGGTTTACGGATTAGTGACATACGTTAGCAAGCTTGTTCAGGATACATTTGAATTTCAGGTTTCAGGGAAGTGCACAGACATCTAACCCTCTAGGAGAGGACTATGATAACATGTTTCTAGTGACAAACTTTGCACAGATAGGCCTACAGTATAGTTAAGGTCCTAACTTTTAGGAGATGTAAACATGAGAAAAACACATTTGAGTGCAGGGGGACTTTAAAGGCCTGAAGATTGACTGGAGAATTGTTGATGAGCAACTTTAGGAACCCAGACAACAGGAGTGATTCTAGGATCAAACCTTTACTGGGGCTCAGCCCTTAATGAGAATGTGACACAAATAGAGTGCACCCTCCACCCCCCTACTAAATAAGTAATTTCATTAGCCAGTAATTGCTGAGTTAGCTACTGAACAACATCAGGTAACATTTTTTGACATTGTTAACATATGATGGAATTAATCCTGTCACAATAACACAGTAGTTTCGAACAATTTGACACATTGTTCTAACATTCAGGAATATTCATGGTTTAAGTTTCACTTTGGGTTCTAATCTGCACCATGAAATTATAGACTTCTTCTCTGGGGACTACTAACATTAAACTTCACAACCGTCTTCTGCTCTTCCTCTGACAGATTAGATAGAGATTTAGCCAAAGCCGGGAGTCTGGCACAACCACCTCTGATTGGCCAACGCTACGTTTCTGTTAATCCTTTCTGTTAATCCTGTTCTATTAAACCTGTTTAAAGCCCTTTGACCCGTCAATTGTTTGTCACTAGCAGACAACTTTGCAAACTCTCACTTGAAGCACCAAAATTGATTAAAAAAAATTTTTTAGGGGGGCTTCAGCCTGCCAGACAGGGGGAAAGGTTAGTGTGTCAAGTGGGAAAGCGTACAATTCGCCAATGCAGTAGACTGTAAATCGATGTTTTTTGCGATATGGCTGCAGTGTTGGCCTTGTATTGTTTCTGACATCCAATCAAAGTTGTTGTCAGTTGTGAAATAAAAACTGCAGATGCATGTTTTTGAAAGAAGAAAAAAAGCTAAATTTAGTGCTGATGTCACAGAGATTTGTGAGATGGCACAGGCAAAATAATTTGACTCAAAGACAAAGAGGTCCAAGACCAAATCCTTAGCTGAAAATAGGAAGACAAACTCTAGACTTAGATCTCTCCATGATGATGAGACACAGAGAGCTGCTTTGACTTCTAAAAGATAATGATGAACTGAAAGCAGATTTCATCAAGTGCTTGTTTGTGGTATACGGTTGTAAGGAAAGGCGCAAGATCAGCAGCAATATTATTGAGCTCTATCACCATACCAGATAAGGACAACAAGCTAAAGAATATGGCATTGTGGCATTAATAAGGTGTACTAATGTGAAGGAGAGTAGAATTCATTACAGTAGAAAAAATAGATCCATGTGAAAACCTTCTGGAGAATGGCTAAACCTGTACAATATGTAGCAAAATGGCGCAACAGATGCTGTATTTGTGTGTCGAGCTTGATGAAATTCAGAGACCGACAGTACCACATCTGTCCTTCTCTGGTAGCCTTAAAGGTTCAGTAGGTAACTTTTGTAAAAAATGTATTTTTTACATATTTGTTAAAACTGTCACTATGTCCTGACAGTAGAATATGAAACAGATAATCTGTGAAAAAATCAAGCTCCTATGGCTCCTCCCTGTGCTCCTACTGCCATTTGGCAGAAATACACCGCTCCCGATCAAAACAGCCAATCAGAGCCAGGAGGACTGTCTTAGCAGTGTCAATCACTCTCGTGTACGCGCTGCTCATAACCCTCCCCCCCCCTCCCCCCCCCCGCACAGCGCGTACCGTGTTCAAGCTCAAGACTGCCCGTGTGCTGCAGCTGTGCTAATCGCGGAGAAACAACTTTTCAGGAAAACTGCCATTTTCTGGAGTGACACCTGCTCAGAAAACAAAGACGGGCAAACAGAAGAAGACCGATGACGAAAAGCGAGCTAAAAGAAAGAATTAAA
Source organism: Etheostoma perlongum (assembly GCA_026937815.1). Classification (NCBI taxonomy): domain Eukaryota; kingdom Metazoa; phylum Chordata; class Actinopteri; order Perciformes; family Percidae; genus Etheostoma; species Etheostoma perlongum. The sequence goes on along the minus strand of CM049383.1, from coordinate 22,605,072 downwards.
CCGAGCCGAAATAAAACGAGGGTTCGACAACGGAGGCTTTTCAGAGGTGGAGGGAGCTACGCCTCCTGAAAGGATTCAACACGGATTCAGAGCTAGCCACATTTCTGCTTGACATGTTAGTATCGCTGCTTGATTTGTTTCATTTATTAATAACTAGCTACACAAATAAGCTAGCGATGGTTACAGTATCGCTGGTGATAGCGCAAATCTCATTTTACTCTGTAGCGTGTTGCTAGCTAAGTCTAACAGTTAGCTTGTTAGCTTGTAGCACGGCAGGAATGTTGTAGCTAACTCGTTCACCCTCAGTAAGCAATATTGTTTCGATACATACATTTAGTAAGCCTAAATGTGTTTTTGTCGATCATAATTAAATGCAGCTATGGTGAAACTACTTTAATTGTGCGCTGTCCCTGCCCCTGTTTCTTCCCCCTCAGGATTGTAAATCAAATGTCTAACACCCATTCTTTATGCTCCTTCAACAGGTCAGACATGGCCCAGACACAGAGGCACGTGAAGGAATCGTCTTTCAGTCCAAATCAAGATGTTCAGTATTTCCTTGTGTGTACTTTACAAAAAAAGCTGATTTATTTTACCCATATGCAAAATATAACCTAAGACCTATTTCTAAGATGTTGTTATTCCTTGGCTCAGTGAGCTTCCTCAGTGATTCATCATTCCTACTGAAAGTTTAGTGTTTTAAATTGATCCAAAAGGTAATTCAGTAATGTACTGTGTAAAGTGCTGCTTTTGTTCTCACAAATAAGCGATTACATAAACATTTTTAATCCCTTTTTTATTGAAAAATATTTACAAAACTTTTAATAGAAATATTTTAAATAAGCAATTTTTTTACATAAAGTTTTAAAAGCACAGCACACAACAGCTAAACCCTCCTCAGAATAAATCCCCTGTATTGTGTGGAAAACATCGGTGGCCCTGCTTACTAGCTTGCGCGTTTACGGCAGGCTCGAGGAGCTGTGGAGGGGGGGCTGTTGCGCAGCAGAGAGCAAGGGGGAGGAGCCTGTAAGGTGTGCTTGTTCAAATTTTTAGGCTAAGTCCACGTTTCCTCAAAACTACCTACTGCAGCTTTAATGCAGGGAGACCTTTTGGAGCAGATAAGGTGAAATGCAGTACAAGGATAAGGTGGATAGCCTTGTTGACATGAGCATCATGTGCAGGATAGATCCTGAATAGAATAGAAGTGTGAGATGTGGAGATTAAAAAAAGATGCGAACAATTCAACTGTGGTGTTCCTCTGTGACAACATTACTCCTCCTGCTAATAAAACTTCTCATTGTCATTCCATGACACTGTGTGTAAAGGGGGCATCTTATTCATGAGTATGCCTCAAAGAATGCAGGTACCCAGAGTGTGAAATAATTAGCTCATTGTGTTGAACTCCCTCTTTTTTTGCTCTTAAACAAATGTCATTGTCAATTGCACCATTTCCATATATGCATTAAGTGTTCCCATGGCAGTTTGGAAATGGAAACTGGCATTGTCATTCCTGTCACTTTTACCCCAGCCACCGATTGTTGGAGAACACAGAGGTGTAAATTGCCTAAGCTGTCCAACTAACCAGAGGGACTACATTGTCACTCAGCACCTAATTTCACTCCCATTCATGTAGCTGGCATCTATTTTTGTCCGTTTTGGCTGTGACTTTTAATTTTAGCACCAGCACATTGCACAAACAGGCAATGGAATTCAGTCATTGCAGTTATGTTTCTGTCTTAAATCGTTGCCTGCAGGGACGTGATAGCTTCAACTAGTGAGCCATAATGAATGTACACCTTGTGGGTCTAATTATATAAATTGTTCTTTAATGCCTAGTCTGGGTGAATAAAGCGTAAGTGGGTGCATTTTGTGTGCATGCTTGTTTCTACTGGCAGTAATGTGGAAATTCTATGGGGGAGGTTGTGAATAGAGGAAGCACCATCAAGGGCTCCTATTCTGCATTTGTTCCAACAAAGCTACACAAATTAAGTCTGCATATCAAAATTTCATGTTCAGTTGTCTAGTCTCATTGGCTTGGTTGCGCAATCTGACATTGCCAGAAAAGGAAGGAGACATGCACCTCAAACTCAACTCTTAACACAAGTGAGTCTGTGTATTAATGTGTCCCCACAAGTTCTCCTCCGAAAATGAAATAGAAGAAGCCAAGTCATCTCAATGATATATCTACTGTATATAGTGTGTTAGACAGGTGATTCAAATCAGTGAGCTCACAGGGCAATCAACAAGAACATAGACATATACTCTTAGAGAGGTCATTCATTTAGATAGAAAGCCCACATGTATTATTTTAAAAGACTAATATTACAAAGAACAAATTAATAGAAAGTAGTACTATTTTACATAAAAATAGTGTGTTTTTGTCTCTTTGTGGTAAAGTGATACATGTTGGACTCATTACCTCAGAGGACAATAGTACCAAACAATACATTGTGTCGTTTTTGCATGTCTTTAATGGAGATGCATCATTGTATTTTGCACCCAGGTGTTTGTATGATTTCTGTGAATTGGACATTTAAATTCATATTTTCACATCCACTGAAAGGATATTTTAAAACAACTTGCTCTTTGTTTATTTAACCTTTTGCACCACACGTGTCCTCCTGCTGATATTATGCTTACATTTAAATGTATGCATTGCATGTATGTTTTTTTACTTATTTTTTTTTACTAGTGATTTTTACTGTCTTAACACACTATCTAATTCTATTTCTATGTTTCTGTTGATTGTCCAGTGACCTAACTAATTTGAATCACCTTATATATGTCTCTCAGGTGCTGTGTGATTATTTATTGTAATCAGCAGTGCAAATGAATGAACTGCTGAGGGTTTGTTACCATGATGGGGAAATAGTTTGGTTTGCTTGGTCAGGCACAGCAAATGGAGGTGGCAACCTCATGCAGGGGAAAGGTGATTAAATAGCTGCAAATGCAGTGCTCCTGTGACGTGCATAAAGAATGGCATTGTGCCATTATTGCTATTACATTCTGTTCAACACAGCTTGTGAATATAACACAAAACAATCATGCAACCAATTTGCACTGCTAGTTGGACACCTGCCTTAAGGCACATAAATAGCAACTACTTTCACCTGCTTATTATATCAGTGGGGAACTACAACTTCTGTGGCTTATGTTTTTTTTACCATTCTCCATCCCCTGTGTGTGAATAAATGTAAGGCCTTACTGATGTTCTCTAAAGGACGTATGAATCTACAAATAGAAAAGGTTAATGTATTCTCAAGTTATTATGACAGAAGAGAATCAGTCTAACTGATGCTTGGATGCCTCATATTCAATTTTATATGAGCATTATAGCTAACATTTAGATATTTAAATTTTTTATTAGATATCATTTACACATCTAAGGCCTTTAGTCTTCAATTGCTGATTTATAATCCTACTGTTCATGCATTGCAGTTTTTCGTATAGGTCTAGTGACCTTAAGGATAATATTATATTATGCTCATATATTTGCAGATATACAAATATATAGTACATATTCATGAGACCAATGTGGGGAGCGAAGAGACATACATCATGAATTATTTAGTGTTTACTTCACATCAGATCCATCCAATATAAACAGAATTAATATTTTTGAAGTACTGCTGACATCGCCTTATGCCATCAGCTTTTTCTTTCATCAGCCGAGGAAGAAAAGAGTCACTTAACTGTTCAAGCTCAGAGCAAAACACACAGCAAACATACCACGTAACCACAGACATGGGACATTCTGTATAGCTATACACGAACATGTTAATTCATATCATTCAGAAGACATTTAACAGCTTTTTTTTGTCTCTTCCAGTCTCAATGTCGGTAAGAATGACCTGCTGACCTTTTATGATGGAGATGACCTGACGGCAAACATCCTAGGCCAGTACAGCGGCACGCGGCCACATTTCAAGCTCTATACTTCCATGGCAGATGTCACTATTCAATTTCAGTCCGATCCTGCAACTAACATCTATGGCTACAACAACGGCTTTGTGGTCCACTTCTTTGGTAAGACTGTGGTTTTGGTTTTATTTTTGATTAAATTAGGACATTTCTTTTTTAAATCAAATAACTTTTTTCTAAGGTTAGCTACAGTCCATTAACATGGTCCTACCAGACTCTCATACATTTCATTTGTACAGAGAGTCTGGCCCCTCTCCAATAGAGCTCAACAGTCCTGCCCCCTCTTCCGAGAGACCTTGGGTTCCAGTAGTAAATTTTCCATTCATTTCTCCCATTGACATCTGGAAAAATCTGTATATAAAGAGTCTTAGATCATGCCTTAATCTAACCAGCTACCACGTGACTCATAAACATACAACATATCATTTCGAGTGAAAAAACAAACAGAATATCTCCAAAAAGTCAAAGGTACTCGAGCAAAGGAACTACTCATCAGATAAACAAGCTGTCAGCTAGCGGATAGCCGATTTAGCTAAACTGACGTTAGCTTCCCGGCGGAGGCTAACGGCATCTATATGAGCATATACAATTCATGTGGTAGCTGGTTTTACGTCTACAATCAACGGTTACGATTTTATGGCTTATACTCCAATTGTCAATGGAGAAATTGCATTGTATTTTTACCCACTGTGGGCGGGACTGTTGAGCTCTATGACAAGTGTTACCTTCCTTCAAGTCGGGTATTCTGTTGAAGTTTAAAACTATTGGATCTACCCAGAGCTACTCTGGATCTGCCATAACCGGTAATGTTTGGTCCTGACGTCGGTGCCATGTCATTTCTTTGACGCTCCATTGTTCCGACCTCTCAATAATCCCAAAAATTCCCTTTAGTCCTACAGTCCACTAGTCCGACATCCCTTTGTTTTGAAAAAAAAAAACCCTCTGCTCCGACATCCCATTGTTCCGACCATATAGGCTTTTGTGGCTCTCCTCCCATAAGGTACAGGTCCTATCCCCTGAACCAATCGGACATCCTAACCTTAACCACTCAAGGTCAAATGCCTAACCCCAATCCAGTAGTGGAGTGGCAATCGGGAGAATCAGGACTTTTCCCGGTGGGCCAGTGTTCTGAGGCCTCAAGGGCCGGCCTGATAATAGTGCTATCCCTGCCAGCGGCCGCTTCCCGGTTGCTCCCCCTGCCCGTGGACGCTGCCCGGCCGCTGCCCCAGCCCCTGCCCTCGCCTCTGCCCACAGACGCTGCCCCTGCCCGTTGACGTTTTTATGGGAGGTGATCCACAAAAGCCTATGTGGTCGGAACAATGGGATGTTGGAGCAGAGGGTTTATTTTTTCACAAAAGCATATATGGTCGGAACAATGGGATGTCAGCACAGAGGGTTTATTCTTATAGGACCGATAATAGGGATTTTTTTCTGGGTTATTGAGAGGTTGGGAACAATGGAGCGTCAGAGAAATGGGAAGTCCCCTTGACGTTGGCTTAGCATCGCTAGCTTTCGCCTTTGCCAACTCCTTCACTACTACACATCTTTTTCTGCCGCTGGTACGGATCTAAAACTCAACCTCAACGTCATAGTTCTCAGCCAATCCCTCTGTTCGCTGATTGGACCGGTAATACTACCGCAAACCTAGACGTATTACTGAAGGAAAAGGAAAATTAAGCAGAAGTACGTAGGAGGGCAGTCCATAGCTTTCTCTTAGAATAAAATGTATTATACACTTTTAGTGTAAAATCTTTTTTGCAAGACAGACAAGAAACTAAACAATGGTACCAAGTGTGGAATGTACAATGTTGAACATACCTATAACCTGGCAGGTTTCCAATTTAAAAAAACAAACAAATGTGTTCCTCTTTCTCTTGATTTGCCTCTGTCTGTCTTCTGGCTTATCCCAGGTGCACAGGATGAGATAACAACAACCAGAAACAAAATAATAGGGTGCACTTTGACATCAGCTGGTTTTGCCCAATGCTTTGTGTTCTTGGCCTTGTATGCTGCAGTTTGGGAGGTGCAGATTGACTGCTGCCAAACCACATGCTGTGTTTCTCCCAGCAAACATCACAAGCCTCTATTTACATTGTCCTCCCAAACTGCTGCTGTTAAGTGCACAAACAACTTACAATTTGCAGTTGTATTCATTCCCAGCAGAGGAGGTTGTTATATTTTGTTATATGTTGTTTATGTTATATTATATTTCCTTGAGGAAATGTGTCTCTTTACAATCCCATATAAAGAATGAACATTACACAAGGAAAGTGAACAATGCCTTTCTTCATTGTGTCAACATAAATAGGTAGACTATCTGTAATTTCCATTCCCCATTCTGTTTTCTCCTCTCTCCAACATCACTGCTCCAACGCCAACAGAGGTTCCGAGGAACGACACCTGCTCTGAGCTACCGGAGATCACCAATGGCTGGAAGAGCACGTCCCACCCTGACCTCATCCATGGCACCGTCATTACTTACCAGTGCTACCCTGGGTATGAGCTGGTGGGCTCTGAGATTCTCATGTGCCAATGGGATCTCACTTGGAGCGGTGATGTGCCGAGCTGTCAGGAAGGTGAGTACACAAAACCTAGCGCTTTCTCCATTTGTTCACACTGTGAGAGTGAGTGGGAGTAAGACCTCACCAGTCACACAGTCATACCAATCCTTTGGCTTAGAGATCATTATGTAATAAACCTCCACATAAAACATAAAAAACCAAAGGGGGACATACCAACACCATGGCATTTCTCCACGCCTTGTCTCTGTCTTTACCTTCGCTAGCTCACTGCAGATGATAGGGCATGCTTGAAATATGAAAATCTTTCCATAACCGGTGGGTAAACATGCCTTTTAAACAGCAAATGTTGTAAACATGTTCTTGTTTATCTTTACAATCATTCGCCAAAATAACCTAGCCTTTGTGAGGGTTGCTAGCTCGGACGTAACACACAGATAGGGTAACACACAGATAGCAGAATAGGAGGAGAATTCCGTCTGAAAAAGGGCAGCCAATTGCAGGCTTATACACGGCGTGTAAATCCTCTGATTCAGATTTGATTTTGATTTTGCTTATGATCTTCCATAGTAGCAGTGGTTGCAAATGAGATTTGTGAACTTAAAGGGGAACTCCAGCAATTGTACACCGCAGAGTCATTAACAGGTCTCACATGTGAATTGATTTAAAAAGCCTTTTGTGGCTCCAGAGGGACCTCTGACATCTGATCATTTGCGTCACTTGAGTCAGTGTTAGATGAGTCCAAAGAGAATACAAGTTTGAAAATCAAAAAGAAATGTGTGCTACTAGCATTAGACAACTGAATCTCTGACCAAACTGTTTGCATTGCATTGTGGGTAATGTAGGCGCTAGGTTTTGACAACAAAGAACAAGGCTGTATTTCTGGATTTCTGCTTATATTTGGATCCTTTTGTGGAATTATGACAGATCCTCAAAGTACCTGTTATCAATGCCCTTGTTCATTTGTCCTTTATCCTAAACAAACTGTAATTATTTTGCTCTGTTAAAATGTTTTATTACGTTTCTACTATTACCATTGATCACAAATATTCATTATGATTTGTTCCTGTGATGCACCAGTTATGAAATGTCAGGACCCTGGAAATGTGGAGCACAGTCATAAGGTGATCACAGGCAACCGTTTCGCCGTTGGATCGACAGTGCAGTTTATCTGTAATAAAGGCTACATCCTGTCTGGCAGCAGCCTCCTCACCTGCTACAACCGAGATTCAGCCACACCCAAGTGGAACGAGAGGCTGCCCAAGTGTGCCCGTAAGCCACATTAGTCAGAAACACACATGTGCATGCACACAAACGTACTTAACACTCACCCACACTGTTGTTTGTCTGTTGTCTGAGTGTTTTCAATATATGATTTAAACACTTTACTGATGAGCTGATGATTCTGTTTTTTTTTAGTTACCAATCCAAGTATACTGAATTATGTCCTCTTCGTCTATGGCCTTCAAAAGTTCAACAAAATAAAATGTCAATCTTGGCTTTCATTTTTCTGTTAATGTGCCTGTTGCTTTTATACAGTATGTGTTCATGTGTCAGCATGTCAACTGTTGAAAATGATGCACAACAATAGTTTTTGTGACATAAGATATTGTCCTTCCACTCAGCTGAAAAGTACGAGCCATGCAGGAACCCCGGCGCTGCCTCCACCAGTGTGCAGAGCTCTGAAAAGGCCTTTTACCAAGCAGGAGAGATGCTGACCTTCTCCTGCCATTCAGGCTATGAGCTGCAGGGTGGTGCCACCATTTACTGTGTCCCTGGACACCCGTCACAGTGGAATAGCACTCCCCCTGCCTGCAGAGGTAAATCATACCCTCACACTGTAGCAGTGTTTGGTTTTCACAGTACAATTGTCACTTTTCAAAACACAGTGCAACCTTACCATTACGTGCTATTGATTTTGTTGCTGTTTGTGAATGCAGGGACTTATTCTGTATGTAGTGTAAGTGTAATGTATGCACTGTGCTTTGTGTTGCACAAATACAAACTGTAATTGTTTTCTTGTAGCATCCTCAACCCAATCTGTGAACGAACGCAGGCTAGATGGTGAGTCATGTTTCAAAACAATTATATATATAATTGTTTTGAAACATTATGTATATTATAATTCTTTTTTGTGCATATTTTACAGAACTAACACCAGTCTTTTTCTCTTTGTAGTTGTTAACATGGATTACAGCATGGAGGGAACCAATATTGCCCTTGCAGTTTTGATTCCGACTGCAATCATCTTGGTGGTTGTCTTCGGGATTTATGTCTACTTTGCAAAGTAAGTAGTAGCCTACCTTAAATTGTATTTATTGCATTTGCAATCAAATGAGCCTTTATAGGATGTTCCGTGCTTTTCTACTCTTTACTCAGACTCCAAGGAAAGACTATCAGAATGCCGACATCCTTGCCACCGTATGACAACATGACAGAAGAGTCAGCTTTTGACAACCCTATATATGAGAGCGGAGTAAGTACAGATGTCATGAGCATGCAAGACGTGGATTCACAGAACACCAGTGTGCTGTCCTGATCCTTTCCCATCTGGCTGTCATCCTGTCGTCATCTCATGGTTCACCAGCAGAGGGCACCCTCCACCTCATCTTTCATCACCATGTCAATCAGAACCAGAATCAGAATCAGAAATACTTTATTGATCCCCGAAGGGAAACTCTGTGTTGCAGTTGCACAAATAGTATAAATATCAGAGTAGAAATATAAATAAATAAATATAAGGAGTGTGGATATGTATGATGTTTACATAGTTAAAGGAATGTTATGATACAGTATTTATATAATTAACATAATTAGGAGTTGCAATGGTGAAAAGTAATAATAATAATAATAATTATAATAATAATAATAATAATAGTAGCAGTTGAGTATTGCACACATGTCAGGCCAGTGTTATTGCACAAAACAGATAATATTGTCCAGTTTCCACCTCTCTAACCTCTCTTAGAGGAAGGAGTTATACAGTTTGATGGCCGCAGGCAGGAATGACTTCCTGTGGCGCTCTGTGGTGCATTTTGGGAGAATGAGTCTGTCACTGAAAGTGCTCCTGTGAATGAGCAGCAAGCCATGGAGTGGGAGCGAGACATTGTCCAAGATGGCATGTAGTTTGGACAGCGTCCTCCTCTCTGACACCACCCACAGAAAGTCCAGATCCACCCCCACAATGTCACTGGCCTTGCGGATCTTTGTTGAGTCTGTTGGTGTCCGCTACCCTCAGCCTGCTGCCCCAGCATGCAACTGCAAAGAGAATAGCACTGGCCACCACAGACTCATAAAACATCCTCAGCATTGTCCTGCAGATGTTGAAGGACCTCAGCCTCCTCAGAAAATAGAGACGGCTTTGGCCCTTCCTGTAGAGGGCTTGAGTGTTCTTGGCCCAGTCCAGTTTATTGTCCAAGTGCACTCCCAGGTATTTGTAGTCCTCCACAAATCCACAATCATCAGTAAGAGCTAGTGTGATCTTGGCTGATGATGATGCTCCTAAAAATAGTTGACAGAATGAAATGATGATGATATGAAAAATAGAAGAAAGGACACCTCACTTTGTGATCATTTCGCATCCTGAATTTCTATACTTTATCTACTTGAAGGAGTGAGAGTAAGGTTTAGTCTTAAATCATTCACATTGTGGTATGTCGTCTCATTCCCCTGTCATATAAATGTATCAAGTTGTATGCTACAATGACACCAGCTGTGTAAATACAAATTTGCTAGTGTGCACAAATGAAACAGTTTTTCTTTTTTTAAACAACAGGGTTATTAATTCATGGATGTTATTCATATTAAGTATTTCCCACATCTAGCACATGTGTGATTAGGGTTACAATGGCTTTGAAAAGTAAATATATGGAAGTAAGTTATCTTTTTTCATTCTTCTTCTTTTCATGCACTTATCTCAATTCCCCCTCTCGTCCCCCCCCCCCCCCCCCCCGCTCCTTCAGCCCTGGCAGTCTCATTCTAGATACTAAACCCTGACAGTCTGTCCACTTTGGCTGTACTGCTGAAGAGCTATGAGGTGAGATCTCCTTCTGATGCTGAGGGCACATCTCACTCACTGTCACCTGACCCTTTGTTTTGAATACCTCTCCCAATGTTGGTGCAGTCATGAGACACGTGGCCTCTTGAGAAATACAAATCATGTTTGCTTCCACCTAAAATGATGAATAACCGATTCGAAAGAGTTCAGAGTCCCTTCTTCTTATTGTTTTTGTTCACTTGAATCCAGCCTCTTCCCCTTGCATCTCATGGCATTCTAACATTTCTGTAAAGTTGATTATATGCGGTCATTGTAAAATAACAATTGTATGTGTGATTGTGAAATCCATATCACATGCAAACTGGTTCTAATGTGTTATTAGTGTTATTATTGTCTTTAAGTATGTATTATCAGCACTTTATTTCAGGGTGTATCAGTCATTATTTTGTAATATGCTTGTTTCTTAAGAGAAGATTGATGAAATAACTGAAGTTGCCAACAGGTAAATACATGTAGAACATAGAGAAAAAGAATTGTCAGGATTGGATCGGATAAATCCTGATGTGCATCTTTTTAGTCCTTCAATTGGTATTGATAGTAAATGATAATGGCAATAAGGGTAAAGGTTGTCCACCGTAAATTAACATATCCAATAATATGTCTTCTCATTATGTTATTATTCCTGTTTTAGTCATTCCAAATGGTTTGTGTATGTTTTACAGAAAGGTTCATGTACAAAACAATACTGATAAAACAGTATTGATTTTATAATAAATCATTGTCATGCCAACACTATAAAGCAGATACATTTTCCCATCAAAACTAACACAGGACACTTGTCACTCAAATCAAAAAAACACACACATATATATATATATATATATATATATATACTATATATATATATATATGTTTTAAGTTCATTTTGCTCTATTTAAAACAAGTATTCGTGCAAATTGTACTATCCTCTATCATTATGATTCCTTGTTGACTGATGTATTTGTCTGGTCTTTACAGGACAAATGAAAAAGATTAAGAGGTGTCCATTTTGAGACCTTAAAGCAAGAATTGCTCAAGCTTTGCCTTTTGGGACCCTCTCTGCACTGCTCATCATTTTCCTCCTACCGTTTTGTTCCCAAATGATTAGTTTTCATTTTCCCTTTGTGTGAAATACTGTAAATATGTCTTTCTGTCCACGGTCAAATCTGTGAAGCTGTGGATCACCATGGTGATATTTTTATAAAGTAAAATGGTGATGACCGTTGGTGATTGTATGTTCTTAAGTGCTTTTTGATGCCCCAATCCAGTAGCAATTAAAGACTGAGGGATATGGTTTTTGATTGTTGAAATCTGTTGGATACAAACTCCCCTTTGCCCAACATTCTTTGGAAATTTGCCCCCATTACTGTACTTTATTTTCTTTGTGTATGGGTCTGCTCTTTGTAAATAAACTATATGTCCAATACGAGTGCCTCACGACTGACTATAACCTGATAAATGACACGTGAACATGTTTGAAGGCTGAATCTTTTGTTTAATCAATATTTTGTATTTGTAGACCTGCCATTCTTAGCACTCCACATTGTGTTCAGTCTTTCTTTAAATCATACAGTTGTTTTCTTCAAGAAACAAAAACAAAAGTGTTTCAGATATTTCCCTACAAGCTGATGTGTGGTTCCAACTGTGTACAACCCCGTAGGATTTCTCACATAGTCTAACATGTTTTTCTGAATATGGGATCCATCAGCTGTGCATATCTTATGCCACACTGTAAAGTATGCCTCAAAGGATCAGTAGCACTTTGTTAATTTGTATATGTTCCAAAATGTGGTTGCGCCTCAGCATTATCAGACCCCGAGATAAAACCCAGTGACATATAAAGTAACCACATGACTTTGTTAACTTACATGCTGCATTCAGGCTGTTGAGTCAAACATAAGATTCATTTCTGCGTTGCAACTCAATTTACATTTTACAGTGTGCAAAATAGATCCTCTTGGGTTTTTACTTTGGGCCACATTGTCGTGGTGTATACTCGTGTTACATTTATAGATAGACCTCATGTTATTTGTGTGTATCCTCTATGCTCTAACACTTCTTTCTTTCAGCTGGTGCAACCACACACAGGAAACCAAATCACCTTCAAATATCTATAATTCTCTGATTAATAATAAAATAAGTTGTTGTTTAAAGTATTGTCATTGACTCATTAATGAGTAAATTGCCATGTTTGTATTTAATGAGTGGTTGAGTAGGTGGTGTTACCAACAAATGAAAGCAAGCCTCACCTCAGACAATTCGCTATATTCAAATGTAAATAGTGGTTCGTATTTCACAGGTAATGCTTAATAACAAGCCAATATTCACATACACTTAATTTGTCTGGTGCTTTAAATAACCTGTTTTCAAGAAAGACATTTTGACATGCCACAATAAGGAAACCACAGGTTTAAATAATAAAATGAATGAACAAATTCCATCTGATGGTATCAGGGTCCTGTTGTGCATGCTGGCTCACTGTCACACTCTCATGGCTTACTGCAGTACCTAAATTCAACAGAATCATTGTTAAGGTTATTAGTAACACCTGTGCTTGACAAGTGAAAGTGTCTGCTGGGTTAAGGGCTTGAAAACCTATATTAACCACACACCTTAAATCTCACTTTAAAATCACTTTAACTTTGTCAAGCACTAGAGGCAGCAGCATTAACAGCATTATTATGTTTGTATGCTTAATTTGAACTAGTTACCTTTTTTTATTGAAGCATGTATGTTAATAGGATGGGGCACCACAATAAAGGTGTCATAAAGTGCTTTACCTCTAGATGGCAGCATAATAACAAATAGGACATGAGGTAAAGTTCCTATTCTCTAGAGCAGAGATTCTTAACAGGGGTCTGGGACCCCCAGGGGGTCCTCAAAGTCACTACAGGGGGCCCAAATTATTAAGTTTTTTCATGAATTAATTCTAACATATTGTTGGCAAATATAAATCCCCACTGATGATAGGCTTACTGGTCCATAGTTAAGGTAGTATCTAAGATACAGCCACGTGTATGTGTAACATTAAAATCATGCCAAAAATTATTATTTGAATAGCTTAGTATTCTATGTAAGAAACATGTATACATATTATAGGCCCAGTTTAATGTGCAACTTAATTTTATACAATATACTGTATGTAGTGATCCATTTTCATTTCAGTTAAGGCGTCCTTGGCTTAAAAAACACATTGCTCTAGAGTCTAGACTATGCTCTTTGCCCAGTTTTGTTTGCCATTCCATGACACAAAAATAACACATTGAAAGTTAAATTAGACATGGAGAAAAGGAAACGGTAAATAAATGTCTGGTATGGTGTTACTATGTTTAGACTGTACAGACGGTATCCTAGACCATATTAGACAGTTCAGACTACCAGATACTAGCAAATGAATAGTGTACCATAGGACACCTACAAACATTTTTTTTATATGAGAGAATTACAAGTAATTAGTATAATTTAAGAAGGTTTATTGAATGTACAGTTCAGTATCAAAGCTCAGTTTACTTAGATCCACATTAGAAGACAACCAGAAGCTGCCTTTGCTTGCAAAGAAAAACTATCTTCAAGTTCAAATCTCTGACAATGGCTTTTCCACTCAGTTCACTTCTTTACACTGTCTTGACAGCAGATAGATATAATAGTTATAATCCAGATTTTATTTCTGACAGTATATGTGCAGGTCACAATGACTATATGCTATCCTGGAAGGACTTAATCTGTCCTGCCAGATTATTCCTTACCAGAGATTCCGGCCCTCTGAGTAAATTTGCATTATGGTAGTTGAAATCTGATCAAATAATCGTTTATATACATAGCAGCCTTTAGGGTTTTATGACCATGTCAAGGTTTTTGTTTTTCATGCATGTGTTTATGTGGGAGCTGATTTGTTTCGGTGAGTCGTTAGGGGGCAGTCACCCGCGATTTCAGCTGAGCTTTCACTCTGGTGCAGAGGGCACCGAGCAGTTTGAGCTATTAAAATGTAAATTTTCCTGTGCAGTCAAGGTTAAGGAAAAAGACCACAACCGAGGATCTGCTTATGTGTCAGCTTGTTCTCTTTGTTCACATATTCATCACCGACAGACTCAATGGCTGTCACAGAATTAGAGAATAAAAATATGTATATAAAAAAATAAATAAACCATTGATCGTTTCAAGGTTGGCTTCTAATTCATGTTGTTTTGATCATATTTGTTTGAGATTGAACCTCATTTGAGACTTATTAATGAACTCTAAGGCTGCACGTGATTCAATTCTATTAAGTAAAATCAATATTTTTCCATTCAATTCCTGCCAATCAAAACTGGGACTAAGACCAGCCGATGATTATAAAAATAATCTGCTATAATATTACATGCATAACCAGGGTGAAAAAAAACAGCTTATGCAGCAGGATGTTAATATGCACACATAGTGGGGTCAGGAGCTATAGTAGAAAGTAAAATGTCTGTTTTGCAAATATAAACTGGCATATGTATAAAATAATGAATACCGTGTAGTTATATAGCTTGGGTTTTGCCTAAAATCCATTGTTATCTTAGAGGAGTTAGTTTTGTCATGGTGCCAGTAGGTGACAGTCTACTACCAACATCATTGTCTAAGGCGAGTGAGCTGCCTCAAGTGCATCAATAAGACCATCTTCAACGCTTAATACTCCCCCCATGCATGGTGTGGGGATTTACAGGACACGATGGTTCACAATTAAACTAAATCGCCCTACTCACAATCCAATGGAGACCAGGACATGGCAATTAACCCACTAATACTGCAGACCATTAGACCACCCTCTCTGTGTCGGCAGCCCCAGGGCGTACAGTACGCTAACCATGGAGCTGTGGGATGCATATTATGAGACATAGTTTAATGTAATGACCCATTCAAAGAGCTCTAGTGTACAGTATGCACCGAGTTAAAGTTATTTGGGAAAATCATCAGCATTGTATGCCCAGTAAAACACGTGGGTGAACATATTTAAAGAAAGAGGATACAGTGGTTTGTAATTTAATATTAGCAACAAGTTCTTTAATGATTATTTTACTAGATATTCCTGTCTATTCCACTAGTCAGATAGTGGTATTCTGTTATCCCTTTTTAGTTTTTAAGAAAAGTAAATATTCTTCCTTTCTGTCTGTTTAGGTCTGATGTTAAATCACACTTATTATGGCTTTGATGGTTCACAATGGGACTTTGTTTATTTTTTACTTCTGTGTTTTTAGTCAAGATTGACAGGAAGCTCTCCTTCCCTAAAGCATGATTATATTAATCTGATTAATGTGCCATTAAAACAGTATAGCAGCAGTAACTCCACCACCAGGTGCAGGAGATCGGGGTCGGCAGCTCTATTGAGGTTGTGACCCTAAAAAACTCAAACTTTGTTCACATAGACCTACAGTATATGGGCCAACTCGGTTCCTTTTTATATCAGGCTTGTCTCTGCACCCATCACCATTAGAAGAAATAAAAGCAACCTATATTTTTCTATATTACTATATATATTATTACTATATTTTACACTGCTATTGTGTTGTTATTACACCTACACGGCTTGAGTGGCTTTTTCATGACAATTGGAACAATTTTTATGCAATTCACTTTTACTGACTGCATATTTGTAATGAATATAGTGATATAAAGATGGATTTAGGAGTCCCAGACATTTGCCTATGTATCGTAATCGCCGATGTCTCATTGTCGCATAAAGACTGAGGGATTGTGTGGAGGTATAAAAACACAGCATGACATCATAATTTGAATGATATTTAAAGTGTTAGGGTTAGGGTTGCTCAGTTTGCTGAAACTCAGTGGGTAATTTCAATGTTTCAACATTGAAATTAAGTGTAATATTGTGTCCAAGGATGGAGATTTTTCTCTTCAATATGAAATAATGTGTTTCTTCTCATTCTTCTTTATATCTTCATTGCTCATGTAAGGAAATTCTCCAGTATGCTACCTACTGTATTTGTTACAGTCCCCAGGGAGCTATGGCTGATGAGGCAGGCAGCCATGTCATATCGCACAGACAGTGTCTTTGTTATTACAAACTGCAGCCTCAGGAAGCCATTTTGCACAAAACAAAGGGTAAACCCTCTGCACGCCTCTGGTGTAGCTCGATGTGGCAAGTTGCCAAATCTCACTCTCCAGCATATGTAGGGGGTCAGGGCTTCCCTAATGCCCTCAGATCACTGAGACTCGTGTAAACAAAGAAGTGCTTGAATTATCTCCATCCCCAACCTCTGGACCCACAACAGGCATAGCTGAGACAATTTTTTTATCTCATGTACAGCCTTTATTTACACATCAAATTATTTTTTTAATCTTGTTTAAAACATGACTCTTATGTGGGAAGGACCCACTAAATTATAGACTAAAGAAAGTGAAAATCTGCCTGAAAGAACATTGTTTCAGAGGCTAGATCAGATTTGTCTAAATGGAAGAATGAAATTGTAAAGTATATATTTATATAGGGGAAAAACATCCTCTACATTTGCATTGATATCAAATCTCTTCTATTTCAGAGTAGATTTGGCTTTACTTGGCTCCTCTAATGGTTCATCCTAACTTCTTCCTGCCCAACGCATCCAGTCAGACACAGCCCGAGATGTTTTGACCAGTGGGCCACAGCAATGAAAATACACGGATTGCACTTGCACATGTAAAGTAAAGTGATATGTTTACAGGCAAAGACAAATGTTGGCCACTACTTGGTGATTTAAGGTTAAATGGTGTAAAGGTGGCATTAAGGTGGTAAAGATGAATGAATGTAGAGGGAGGATAAATGACTGTGAGGATGAATAAAGCAGGAAGTGGTTGAACTGTGCTGGCTGTGTGGAACCTTGGAAATAAAATGACTCAACAGTGGGAAATCTGTCTCTCAGGCGTCAGCCTGTTTGAAGCCCCAGAAGCATGAAGGAGAGATGGGAGAGGTATGCACGCAATTGAGTTGAATGTGTAGAAGGCTGAGAGGCGGGTTGAGAAGCTGTGACAAACAACATTGCATGGGTAAACCAGGTATTAAAGTTCTTGACAGTGGCTCAGCAGGTAGAGCAGGTTGTCCTCTAATTGCAGGTGACCTATCTCATTGACTTTGATCCCTGTCTCCTCATGCAGTCCACGTGACAGATTGTAGTCGAGGTATGACATTTGCTCTTGAGCGCATGTTAACTTGCCTGGTTTAGAGAGCAATACAAATGTTTTGATGTAAGTTCTACAAGATAAGGGTGATTAAAGTAACTATGCTTAGCAAGTACAAATGCTCTGTATTTTATTGAATCAAAAACCTCAAAGCTGTTAGAAAAAGAAAGACTAATTAATGGTTTTAATAGCGCATGTATGTTTGATTGAGCTGCTCAAGCAAGTGTTTCTGTATGTAAAAATCAAGGTATGTCTACTGTCTAATCTGTATGCATGTGCGACTGCAAGTGTGTGTGTGTGTGTGTGTGTGTGTGTGTGTGTGTGTGTATATGGCATAGACACACTGGTGTATTATCTGAGCTAGAGCAAGATAGGATATGTTTTCCTTCCAGGATGCTGGGCAGGTTTGAGATTGAAGGGTCTGAACAGAGGGGGGACAAAAGCGAGCGAGCCAGAGGGCGGAGGGGAGTGGATGAGCTGGTGAGATGATAATGCAGCATGACACCTCTGAAATGAATCCCTGGTTACCATGGCGAAGAAGCAGAATGGGACAGTCTCTCAGGAGCCTCAAATAAAGCCAGCTGTAAATGATGTTTGATTAGTATTTAGATCATGTTCCAGCACAGCAGAGACATTTTGTCAGTTGTTTGTGCACCAGTACCTCTGCTATTGTTCAGTCTTCACCAGCCTACACGAAAGTTACAACTCTCTTTACAGTATATTTATTAGCATTACTAAAGGTAATCTAATACGATTAATTGTTTAGCTTTATCCTAAAGCTGTAGCTAAATATATTGTGCCTTAATTAATATAAAAGCATGCAACTTGCATTTTAATTTTTGAGTGCGTTGGATTATTTTTAAAGGAGACATGCATCTTTACAAATTTTGGAATTTAGATCCACTCATGCAATTAGCCCTACATAGGATGATACAAACACAGCAAAATATGACTTAAAATATTTCATACCTTTTTTCTCTCCAGATGATAAGAAAAGTATTTATTTATTTTTATTTTTTTTCTAGTTTGAAAGTTAATAGCCAATTCACCTGGACCATGGACTTACATTCTCAACACAGGTGCATTGGGATGTCGCAGCATATCCATCCTATATGTAAATTTGCAGCAGACAATCCTGTTTGCTATAGAAGCTTAAGCGCAGAGAGGTGTCTGCGTACCACATAGCAAATATGAAAAGGGAGCGGGTGGCTGGGGCTGTCTTATTTACTCATGCACTTCAGCATGTTAAGTAGATTTGATTTCCATTATTTGTCAATCAACTGGGACATTTCTATATGTAAATTCATAGTTGGGAAAACTAAAATTTTGTTATCTAAATATAGAAAATTAAACTATTTCTATATTGGAGTGAGTGTTATAGGAAGTAAAAATACCAAACTCAATATTAAGCTAGCTAGTATTTACTTATACTTGACATACATGTGCAAACTAATGCAAAGTAAAGCACAGTTGATGTTGGTTCAAAAGAAGCTGCCACTGCTCAATGGTTAGTCTTACTAAGTGCAGATTCAAACCCTTGTGTGCCTTTAAGATATAGGAGAAATGTATTAAATTATTAGAAATTAAGATATTTAATTACATCTCAGTAATCTTGGAGGAGATAGACTATTCTTAAAGTGATATCTGGACTGTTTGGTCTGTGTCCAAACAGCTAAGGTCTTTCCACTGCTGCCTTTGCACTTGTCTCTTTCTTCTGTCAGCCAGGCCAACGATGGACTGCGTGCCTAGCCGGAACTAATCACATCTGACTGCTATCTGTCTCCGTCAATTACACACTTGGTTTCTTGTGCCCTCCTGCTACCACACAGTGAAAAAGATCCTATCACACATGCACAACAGACACCTGCTGAATGTGTGCAGAGCACTTGTTTTGGTGAAACTCACAAAGTGTTGGCTTTAAGATACAGCAATGCGTTCAGTGATTCATTCATTCATTGACTTTACCTGCTTTTTCCTATTGAGTGCAATGGTAAGGGGGAGCTGGGAGTGGAGGGATGGGGAGGTTGGTCTATCTCACTGGCTGGACGATCACAGGGCTAACACAGATAGACAATCCCTCTATCACACTTAAAGTCAGTCCGGCAGTCATTGGCTTACATGTCCTGCTTTAGACTTTAGGAGGAAACTAAACCTGAAAAAAATATGCAAACACAAGTCAAGTGGACCATGGTGATCACTGAGCATTATTTCCAATACATATTAAACAGCTCTCACAAAATAAAATCATTGCAGTGTAACACAGATATTGATATGTGTTAATAACTGATAACATTGTGTTTAGTTTAATGCTAATTCTCATTGATGACCAGTTCAGTGTACTTCTGTCATGAATGAAGCTGTCATTTGTGTCAGATTGTATTGATGCAGAACTCAATACTAATTAAACTCAAATGAAACCATTACCAGCTCCACTGATTTTTACAATCTAAAATGTTGCGAGGCACTCACTATCATGTTTTTTTGAATTGCCACAACACAAAATATTTAGATTGCAGACAACACAATTGATTGATAATCAACACAATAATTATACTCAAAAGGATGCATTGTACTGTGTTGTAGTAATACAATTAAAATTAAAAAGTGTTAATTTTTTACTTACAATACAATACAAATACATTTTCAATCAAAGCAGTGCATGAAGTGCATAGTTAGTATTATGTGAATACATCAATAGATGATGTTGTTTGAACGAGGTGGAACCAGATGAACAGACCGTTTTTTTTTTTTAAATCTCCATCTAGTACATTTGATCTTCTCCTGTACACTATCTTGGACATTTCTCTTCTTCATCCCATCCTCTTCCTCTTGTTCACTGTCTGGCCCATGTTGCATGTACGGGTGATGTCTGACAGAGACAGATTGCTCAGCCGCAGCTTAAAGGTGACTGCCTCGCTCCTTGTTCCCTAAAGCACTGGATCATTGGAATCCATCATGAGCAGTAGCGCTGGTCTCCATATAGACAGATCACATGGAGAAGACAACAACAGATGGACAGCACAAGAGACAATAGGGGGGACTATATCTAAAAGAGAGAAAAATAGATAGATAGATGTGGATAACAAGAGACTGGAAGAGTGTTTGGGTGGTGAAAATGCTGAAGAGAACCCAGCGGAGGGATGGAGAGAAGCAGAATGCTGAAGAGCTTCACCTCTGGTCACAGAGGAGAGTACTGGGGGGCTGGGTGGGCCCGGGAATGTGGGGCATTTATCATTATTGGCTCGTACCTCCATCCCCATGCTCAATCTGACATCCCTCTGACCATTGACATAAATCATGATTTCTCCATAATAGATCCCCCCTTTCCACCGTGGAAGGGAATATTGTGGTGTTCATATCGATTTCAGTGTCTCCTCGCTCCTTCTTTCCACATTTTGGCTCAGCACGGTGATGCATAATGATTATCAAACATTACTGATATGGAATTTGAGGGATGCGATGAAGGTTTTTTTTTTACACAGCTTTATTTAGATGCATGAGATACAAAGAAGGGTAAACAAATATTGAGTTTGCGGAGCTTGTGCACTGCTATTTTTCCTTTTGATTTCGGTCGGAGCCACTGAGACATTCATAACCATCAAAAAAGATAAAATAAAAAGCAATTATCTTGAGCAAGGTCTTTCTTCAGCTTTCAAAACCAATTAAATATTTGGGCTTTACCCGATGCATGGAGTGCAATCCAGCACCAGGCTTAAGTGGCTGTATATTAAAAAATAAAATAGGAAATGTATGTTTTGTCATCCAATAACACATGTTGAATTTCATCAAAACCGCCTTATAAACCTTAAAGTTGATAAGAGGAGAGGGGATATCTTATAACGTGATGAGGAATACAATGAACAAAGAGGACAGATCACTTTAACTCTCACTGAGCTGAGCAGGTATTTAAACATTAATAACAATTCATTAATGAATAATGAAGTTCAAGTTCATTTTTCAAGTGCTATACATTTAAAACATTAGCATACACTGCTGTGCACCTGGACTGTGACTGAGGCGAAGATCATCTACTAGTTACAAAGAAAAAATGTACTGTATATTTGTAGGAAAGTCAAATTGTTATTGAAGGCCCTTCTAATTAGCCAAAAAAATAATTATAGTTTCACAAATAATACAAAGCTGTATACGTCAACTAAAATATTTGGTTTTCAGAGGCAGCTGTGGAAGTGGTGAACATAAATAAGAATCCAAATCATTACTTTGATCATTAAAAGTCATACATATTTAATTTGAGATCTTTTTATAATTAAACATTAAACTTTAATGTGTTCTTTAATATGTTAACCAGGAGGCACTCGGGGACTATATTTTACAAGTGTCTTGATTAATCACTTAGCAGCAAATGTATTTTCAAATTATCCTATAATTAGTCATTTTATGTTTCAAGTGTGGCTGAAGATATATGAAGATTTGAAAAAAATCTGAAAATGTGATTCTTTATTCAACAAAAAGGTTTCATTAGAAATACATTAATATCTTCAGAATCTGTAGTGCACTGTCAACAAAGTGTTGATATTTGCGTTAGTGTTTTTTCATGTGGATTCAGGGGTGTCTAAACTCTTTCGTCTCTGTTTTGTAGAAACTACTCTGCCATGTGCCCACTGCTGGACAACTCATGCTTCAAAGTGTTTTGCTTAAGATCATGTTAATTAAACATTCATCATGTCCCAAGACGTGCCTAACGATGGCCTGATTAGTGAATACTCATTTGTCCTTTTTGCCAGCTTTCACACTGTGCACATGCAATTCCAAAGTAATGTATTAACAACAATGCAATGTATGACAGTCAGACAAAAAGTCAACCAGAGTCCATTTAGAAAGCAATGTCTAAATACTTAATTCTGGTTATTGATTCTCCTTTACTTCCTTAATGACTGTGTTTTTACCTAGTAAAGTGTTTTCTTTTCCATGGTAGTTTGTTTCTGTATGCAGTCATTGTCTCTCCCTTTTACATTACCCTTTGCACGCACATTGTATTATTATTAAAACAAAAAGTTTTATTTTTATATCTCGATATACTGGCATACAGTATTTTGCTTTAGAATGCTAAAGGGCAGCTATTGACCAAATGATTATATGGGAACAAGGGAGTGAAGTGAGCTCATGAAAAGGAAGAATCTGTTGTAACATCACACTTAAGGGCAGTACAGATGCACTAATAGCACTTAAGTATTGTTTTCTATAAAACCTTCTTTTCTTCTCCTTTTTTTCTTTTAACTTGACCTTAAGATTCTATTTCTACAATTAGCTGGTGAACGTATATTGTCTAATGAGCTAGGCTAAGCTCCAGCACCCCCCACAACACTGCACTGGATAAGCTGCTGTAGATAACGGATGGATGGTTTCATGGAGACTTGGATAGATTGTTGGTCCATGATCATGCTGGTATGACTATTTGATCAAAGATTACTAATTTAACTTGTGACGATAAACCATGGCTGAAGAGGACAAAGGACTGTACAGAAGTGGAGGCCTAGAAGATGATCCAGATTAGGTTCCTGACAAGCCTGGTAAATGATGCCCAGGCTTCACTAAATATATGGGGGTTAAGTACTGTATGAGGCACAGAGCCTAAATAAATGATTGGAGGGTTAATTGCAGTGTTCTAGGCTTTTGATAATGGACTGTATTTCCCTAATGATAAAACATGAGCATCTCCAAAGCTCCTTCACTCAAAGTGCCTTTTTGGCCTTTGGTTTCACAGCCAGGATTTCCACACTCTTCTAGCTGCCACAGCTCTTTCCAAGATAACCTAATTAAGCTCTCTTTTGCTTGATAATTAGCAGGGTTATTAGCCATATTGCTATAAATATTGTCATGTGGGAAAGCCAACCAGATGTCTGTTGTGGGACTATGGTATACCAGTGTTGCAGAGAGTAGATCATAATGACTTCAGTGTCAGCGCTGTGGCAGGAACATGACAGCAAAAGGACACCAGCATGATATGTTTTCATAAACAAACACACAATCCTATTTCTGAAGCCTGGGGGTATTTGCTTCTCCAATAATGGCAGTTCATCCTCTAATGACCAGCCATCAGACAGCGCACAATAGCACATTATGAACTCGTCGTTAATCAATCAATGAAGTGCTGTGTCTCAAATCGCGCACTTCTGTCCTTACACTTGCTATTTTGAGTACATAGTGCACACACCGATGAAGTATGGCCAAAGGCAGTGCACTACAAGTGCCAGGATGATGCACTCATAATTGTGGACACTAGTCACCCTCAGCAACCATCATCTTTTCTACGGAGCGGAAGCTATAGCACCACCAACGGATTTTCAAACTTGTGAAAATGGCGAGTGAGAAAGCTGCAGCTGGTGCGATTGAACTACTTTACTGTAATCAGCGAGTAAGAACATAAACTGGTATATTCTGTATTTTGTCAGGCGCCAATTGATGGCAGTGATGCTCCGCCCAGTTGCAATTTACCATTAAACACAAGAGTCATTTTCTGTTAACGGCGGTGTGCAATTTAATACAACACTACCCTGTTGAAATGTACGCACCACATAAGTGACTACCTAGTGTACACAGTGTACTACCTGTAGGTGTCCTTCCAGGAGTATCTGAATTGAGACGTAACAATAGTAACATAAATAATAAAAACATGTCTTTTATCTTATATTGTTTAACATTACTTAATTGTTTAACATTACTGAAATTGTGCATAGGCCTACTAATTACAAGCTGAAATGTTTTCTGTAACTAAAACCACCCTGTGAAGATTCTTAGCTAAGCTTATAGAAACTCTTGCAGCAACGTTTTAATGATGTATTTGATATAATGTGTGAGGTACTGTCTAGTTCATGACTGACAGTGTTATCATAGCTCTGTTACAACCAGAGTGGGTTAATATTAAACATGTGTCCTTTAAACCCATGTTTCAGTGCCAGCTGTGACCCCCGCTCACTAAGCTGCTAAACTGCTCAGAAGCATGTTGCTTAAGTGCAAGAGCACGGAATTTTGTCAGGTGCCTTTTTGTCTCATATTTAAATGATAATGAGTGGAAGTCACTGAGTGAAGTAGTGGGAAGAATCAAAGAGAAATTAAATCAGTGCTTTCATCTCACTGACTGATATTTTCTATGTATAAGCAAGACAGACAGTGTAACATATTTACTGTGTAGTTAGCATATGTACACTGATTACCATTAAGGGAAGAGATGCAAGACGTGTAAGACGTGTATAATGAAAAATAGAAAGACTGTGGAATAGGTGTCTCCAGCATAAGGACAAAAAGTGATCTTTTTTTCTCTCATAATAACTAATTTAATTGTCATTGTTTTTGAGCAATATTTTGTGTGGGGTAAACACACACACACATACACACACACCGTCAATGTCCCAAAATACTGGGTGAAGAGATATTACAAACCAGGCACATACTGATTGGGAATTATCAAGTCTGTTTCTGAGACGCTGAAAGCAGATTTGAGGTCAACGTTGAAGATTAATGATGATGCAATACTAAAAGTGGCAAGCTGAAACTTCTTCTACAGAATGATTACATGCATTAAATGTTACGTTGCACAAACTACACACTGCATATGTCAAGCTTATAAACACAAACAGTATCATTTTATCATCAACCTGAACTATTAGAAATATTGATATTTTGTGGCATTAGATCATCTGATTGATTATCCATATAGTATCATTATTAGTTAAAGCAGGAACTTTGAGAATGTTCTTCAACATTTACATGTACACTCATTTTGTGGGACAATTAAGATGAGGGTCTGTGTTAGTGGATCATTATCAAATCAGAGAGCATCAAGCAGAGCCATGAATACCAGTGCATCTGAAGTCCAGCTAGAGGTCATAACCTGATGGAAGCCGTGCACTCCACTCTCATTATGGCTGTAGTGTGAAGTGGAGGCCGCAATCAGGCACATGACACACTTTTTATTACTTGGGACAGAGTGCCACTTTACTTGTGTAATTGTCCTAAGTGTACCATATCTGAGAGGAGTGACCACGGAAATGGAAGACTCTTTAAATGAAGAGCTCTTACTGTTAATTAAGGAGAAATTCAGCAAGCGATCCACCCAGAACATGTTCACTTAGTGAGTTGTTTAATTTTGGAAAGTATGCCTATTCACTTTCTTGCCTAGAGTTAGATGAGAAGATTAAGACACTCTTGTGTCATTATATTAAATATAAAGTTAGCAACTAGCTAACATATCTTAGCACATAACCCGCCACACTTTAGATTGTGTTAGAATTAACGACATACAACATGTTGATTTGACTGTTTCCAGTCAGTGCTAAGATAAGTTAGCCGGCTGCTGGCTGTGGATTCATATTTAACATGATGTTACAGACTTCAGAGATGTATAGTATCCTATGATCTGCTCAGAAAAAAACCCTGCATTTAATTGCTGTTTGTCAATCATAAAGCTATTTCAATCCTTTCTATTTAAGAAATAATAATGTGTGCCTTACTAACAAAAGTGCAAAGTACTTTAAACAGCTTGGCAAATGGTACCCACAACTCTTAGGCTACAACAATAATGCAATAATGCAAAATGTGACTTTTGGTTATTTCAGAATATAAATATGCAGGTGATTAAAACAAGCATTTATAATAATCTACAGCAAAGTTTGAACACAAATAATGTGCCTAAAAAGGATAAGTGGACCACCTCAGTGCTGAAATTGTCAAAATGCTTCAATCACAGAGGAGAATGGGAGATGGGAGGTGTTAGTAAATGCGGGGGTTATTATGGCAGATTGTGGTGGCTAAAGTCTGTTGCCTCTCCACCTGCTCCCTGGGCTGTTTTACAGTGCATAGAAAGCCTCCTATAACCTCTAAAGCAGTTTGCAGAACGTTTACCCACAAGTGTCATAATTTGCTCTAACAACTACAATTATGCCATTTCTTTTTTTAGACAAACACTATAGCAAATGGGAACAACTCCATCTCTCATTATAACTTGTATTATTGGAGAAAGGATGTTGCTGAATTGTTGCTCGACGAGCACTAAATTTAAAGCATAACGTGTCTGCAATGTTGTGAGGGTAAACCGAAAGTGCGCTGAGTGTTTTACTCCTGACAAATGCAGTAGTCAAGCAGGTGAACAAAAACCAGACAGGGGGAAATGGATTGTTGCTATAAAGTAATGTCAACAGTCTCGAAAAAAGGTAATTTCAAAAGCAACTTGAGGGTTAAATTCTAATTCTGCCTCTGTTAACAAATGTGTCACTACTGGCTGGCTGAAGGTACACTAACACACAACCTGCTCTGTGCAAACCACACACTTTACTTCTTCTTATTCAGGCATTCCCATCCCCAACAGGTTATAAACAATGGTTCAAATTAATTTGTTTGTCCTTGTGTGGCTCACATAGCACTCCAGTCAACCCTGTTTCTAATTCACAGGACTGAGGCTCTCTGCCTCTAATAATGGATAAACAAACAAGCGTGACGAGCCCAATGTGTATCAGTTCATAATTTAATTACATTTTGATGGGGAGCTCTGCGGGCGTAAGAATAACCGAGAGGGTACGTTGCTGTCAATGTCATGCACTGTTGTGGCATATCAGAATCGTGCAGATTTTGAACTGGATTCAATTTCATAAATAATGTAGTGTGGATTAGTTTTTCCAAATTGATTTGGTTTCCATTATAATATGAACTGTATATGATCTTCCAACACCAGCATTGTTTTTTGGAGTTTTGCAGTTAAAAAATGGGATATGAGAACACGAAGATATGAGAAAGGTGTTCCTAAATGTTCCTTTAAAACAGAACAAACATATGCAGGATTTGACAATATGCAAATGATGTCCTCTTGTCATTTAAGAATATAGAAAATAGACCTTTTAAGCAGGACAACAACAATAGGAAGCAACAGCCTGAATTGCTTTCATGTCTGAAGCTACGTTTGCATTGATGTTGACCTTTGGGGTGTGACTATGACTCTTACATGCTCTCTGTGCACTGGTGTGAATGGACAATACTGAGCTGTTCTGGCGGGCGTGTTTCTGATAAACCAGTGATCTCCCAAAGGCACTTAAAAATGAGTCCGACTTCATTTACATGATAGTATTGCCACAGCGTCTCGGTGAGCATGCTAGGGTCAGACCAGTGCACTGTGGTATTAGTGGGAAGCACGTTGGTGTTTGGG
Organism: Etheostoma perlongum; assembly: GCA_026937815.1. Lineage (NCBI taxonomy): Eukaryota > Metazoa > Chordata > Actinopteri > Perciformes > Percidae > Etheostoma > Etheostoma perlongum. The sequence continues at coordinate 22,577,309 of CM049383.1, read as the reverse complement.
AGAGTGGGGGTGAGGGCATGAGGGGAAGGTGCACACCCTAAGGAATACAAATAGCATATAACATTCCTGTTACTCGGCGTCCTTATCTGAGAAGAAAACACATGGTGCACAGGGCTGTACAAAGACAGGGATCTCGTCTTTGGACAAAGCTGTATCAGATTGACATACATGGGGGCAGAAAGCTACATAAAACTGTTTAATTTCTGATGCACAGTTGTGAATTTATATTTTTGCTATTTTGTTTGCACATAGGAGTAGGACTATTCGTTTATTTTCTGTTGTGAAAATGTCCTGACATATTTCTGGAGATGTACCTGCACGTTATGCTATTTCACAAACTCTTAATACATGATACTCTAACACCAAGATTTTCGCAGAACATTTGCATTGATAATGTTGATACCAGTGTCCACACCTGTCATTTAACTAAAAATATGACTAAATATCATGTCCATAGAATTACCTATTCAATGATGAGACAGTAAGGGTTTGAATTTTGAGCGATGAATCTGGCTGCTTGTAATTGAACGCTGCTATTTTGCATTCTAATTGAACATTTAGTGCATTTTAAAAGCTATAAAAAAACAGCTTCTCAAAGAGTTTCTTGCTATGCCATTCCAAATGAGTCTATAAGTTACTGAAATGTCTATTAATTATAAGTTTCAGAATATTTACACAATGTCTCTTAATAGATGAAACCAATTCAATTAACATGTAGTAACTTAAAACATCAAAACATCAAGGCGCTTCTCTTAAGTCAACAATGAAATTCTAATTTGCAAGGGTGAATAGTTCTCTGGGAGATGATTTAAACGATCTTTAGGGGTCTTAGTGTAAATCTTTTTTTTTATGCAATCCTGCCACATTTTGCTGTATTTTTTTTGGAATTCCTTGCATAAATGAAAATAGCAAGTGGATCAGTGTCACTGGATCTTGGCAAGGTAATCAATGCATTATTTCTAGCCTTATGTTAAATCAATTCAAACCGCACACACAATCACAAATGATGTAGCAGAAACTTCCACTGGCTCCAACACTACTATTGCACAAATATATACATTGTGTAGATATGTGCTACTGACACATGCAAAAACTAAATCTAGCTCAATATATTCCCTTTTTTAAAATGCATGCACTGGGTAATTGTCCTTTAAGACAGTTGGCATTCTTGGTGAAACATTTATTCTCTTTTTCATCGACTGATATAAATTACAAAAGCCAACACAGTCATAAAGCAGTTCCTTCAGACTTCCCACTCAGAGTTAATTGACTGGACCAGGAAAATCTGAAAAGAATCATCTCTTTCATCTATGTTTTGCTCCAAGATCAATGGTCTGTGTAAGTGAAGTAAAGCTTACTTTCACCAGAGATGCGGATGGACCAACAAAGGCTCCGGGCTGGGCTGAGAAGGCACAAAAGCATTCAGTAATTCTGTCAAAACACTCCAAGCATCCACAACACACACTGATTCATATGAGCTGAGCTAATGGTTTGGCATGGAGCTATTCTTCTGTGAACAGCAAAGAAACAACACCATCATAAAACATATATGAAATGATATAAGTCACTTGTAGTCTGGACATTTAAATGACTGGACTGCCACACTGTTTTTCTGTGGTAGTGAGCCCTGCTCAGAGGCCAGAGAAACAGGTCAGAAGAATTAGCAAGGGGGCGGGAGGCTTTTTTTGAGACTGTAGGCAGACAAACACACACACACACACACACACAAACAAATACAATTTAAAAAAACAATTGTAAAACACTTTGGACTGATGAAGAAAATTAATATAAAAAAGGTAATGTTCATTCATTTGAACCAATGGGAGCAACCTGATCTGTTCATAAAGGGCCAGAAATCAAATGCTTATTTTTTTTAAATATTTAAATGCTTTGGGGCTTTTCCGCCTTTATTAGATAGGACAGCTAGGTGAGAAAGAGGGAAAACATGCAGGAAATCGTAACAGGTCACATTCAAACCCTGGACCTCTGCATCAAGGCATAAACCTCCAAGTATACGTGCGCCTGCTCTACCCACTGAATCAACCCGGCCACAAAATCAAATGTTTAATGGTTCTGATAAATGAAGACAGTGTTATACAGCAATATGCCGATTGTGCTAATGTCCCAATAGCACTTGCTGTTTTTTGCAGGTTTTGTATGTGCGAACACAAATGTGATATACCTCATGTGCACATGCTGGGAGCTGATGACTGTGCTCTGCACTTCATACTTAACGCCATAGAGGAGGATCAGGGCTGCTCAGCCAGACTGGGTAACACCCATAAAAAGCAGGGGGCCTTTATGCACTTTCTTGATCCCTCACTCTTTTTCCATTTGCCTTCCCCTCCCCCTGCCATGACAGCATGATTAACCATCAGACACACAATAGGGGCACATGTCCCCATAGCCACAACCAGCTCCCTTAGACCTGTACATCCTAATAAGGATTAGGCACGAAGTTAACAATGAATGAAGAACTCCTCCAGGAGCCACTAATTCTATTCTGCTCTGTGTCACTTTTCATCCTAGGCTATTCACAACTCTGTGTTTGAACATAAGGTATAATCCTCTTAAATATCAAAGGTGGACAAATCATATTAATTTAGACATTGCTTCCCCTGGCCCAAAGGCACATTATGCACTTGACACAGAGCCCCAACCTCACCATCTGCTCCACTCTCTCACCTGTCTCTGGCTGACACTCCAATGCCCTTTACTCTTTATTATCACCGCCCCTATCTGATTTTCTCCATCTATATTTGATTTTTTTACAGTATTTCTCTCAGAAAAAAATGGAAAATGTAGAAAGACACTCCTAAGGACATGTTCTTAGGACAACCATATGTTGATCACTGACACTTGACATGAATATATCATTTTGCTACATGCTACGATCAATTAATATGACAAGTTAGCAAATTGTTTAGTTCTCTACTTTTTTATATCATCTTTAAAACGAGGTTTTGGACGACTTTGTCAGAGGCAGTTGTAAATCTTTGGATTTCTCAGGGTTTGCTGTTTGATTGTGGGAGTAAAAATATGATGAAAGAGAAAACAGAAAAATATTTTCAGAAATGAGGCAAATCAGGGTTGAAATACTATTCATAAGCACACAGTCTTCTGACCTCAGGCCTATCTTTGTTTAGAGCCTCTAAGAATGCTGTAGACATGGTTATTTCTGACGTCATTTTGAAAGCACACATCGCTATTAAACTTCAGCTGAATTAGCTGAGTAAATTAAAAAAATAAATCCATGTTGTCTACCTTTACTATGGAAATGGTCTATACAAACAGCTACTGTAACTAATGCCATCTCTAACATCATAAATGCATTCATTAGTGAAAGAGTACTCTACCTTCTTTATGCCACACATTCCTCATCACAAAGTTGCCAAAAGTTAAGTCAGAGATTCAGATTTGTAACACCAGGAGTGACTAACGCAGCCGCTAGCTTTGAGCAGATATGAGGAGCGGACTACAGAGGTCAGGTGTGCTCACTTCTTTCTAACTCTTTCTAACACTACACACAATTTTCTTTCATTTTCAAACTTGGAGTCATCAAACTCAATGATGCTGACTCAAGCGATGTCACTTGAGGCAAGACTTTGGTGGTGTTATATATGTCCACTTGTGCAGCCAACATCATTTCCACTTGAAATTTACCAACCTTCTGCTGGCCTCACTCTGACATGAATTAGCCCCAGATTGACTGATACTGCTTCACCCCGGGGAATTCGCAAGTCCCTGGCTTTTCTCATCCTTTACTCTTTTACTTCTCTCCTCTTTTCTTTCGCAACACTGCTTCTGGTTAGTTTTCTCCCCGAGCTCGCCCTTGTCACTCACCTGTCTATGAGACATCAGGCTTTCCCTTTTGTCTGACAGACAGGTGCTAGCAATGTCTGATGGAGTAATTTGCCACAAATGTGCAAAACATGACTGATCAGAGAAATGTCAGCCGAGGTGGTGGAGAATGCGAGAGCGCTGACGACAGAGAAGAGAGGTCCATTTCCATGTATCACAAGTACTGACAGATGGTCCCAGTTCTCATTTTCCATCCTTTTATACAACATCCCTCAGCTCATTAATGCACTACATCCTTTACAGGTTGATTTATTCTCCACTTGAAGTTGGTGCTCACCACCACTTGAGAAAACAACCTGTGTATTTAAAAGTGTAGGACCAATCATAAAATAAGCAATTAGACCAGCTCTCTATGTCAACAATAAATGTGTGTAGAATGTGCAAAAGCCCATTTTTCACTGCACTTAACATTGAGACCGCTTCTTAACTTACATATAAAATAAACATGTAAGTGCTGCGTATCGCTATGACAGAGAATGGGTTTTTCTGTCTCTCAGTTGGTTGCTGGTTTTACTGACCAAATAAAATGCACAGCAATGGATGGTAATGACCAAAAGTTTTACATTGTAATGTAGATGATATGTTCTTATATGGCTCTTTTCTAGTCTTAACGACTATTCAAATCGCTTTTACATAGTACAGGAACCATTCACCATTCACACACATTCATACACTGCGAAGCGCAGCATCGGGGGAAACTCAGGGTTCAGTGTCTTGCCCAAGGACACTTCGACTTCGGACTGCACCCAACTCCACCAACCTTCTGATTGGCAGGCAACCACTCTACTACTGAATAAAGTTTTGTAAAGATCTAGATGCCTAGTCCATTATTGAAGAGGTAATGTGTCTGCCGCTTGTAGAAACTATGATTACCCTTCAAATGACTTCTCAACTGTGGTGCACACATTGGTCGTATCTGATTCTGGAGGAGTAGTGGTCACATGTCTCAGAGTGGCCGACGGTCTCTGATGTGGAGGCAAAGGTCATGAGACAGCAACTTGTCTGAGGCAGAGCCCCGTGTGATATGATACATTGCCTGTCAATGCATCTGCATCACTAGGGAAATGTGACCATTGCCGACATCAATGGAAGCCCACCAATTGTATTAGTGAATGCACTGCAACAAAGGTGCAATTTATATTAAGAATAGGACTAATCTATACAAAGACAATCATTTGGAGGCTTTGCTCACATGATGCAACACATCAGAGGATCATACCATGCCAATCAAGGATTATCTGGGGTTAAAAAAAAGAGATTGAAAGACGCGTAAGACTTTTGGTTGCAGGCAAGCAGAGGTGTATCAAATCACAGAAGGTACACAACAGACTCAGTGGAATAAAGCACCCTAATCCTCTGGGTGGCAATAGATTAAAAAATTATTTTAGGGGATTAATAGAAATCAAAATGATAATCTTATATCAAACAAACTCCATCCAGGTGAATATGTTGGGTTGAGTTGGTGAGGGGAGGTTTATGTCATGCATTGTTTATTTAAAAAGATAATGGGTAATACAATGAAATAAAATATTAAATAATAAATTAATGTTTTTTTATATAATTGTTTTGGGGCTTTTTCACACTTATTAGATAAAAAGATAAATAGATAAAATAAAATACATAAAATAAAATAATCTTTTACCATGCCTCATTGTTTGTTTTCTTCATGTACTGACTGGTCTTGTCCTTAATATTATTACATTTCTGGATCTTTTCATCAGTGTGTGCACTGAAATTGTGTTATTGTGATATTGTGTGGATATTATATACTGTATAAGGTGAACTACGCCACTATTATGTTACAAACTTGCAGCTCATATAGTTATGCTCTTCATACATACAGTACATATTTTCTATGTCCTTTATAATTGCAAATATGTTTTATTACTCATTCTAATTCTTCATTATTATCTTTATGATGTGTTTACATTAGAAAAAGGTAGAAATTGCAATATTTCAAAAATGTATTGATTAAATGGATTATTGAAATTAGTCAATTCAGTGCCATCTTTGCTATATTTTAAAAATGATGAAGAGCATTGACTTGAAGATCCTTTTCAGATTCATGACCTCATTCATGACAACATGTGTTTAATGTACACTTTTTATATGTATTGGAACATTTTAAGGCACTGGTTAGGAGAGAAGGGAAAATACAGCAGGCTGTGGTCTTGTCAGAGTACCTATAGACAGAAGATTGAACAGCCATGACAGGATGATTTGCCTCCTCTGTGTGAAGGAGCCCAGGTTCTTGCAGACAGAGGATGAAATAAATCTACACAACACAACACTCAGGATCCAACACAAACACCTCAACCAAAAGCCATCTCCCCAAGTCTACTGTGACCCTGAAATGACCATATTCTCTTATTGTTCTCTCATCTCTAGTGAGAGGATAAGACCCACACGGAATTGATTGTGTCACCACAAATCGGAGATAGCCATTGATTTCCCCTCTTCTTTTCAAAAAACAGGAACGCTTTGTTCAACTGACACATATGTCTTCCTTGTCTCCCAAGGTGGAGCTACCCAAAAGCATTCTAGGTAGACAGGAATGCAGTGATCGCCTACCTCATGCAGAAAACAGGAACAGAAAGGTATAGTCCCAAGTACTGTTCTCAAGGAAAATATTGTACCAACCATGCTTTCAGCCCTGCAATATTCAGAGACCAGTTTATCTGCATAGGCCCTTCTTCTCCACAGGGATTTGATGCTGATCTCTGACAACTCCTGATGGGAGAGTCGTGTCATGGCTTCCTTTTCATCTCTCACTATCTCCAGAGAGAGGAGCCAATAGGTGTGCTGCAGCAAGGCCACTGACAAGAGCTCACGGCAGGTTCTGTGATATTATCATGGGTCAGATGTGACCAATCAGTCAATCACTTATTCTGCTGGTCTCGCTCTCTTTAATTTTCCCTTGCCCCTCGTGGGAACCGGGACATTGCAACTGATCAATTGCTTGCAAATAGCTGTATTGAAATGACAAATCGGCATTGACAAGACTGTTTGGGCAAATAGTTGGCATGGCTGTGTAACAGTGGTGGTAGTCTACGGAAGTGTTGAATGTTGCATATGACCAAGGGGTGACCCTGGGATTGGAAATCAACATGGTATGAGGTTATGTATTTATTCCATTGTTGCTAGTCAAAGAAAATATTGTACCTCAAAATTTGGAGATTTGGAATTGTGGATTAAAAATTCCTTTATGGGTTGAGAAACAACTACTTAAACACGTAAACTATAAAAAAAACTAATTCAAAACAGATGTGTTAGCTCAGGATATAACAGGACAGCAATGCTCTTACCTTTGTGTCTCTTTACATGGCGGCCAGTTGTTTTGTGATTAACCCGACAAGTTCTGCCCTTATATTGTATTCAATATCATTTATGTATATCAATCTAATCATCATGTTAAAAAAGGTTTTCATTGTTTAAAATAACCTAAAATTATAGGAACAGTTCAACATGTTGGGAAATATCCAAATTAAATTAGTTTTCTTGCCAAGACAAAGCTGTATCTGTGAATATATTGATGGCGACAGCAGCTGATTAGCTTAGCTTAGCGTAAAGACTGGAAACAGAGGAAAAGAGCTAGTTAAGCTGTGCAGAAGGGTCACAAAGTTTGCCCATCTGCATCTCTAAAGCTCACTAACTAATATGATCGTGATTGATTAATCCACACAAAAACCTAGGTGTGAAAATTATCATTTAAACTGAAATACTCTCGCAGTTAAGTAGACGAATGATCTCCTAAATCAACAAATCTTACAAAACACGTAAGGACATCCTTAAGAGCATTTATAAATCTGATTTATGATTTCACGGAGAATGACCTAAAATCATAATGAATGGATTGATACATTTTTTCCTGTCTGTTAATATTACATATTGAGGGATATGTAAAATGTGTATGTTGTTTTGGCTGAGAAACTTAAATCTATATATGGTGTTATGCCAGGCAGTCCCAGTCCTGCCCTCTCCCATAAGTCCTGTATTGGCAGGGTAGGTGTGTGGTGGGCGTGTGTGTGAGCCAGAAGACTGTGGGAGGTTTGAATAAAGAGCAATGAGGGGGGCTCAGCTATGTCTGAAGATGAGTTTTGTTATGAGCATATGTCTTAGTCAAGAGGCATTGGGCTTGGCAGACACTACCGTGTCAACCCATTAGCACTTTTCTCTGTGCACTCCCCCGACTCTCACCACCTACTGACCTGCTGATTCTGTGGCTAGCTCAGAAGGTGACCAAATTATTACCAATATATTATGATGCATAGTTTATCTGGCTGATAATTTAGAACATCAGTTACATGTTGTGATTGCAGTTTATTTTCACTTTTATATTGTCTTTGTATACCTGTTTCCCCCAAATAACAGGCAGTTGACTGTACTATACAAGATAATGTTTCACAGCAGTTACAAGGTTTGAAGAATAAGTGTAGTAAAAGTGTCTTTAATATTATAGTGAATGTAGTTCGAAAAATTCTATTGTACCATCCCTGCCCCTCCCTGTCGTGTGACCAATTCACTAATTTGAGGAAAAGACTATTTTGTGGCCATAATGCTGTGTAAAGCCCCAGGGTGTGCTGGAAGAAAACAGATTAGCACATTAGCATCGTAGGAGCTGAATGAAGTCTTCTGGCTCTGCCTCAGGCCCTGCTGGCTATTAAAGCCACTGCTGCTCATTGACATCCACAGACAATTATCTAGCTCTTTTTGCCTGAAATAGAAAGATTTTCATATCGAACTCTCCCACTCTGGCATTTTGCATGTTAATATGGAACTATACATGTAATGCCCAACACACACGTTTGGCTTTCTGGACCTTTTTTGCAGAAAGCACTGTGAGTTAGTCATCCACCTTACCTGAATAATAAATAAACTCACTTTCATACTGTTGTCTAGTGGCACATTCTAGAGTTGTAAGAATTAACAGAGAGATGTCCTCCTCTCTGCACTTCTGGGCCTTTATGCAGCCACAAATGAGAACCCACAAATATACTATTTCTTTAAGGTACTCCACTCTCTCCAGAGATATTGACCCTGCCAGTTAAGTTCTGGTTGGCTGTGCTCTGCAGAGATGTTGGAACTGTCAGAGGAAATATACGGTCCTTATCTGGAACCCAGGTGTGCTGAGGCAAAGTGTTAAATTTGGTCATTACTCTTGTAATAGTGGTTTTATGTTTTGCTCGCAAGGGTCATGTGTGCAACCGCCACAGCAGGTCTTTGTGGAAAGGTCTGCAGACAGAGACGTAGGCATCGGTTTTCTATGTCAGCTTCCTATATCCATGAAGCATGATGCTAATGGTGAACGTCAGGCAGACTCCTCCAGACACTGTTGCAGAGATGAAAGATATGAAGAAACACTGATGAAAACCGAGTGGTAAAAATTAATCCTGGAAGGCTTCTGAGGCATGTTGGTCAAATCATTTGTACATGTATTTTGTATGTGCATGTGTGTGAGTGTGTGGTTGCTTGCAGCAACATATGCACGCATGTGTTGATTTGTATGTGTAGACTGCGCTGGAGGCAGGGCCAGGGGGAGGAGACGGCAATTCTAACGGCTTTTTGATGTAGATAAATGGCTTACAGATGGCTCACTCAATATATTCAAATGAGATATATAATAGGGGAGGGACTATCTGTCAATAAAGGGATGCTTCCAGGTGTAACATCATGCAATGATCAGTCAGGGATTTGAAAACAGTTTTTTTTTAAACTTCAGTGTTCTGTGATGACACCAAACAAGTTTATTGTGAAAATTATTTATTTCTGTGATAACATGGGAATTGGAATCATACGATCGTTGTGTGCCTCACACAATGATGGTTCAGTCTGTCCATTAAATAGAATGTGTTATTTCATGCTTCTTGGAAATTAAGAATGATATATAAAGAAAGATCATTATTATGCTGTATGGTTGTTAGCTCTACCTTTCAAAGCTTTTGTGAAGCTGACTTTTAAAAAACCAAGGCAATTCAAATATATGATTAGCAATACAACATGTGTATACTGCTGAAATAGATACGAAAAACATCTTAATTCATGCTGTAATTAGGAATGTTGTTTTGTTTTGATCAACACAACACATGAATATACAAATTAATATAAAACCATCAAACATAACTATAAAACCATCAAATAACAAAGGGTAATTCCAGGAAATCCACCTCGGAAAACAGCCTCTGGTAGTGGTATTACAACTCTCTAAGATGCGGCAGTCTGGACAGTTTATGTTTTCGAAGAGATAATCCCCTTCATTCAGCCATCTCAGTCTGCAGACAATATCCTGGAGGTAAGACCTGCTAGCACATTCCATACTATAATGTACAACTGGTAGAAATTCTATTTACTCACGTTTCACCTTTAACATTGGGCTGCAAAAGAAGCCCAAATGCGATTATGCACGTGAAGAATTAATCCGGAGATGAGCACAGGGTAATGTATGGTAATTATCCAACAGGATATTCTTACATAGCGATTAGCATATCTTGGAGGCCAGACAGGGATGGGAGGGCAGTCTGAGTGGAAGGAAAGGACACAGCTGCTGATAAGAAGCCCAGTTTGTATTTTTTGTTTTTTTTATGTTGATTAAAAAAGTGGATAGTCCGGCTACAGGCATGTACACGCTCCCTTCTCACTGTTCCGCTCTATCTCATGGGCACATACACAGATGAGAATGGACATGTGGATTTACTTGCAAACGTACACACACACACACACACACACACACGTACACACACTCAGTGAGAAAGAGAATCAAATCGAGAAGGGAAACACTGGATTTGAGCCCACTAGGGAAGAGGTACTTGTGTGTATAGTTGTGCCTATGCACCAAAGGTTTGCACATAATATAGAACTTGATTACAGCCCAACAGGTGCAATTAAAAAATATTGTTTATTAATTTGATATTATAGTACAATCCATACAATAATGTGGCAGGTATAACATCAAGGATGAAAAGAAGGGTTACGAGAATAATAATTTTACTTGTGACTATGCAATGCTTTGATTGAATGATTGATGATTTCACGAGCCTCTGTGGATGTGTAGAAACAGCCCTGATACTTAAGTTTAGTTGAATTAACAAAACTGTCCTCCCCTGAAAAACAACACCATAGCTAGTTAGTTCAAGCAACATTTACGACCCATTTTTTACGCTTATAGCGGTGGCATAACTCAGAGGGTGGGTCCAACAAATACAGGACTTTCCCCCAGGGGACAGGACTTTGTGTCCTATTTGAAAACAAAACTAAACTAAAGGGGTAGAGGTAAAGTACCCTAACGAATGTACTGATTTTAACCCAAACCATGATCTTTTCTTAACTTAGCCAAGTAGTTTTGGTGCCTAAACGTAACCAAACTGTGACACAAGGTAAATGAGGTGGTTAAAACCGTGACCATTACGAAGCTATGAGGAGCTCCTGCAGGTCATATTTTCCGACAACACTAGGTGCACTATTTATAAAAAACTTAAATGGGTCGCATTAGGGGGTGGGCATAAACAACCAACAATGTCATACTGTTTAGAGGAATTGCTGAGATTTATCCTACCTAAGAAATAAATAGTTGTCTTTAAGTTTTTCCCCTTTTTTGTCAGTTCTCTGTCACTTTTTCCAAGAAGAGATTAGGCCGTTTACAATCCGTTTGCAAAGAAACAATGAACATTTGTTCATTTTGGACTCTATTATTGATGTCTATGCATGCTGTATTATTTTTTGCAAATCATATATAAATATGTTTTCCAGCAGCTAAACCCCTCATCTCTCTAAGCTGTAGCAGTATTAATGACTTTTTGCCAACAACACAGATTACCTTTAGTTTGTTTCTGTCTGCCCTGTAACCCCAATGCACAACATGACCACGAGCCACTGTATCAATGCTGGGTTTGGTATTTAGGTGTAATCAGCCATGTAGGGCACCAGCTTGCCAAGAAGCACGGCCCTTTGTGAGACACCCATCTGTTTAGTGCATTGGGACATGCCCAGTCCCAAAGAGCTGCTGGAATGAAAGGGTGAGTATGAGAAGGCCCAGCTGAAAAGACAAGGGTGGGCGGCAGCATCAGGACACAGTCTGTCTGCAGCACTCCTGCAGTCTTATTCTAATGCAACAGCTATGACTCCCCTGCTCGCATACAACTCCGAGATCAGAGACTGACAGATGCACCAGGGGAAGCAGACTGGGATGTCTGACACATCCATCCTTTCATGCATGCAGCGTCTGTGTCCCCCTCTCTCCCTCTCTGTTAAGCTGCTTGGCTAATATTTTCCTATTGACTCGGCAGTGTACATATTACCCATCCTTGGTGACCTCTTAGCGGGACATATCTGTGTGAGTGCAGATCGATTCATACAGTGGGCTCCCCCTCCTTGTTGTCATTATTCCAAAGATGGGGCGGGGCAGAATGGGAGTGTGTGATAAGCTGCTATGGGCCAGTCAAACCATTCCAGCAAGAGTCGTGACCCTACTGCAGTAGGGCTGATTATACCTCACCCGGGGCTGCTAGGTCTGAGATTCAAGCCTCTACACTCCAGCCTGAAACATATTACCCCTGACTGAGATCACAGCAGCAACATAGGAGATGATAATAACCAGATAGCAAACAGTGGGAGCTCAAATATTGTGGTTTTTCAACTGTTTTCTGGGTTGGAAATGTGTGTTTTTTCTATTCAATCCCTTTTCTTTCTTTTACTAATTCATTTTTCTTATTAATGTTACTGTGTTAATATTATTGCTATCATTATTATTATTGTTATTAGTATTACATTTTATTAAAAACCGAATAGTAAACTCATAAACAGTGGTTATTACAAGCTTGTGTGGCGAAATGCGTCAGAGTGGTTTTTAAAGGTTTAAGATGACTAAGCCACAACAATAAAGGCTTTTTGATTTTTCCAGTGATAGTGCCTTGGATTTTTCCTGAGTTTTGCTACATATGATTGTCCCATCCAAAGAAAACATCAAACAAACTTGTTGACACTGTAAACTTTTATTCTGAAAAATAGTAAAAAGCTATTAAAGTATTCATCTTTTGTGTTGAGATTATTGAGTATTATTTCAATCCATTCGTTTTTGTCATTATTTTTCTCCTAAATTAGTAGTTTCAATGTCCAGATTGTACAGTAGTTGTTAACCACCCTGTATATTTTGGATTTTTACTTAGAACTGTAGAACTACTACTACTACTACTATTACTGAAAAATAAAAAAAGCTTATGTTTAGAACCATTTTAAATGTGTCTCCCAAGCAGCCTAGAGATGTGAGGCAGGTGACCGGCTTGTGAGAGACTTGGCATGTGTTGCATGGAAAAGAGTCCTTTTCCTCGGGTGGTAGGACCATATGCCCCGAAACTCCAACAAAATCCCCCATGCCCCTCCACTTCCCCTAAACATACGCACAAGCACGCTCCTTTCAGTCAACGCAGACTGCGCCCCCACCCCCGGCCCACTGTGCCTTCTCCTGCAAACACTCCTGATAACTGGCAACAGCTGCGGTGATGAGCACAATACGTGGGCCAAAGGCAACTCAGCTGGCCTCACTCCCCACTTGACACAGGGTTGACCTCTGGCATGCGAGTTGTCCTCCCCAAAGGCTGCTCTGCCTGTAGCCTGACACAGTCTGTCTCTCTATCTCCTCTCCACACACACACCCAGCAACGGCCCGGTGCATCCTCAGGTCAGCTGGGTCAATTAAATTCAAATTGAGGATAAATGATTTGTAAATCATGTACAGATAAGCAGCCAATGCTCCAGAGGGAGGAGGCACGGCTGCTTTCACTCTTCTCAGTTGAGAACTAAAATACAAATATTCATACCAAGATCCCCATGGAGGCTTCATCAATACTTGCCTGTTGACTTTCATCTACTGACTCAGAGTTAGCCGTACAGTCTCTCTCTCTCTCTCTCTCTCTCTCTCTCTCTCTCTCTCTCTCTCTCTCTCTCTCTCTCTCTTGTGCATGGATCCATATTTGCTCTCTCTCCACACACTCATGCACACTCCCATATGTGAACAAGCAGCATCAGCAGTGCAGTATGAGTGAGCGTGAAAGGCTTGTAATAGCTCTCCTCCCCTAAGGGACTGATGACACCAAGGAAACCAAACAGAAGCTGATGGTGTGACAGAGCAGGGGGTGAGGTGAGGGGGGGGGGAGGGAACTCATCGCTCCCCTTTGCCATTCTGCTCCTTTACAACTTTACAAAATAGCCTTTTAATTTGCTGTAGCGTCTGGGGTGTCTGAATTGTGCCTGCATCAATCACCATCATCACTGGGGCCGCGGGCACTCTGTCCCTTGGGCCCTCTCACTGAACAGCCCCTGAGGCAGATCCTCTCATATCGGGTAGGTTCCCCATTCGGAGCATCTCCTCTTCCTCACATTCGCTCGTGCAAACAATGGGATACTGATTGAACCCCACCACTCGCCGCACCCTGTGCTGCTATCATTCTACCAGCTCTCATGTGACCGTTGCCACTTCAGCACGGCTTTGACAAACGGAGAATTACCTTGAACGGTGTTTTGTATTCTAACAGAAAATAACCATTATCAGCGGGATCGATTTTCCTGATTGATTTCCAAAATAGCTGTCTTATCATGCACAAGGGAGTTTTTGAACATTAATTTAATATGGACTACTCTCTCTGGGAGGCTATAGGATATACTTTGGGAGAGTTATCCCCAATCCCTCTGTGTCACTATTAGTGCTGCTATAATGATGCCAGTGGACCATCAGTAATATCAATGTATGTAAGTGTAAGACTGATAAAGATGTGTGTGTGTGTGTGAATGAGTCAAACCCCTGATATGGTTTGGCAGGTCAGTGTAGAAGGGGTCAATATGGATTAGCCTTCACTCTGTGGCTGTCAGACTGCATTGATGGGTTTTCCTGCTTTAGTGATGTGTGTTTTGTGTGTGTGTGTGAAGGAGCTACCTTTCTGGCAGTGGGTACATTTTGACTCTTCTAAACTCAGCCAATACACCTTTTGTTGCTGTTGTCCAATGGACAATAACCAATAATTAAACTCCATAGGGGGATTTTTGTATTCCCCTTGCATTTCTCCGTTCTACCTGTATTATGCTTATTCAATCAAGCACATGCTGTTCAAAGACAGTCGGGCTGTGTTGTATGCTGAGCACCGCAAATGTCACATCAAGCTGTTCTACCTGTCAGCTCCAAAAAACTAGGAAGGCAGGAGGTCAGTTGACACCGAGCAGAAAGGATGCAGATGGTACAGTATGTTCCTTGGCCAGAAATTAAACTGTGCTTAACACCAGTTACACATTAGTGCTGTACTACACATATTCTGTCACCTGTTAATTAGCCACACCTAGATAAAAACTAAAGCAGTCTGATATATCAGCACTGTAATTAATCCTATCACGAAAGTTACAATGTGTTTCAGAGAGGTATTTCATTTAGGAGGCTGTAGTTTGTGATGCTATTAAATCATATTGCGTTATACTGTGTTAGTAAGTGTTACTAATTTGGTGTACTAATATATCAATATGGGTGAACTTAATATTAGAATCACTTCTCCGTATTGCACAATACCAGTAGGTAAGTCATTTTTGGATTAACCCTTTAATCGTCCCACCCAGATCCTGGATCATCACAAACTTTGTGTGAAATAAAATGTAAATTTTTACTACACAATATAACGATAATAAAACATGGTGCATATAACATAACCAAGAAACATGTCTTAAAGATTAATGACATTTCTTATAAACTCATATAATATGCTAGAGCTAGATAGTTGTAGAACTAGATCAGACCAGCATGTCTGTGTTATGGGGTTGTGTGATGGATATTCGTATTTAAACATAAGACAACTAAAGATGTGCACAATAGTATTCAGAAATTCCTCTAAAACTTAACTACATTTAGTTTACTTTTTGGAAAGAGAACCTGTCCAGATTTTGTTTTTCCTTTTAGCCTAACATACGTCAGCCAGTTGCACTAGAGATGCTCATTTAGACTGAGCTTAATATAACTATTTCTTCGACTAAACATCACAACAAAAACTATGTTACCCCAAACAATGAAGAAGAACATTAAAGAAAGCGGAACTGGGGCCAATTGCATCATTAATTTGAAACTGGTGTAATAATAGAAGGAGGGAGTAAATGAGACTGACAACGAGCCTGAGTCTTCTTGATTGAACTTTTGCCAATCCACATCCTATTCGGCAGTTATCGTGTTACCACTTTCCTCAGGTGAGAGTCTGATTGAACCAAGAGACTTGTGTTAAGCTGCGTTCAGCACACACAGTACCAACAGCAGGGACTGGATAGGTAAAGGCCTTCCTGTAACACAGCAGGGAGCTCTGCAAGCCGCCATGTATTTGTCATGTCATCTTGTGTGTTGCCAGGTATTTTCCTCCGGTCTATAACTTTCCCCTTCCACCACTACCTAATCAGCTTTAATTGACTTTAATTAGCATCTAGTAATTAATTTTGTTTTCTACAAATTATTTGTATGAATGGTCCCAGTGGGTGGCCTGTTCATCTCGTTAGGGCCAATTAGCTGCAATTAACAAACACTAATGACATGCTTTTTTTCCTTCCAAAACAAACAGCATGCACCCTGCCAGATTCCAGTGCTGCACAGAGACCTCTTGTGTGTTGGAGTGGTGCGGGGGGCCAGCTCACTGGGCTAGGCCTCTAATCAACACCTCTAATGGAGAAACACAAACCCACAAAGAGACACTCGCACCATGGAGATAATTACTTTCCCCTCTGGTCTTTTCATTGTCACCCACTGTTAAATTTAGGAAACTGAGGTTTGTGGAACAGAATAGATGTAAGAAAAGTCATAAGCTTTTATTCTGATTGGCATTAGTGGGGCTATGCTCATAGCATTACATTTATTGCTGGACCTCAATACAGTGTGATATCCAACGGGTACCAATTAGAGACATGTCAAGATTGCTTATGATAACAGCAATTTGAAAAATAAAATATTAATAATAACACTGACTTCAAACTACAATTTCCGTGCCACTATTTTTTCTAATTGACAGATATTTATGATTCTTCTTTTTTAAGGGTGTCTGACCGTTTGACAACTAAGTGTTAGTGACTCTCAGTCACTAGATTACTCCTTGTCTCACATCTGACACACATCATTTTTTCACAGATTATTCTCTTCATGCTGTTTTATTAGCATGTACTGTTATTATTCAAGAGTGAATTGAAATGTTGCCCATGCTATCAGAGGATGCTCAAAGCATCCCCTTCTGGCCTACACTACTTGTGTTGCATTTCCAAAACCAATTTTAAAGGGTACACTGTTTATTATGAGTTTAAACAGGAAATTGTATCCAATAAAAATATATGAAAATCTGTATGGATGTAGGTTGTAAAAGTGTTTCACTGCATGCAGTAGGCTCAGTTATGCAACTTCCTCTAACTGACAAATACATTGTATGTGGAATGAATATTGCCAAACAGTTTTGGGATTTAAGATGACGACTGTTCACATTCAAAAGGGAAATTTAGGCAAATGTTTCGAGATGACATACCTAGAAGGTTGAGTGAATAAAAACAAAAGAAATATCCTTCTTCCATATATTTTGTTTGATTGATTTTGATTGATTATTGAAGCTATAGTTCCACAGTTAAACATTTTAAATACATTTAAAATAGAAAAATGAGGCATGCACACAAATGCAACCATCAACACTTTCTGTTTGATCCATGTTTTTTTAATACAAGAAATCAGCTGTCAAAAATAAGAAATACTTACAGTGAAAGTGCCAACCAGATCATTTGGTAATGTACATGTTTGCATTCATGAGCTCGTGGTGTGGTCTGCCAAAAACAAAACAAAATCTGGAAGGAAAAAAATCTGACCTACAACCACATTTTTTATGTTATTTTTTATTTTTTGCTTCAAGAAAGATTTTGCAAATCTTTGACTCCCGTTTAATTTGATAGTGGCGGTAGCTGGGATATCAGGGTCTAACAGAGCTGGGAGTGAGGATGGGGAAAGGCGCTATCTCCTTCCCCAGCGCACCAACACGGTGCGATAACATCTAGAAGAGGCAGCCAATCGCCAGAGATTAGAGCCATTAGTGACCCGTGTCCTTTCAAACGAAATGAAGTATAATGTTGGGAAACAATATTAATCCATGGGAAAAGCTTGTGTTTCCCCCATACTGCTGGGATAGGCCTATCATTTGTAATCTGCCACTGATGCAGTCTCATTCTCCCACACAACCCGGAAAATAATTTATTCATATGATATCAGCTTTGACCCTCAGCAGGCTATCCTTTGGACAGTCTGTCTGAGAAAAAAAGAAATGGGTTATTATCGCAATAAATATATTTTATTTTTATTACTAACTTCTAATTATTTCTTACCATATATTGTGGAACTTAGCATTAATGACAAGCATTTATTTAAAGTGCTGCTGTTACTAGCCTGGTTCTCTTTTTCTTCCTAGACAGAAAAAAATGGTTAAAAAAATGTATAGGGTAAATGTTTAAGAAATATCGAATATGAGTCCAAAAAAAATATTTTGTAACCGTGCTTTGCTTTACATAATAATGAAGAGCATGTGTTGGAGTGAAATGAAAAGGCTGCTCATAGGTTTCTGCTGGAGCTGACGTCACAGGTCTCTTAATAAGCAATAGGCTGAGCTTTAAGAGGTGCGCTCATTACAGCGTTTCTCTCAGACTGAGGGCTCATCAGAGCAAAAATGGGACCCAAATGACAAGGCTGAGCGCACTGATAGCATCTCGTCGTTATTTCTCTCTCAGGATATATCGCACAGTGGGTATAGACTATGTCTTTGTGCTTACCCGTACATTTGCGCACTTCGGATGATCCCGATGGGCCCGCGATGATCTCCAGTCTATAATTTGGTTTCAGAAATGCTGATTTTTCAACAGTTCACCTGTCGTTGGGAGCCGTTCGCCACATGTGGATTGTTGCCCCGTGGAACAGAAGCGCTCCATTTCATCTCGCGGATGGTGATGTAATTGTTATTCAGATTAATTTTGGATACATTGGATTTCCGGGATCCTATATCCAAGAAAGTCAACACCGAGGTGTCTGGGGCGTTGGAGAAAGATCCCGAGTCTATATCCCACACACTGGGCTGGGAATAACTCCAGACAATGCTTCAGTGTTCCAGCTGTGAAAAGCCTATTCTTGATAGGTTCTTGCTCAAAGTTTTGGACAGACCATGGCACATCAAATGTGTCCAGTGCTGCGAATGCAAATGCACTTTGACAGAGAAGTGCTTTTCACGAGAAGGGAGACTGTACTGTAAGAATGACTTCTTTAGGTAAGCATACAGAATGTGGGTGGTTTGGTTTTCATCTACAAAAAGAGGAAAAATGAAACTGTATTTGTTGAGCCACTAGAAATCAATGCATGGATGGATTTTGGAAAATAAAGGAAGAAAAAAAAGCTTAACATAGGGCTGTGGATCAAATTGTATTAAAAACGACTGGACCCTGTTCTGACAGTCATTCAATAAATGGTCTTTGTTTACACTGTGGGAGCTGCTGCTTCTTGCAAATATCGCATAACTCAGTTTTTATTTATTTATTTATTTGATTTTGCTTGTGGCTTGGTTGGGTTTATTTTTTTCATCAAATATAAATCAAAAATGAAAAAAACTTTGCTTACAAATTCGTTGGAAAACAACATGATATGATTTTTCTAGACTATTATAATAAATGAGCAATACTACAAGCAGGACTGACCCGTATTGACCGTGTGTATGCTACCATTGCTTATACTGAGATTATATTACAATGATACTTTAAATAACGTGTTCATACATTTTACTTTAGGTCTGTTATTAGACATTAATTCTGTATGGATGACAGCAGAATCGAAGTCAGTGTTGTAATCATACTTGGGCCTATGAAAACATGAGTCTAAAACAGGAAGCATTGCTATATACTACATCTGTACTGAATCTTGCCCCCCCCCCTCCTGACTGCATCTCCATCTTCAACAGGACATTTGGGACCAAGTGTGACGGTTGCGCCCAGGGCATTTTACCCAGTGATCTCGTCCGCAGGGCAAAGAGCAAAGTGTTTCACCTCAACTGTTTCACCTGTGTGATGTGTAACAAGCAGCTGTCCACCGGAGAGGAGCTCTACATCCTGGACGAGTTCAAGTTCGTCTGTAAGGAGGACTATCAGAACAACAACGGGAAAGACACGATCCTCCTCTCAGGTAGGCCATGCGCACCTGTATTGGTGTGTAGTGTTAACTGTTTTTTTAAGGAAATTGGTTTTCTAAATCAAATTATTGTTAAAGGAATTGTAAATTGGGTATAATTATAATAATAATAATAATTATTAGTATTATTCGGCTATTATTATTATTATTATTATTATTAACCCTATTAGCAGAAGCAGATTTGTATTTGTATTTGTAGATTTGTATTTCTCAGTGGGCTATTCAGAATATTTATAATATATTCAATGCTGTTATATTAACTGTTAAAGTGCCGCTGTTTTTTATGGGTTTTGCGGGTAGGCCTATGATTCAGATTCTCAGGTCCACGTGCTATCTAGCCTACAGCAAATGCATCTGATTCTCTTGACAGTCACGACAAGCAGCGACCCAAGTCTGTCTCCGGACTCCCAGGACCCGCCGGACGACGAGAAGGACTCCGAAACGGGACATTTATCCGATAAGGACAACAACATGGAGAACGACGAGCAGAGCGCCGTCGGGAAACGACGCGGGCCTCGGACCACCATCAAAGCCAAGCAGCTGGAGACCCTGAAAGCGGCTTTCGCGGCCACGCCGAAACCCACCAGACACATCAGGGAGCAGCTGTCCCGGGAGACCGGCCTCACCATGAGAGTCATCCAGGTAAAAGGCAAAAGGAAAGAAAAGAACAGCAGAGTTGACAGTTGAGAGTTTTTTTTTTGCTGCACCGTATAATCCATCTAGATCCATTATCGGACACATCAATCCCATCCAGTGCGCGTTCTACCAGGTCACACGGAGCCTCTAAGACCGACACATTACAAAATAAAGTCCAGTTCTAAAAAGCTTTTATGGAAAATAAAAAAACTATCTCTCGGACACCAGATTTTGCAGACACCCATAGGGAATTTGTCTTTAATGCTCTGTTGATTTTTATTCTCTCTCTTTTTTTCAGATAGCCCCCCCCATAATCTTTATTCCCCATAATCCCAATGCGCTCCTAAAACCCTTAAAAGCAGGACTCACTTAGCACTGATGTGACGTCCATGGACATTTTAAAAAGCTCCCTTGATAACATTTCCTGATGGCTTGACGCATCGTTTTCGACATCGGAACCCCTTCAAAGTGAATGGGCTAATTTGTCATCATGCTTTTAGATTTGCTTTTCCGCATTTAAAACAGCCTTATTCCAACTCCCAGCCTATTCGCATTTTTAACCTGAGCTGCATTTCTATTTTTATTTTTGTGGCATAATATTTTCAGGAACTCACATAGAGTAGGCTAGTCTAGACTGTATTATTCCTCTCATTTCGATCCCTGAGCAATCGAATAATCAATTGTAACGCAACGGGGAGCTCAGCCATGTTGCTGTGATCATTGCTCAGGGTGACGTTATTTCCTTGTGGTTATTTCTGCTCTGCTTGTGTTATCCACGCACCTCATCAATTATCTTTTTCTCTTTTTTTTCGTCCTAAAGGTTTGGTTCCAGAATCGGAGGTCCAAAGAGAGACGCATGAAGCAGCTGAGCTCTCTGGGCGGCCGGAGACACGTGTTCTTCCGCGGCCAGAGGAGGATGAGGGCGCTGGGGGAGAGACTGGAAGCAGAGGAGCTCGGACACTTCTCTTATTATGGAGGTGAGCTGTATGTTTTGGAGATGTGGGATTGATCATTTCCTTGACATTCAACACCATTTGATGAACTAGAATGTGAATTAAATGTCTAGGCTACTTAATGTGTATTTGTTATTCTGATGTGTGTAGCTACTTTGTTTTTCTTTTGAGCTGCTGTAGCACAGGAATTTCCCCAGTGTGGGATTATTAACAAAGTCTATTTTATTTGATCTTTTTTGAAATGTGCTTCTTCAGTTTGATATATCCACTATAATTTATACAGTCTATTGAGTTATGGGTCTGTTGATTTGACTGAAAACTTAAGAACAAAGAAAAAAAATAATTGTAGGCTATTGTTTATATTTCCTTTTTTAAATTCTGATATATTCTGTGCACTAATCCAGACATTTCTATGAATGCAGATTATCCTGGTGAATACTACGGCTCAGGAGGGAATTACGAGTACTACCAAGGCCCACCATCGCATGCTCAGACTCCAGCAGACTTGGGCTTTGTGCCCTCCTCTGTCCCTGCTGGCACCCCATTAGGAGCAATAGACCACCACCATCCAGGGCACCACTGTCCTGGAGAGATGCACTGTTTCTCTGACACAGTATCCCATCATCCTGCGGACTCACCCAGTCCGGAGCCCAATATGCCGGGCTCGATGCACAGCATCTCCAGTGAGATGTGTGGCCCCAGCACACCCTACACGACTGTGTCCCTCAGTGACAACGGATACACCAACCAGCTGTCCCAACCCTCTTCAGAAATGAGCGAAGGCACTGTGTGGTGAACCAGCCGACACCCAAACACAAGGCACACATGGATTTTGAAGGCAAATCAACGCTTTTTTTTGTTTGTTTATTTTAATGTATACATTTAATTATTTATTTATGGATTTATTCATTTATCTATCTATTTATTTGTGTATTTATTTATTTATTTATTTATGTGCTTGCATTTTTGTTAAGCTCTATTTAACTATTTGTAAATCTCTATATTTGTATGTCAGCATAATGGTTTATTGACTATAGCCAATCGATAGATTGTTTTATTGTAAATTTGACTAATTAATACATTCACAATGCTGGGCCTCATAGATCAAGCAATAAACAAACACATTTATATGCTGCAGAAATAGTTTTTCACCGTTTACAAAAACCTTTTCTGCCACATATTCGACACGATTGTCCCTACAATGTTACAGTAATGTGAAAGTGCATGACAGCCTTTTTTTTTTACTACCTTTCAGTGTTTTATGCATACCGATAAACACCATGAGTTCATGTGTAATACAAGATGTTGTCATTTAATAACAGAATATGATTGTGATGATCAATACATTTGACCAAATACCTCTCTCAGGACTGTGGGAACATTCTTTTTGTTTCTCTTTATTTGTCGTGCATTGCTTTTTTTAAAATAATTTCATTGCCAACACATATTTGCCTTCAAAAGGATATCTTTATAAATCTGAAAATTTTATATGTAACAGAAAACGATTCGACTTTAACATGAGTCTAGTGTTATAAATAGAATAATGGACAACTGTACAGAACAGTCAACTGTTTACGTAAAGCTCCAGTATTCAGGGTTTGGATATCAGCATTGTATTTAACCGATGGACAGACCTTTTAATGCAAACAAACCAAACTTTTGTAGCCGTTCTATTTCTGTGGTCACTCACTGTGCTAGTTGTCCTCATTATTAAAAAAAAAAAAAAAAAAATACTAATAAACCATTGCCAAATGAATGCACAGCTAAATCCTGCACCTTTAGTTGTGAGACGCGGTGTTCACTTCCTCTTCTAACTATCTGAGCATGTTTCTAGTACAAAACAGTCATTTGCAGCTCAGTTTGCCAAACAGCTAAGACTCAACCTGGTTTTGAAATATCAAATTATTCACATTGATGGTCTCATATACTGCCAGCAGCAGCAGCAGCAATGTGTTTTTATGAGACATACCTGATTGTTCCAGTTAAGTTCACGAGACCGTTGTTTACGACCATTCACTGTATAATAAAACACATATGGATCATTTTTTATTTGTTCATCTTTTTTGGGGGGGGGGGGTATAGTACTTGTTCTTTCAAATAGGAGTGATTCTTGATTTTGTAAATGTCTAATGAACAGGGATTTGTTAGTGAGCACTTTATTTTTTCAAAAGGATTTTTTCAACAGACCAAAATGAGTATGTTATGGGATCCCTTAAGGAAACAAATGTATTTCCAGACAGTGACGTAACTTCCATAATCATCTTGGATCGGATTAAACCCGTGGGGGTACTGTCTAAATAAATATACACACAGTATGCTTACATACTTGCTTACTTATAATTACATAGCTATCAATTATGCCTAATTTACTGTACTGAGTGTCACGGAAGTTTAACGTTTTTCTCTAAAGACAGCACATTACAATATGCAGTAATTGTGTGTCTGGGCACTTTGAATGGGAAAGGCACAGAGACCCACTGCAACTGCTTAGTGGAGCTTTGAATACATGCCATTATAATGAACAACTTGATATTGATATATTGAGTTGACTGTGATTGATTGCCTCATTGAACAGAGAGAATCTCTCCATTATTTCAGTGACATATTTTTGATGCTATTTCTGTGTTGATTGTGTTAAAATCTCTTCTGAGTTGCTAAACACAACTGACAGGCAACATAAAACCTTTTGGACCTGTGTTTAATTGCTGTAACATTGGGTATTTTCTATTAGGTTCCTAAACGATACCTCTATATCCAGAACTCTAATATCTAGACAGGGAGATTTAGGATTTTTGAAATGATATTTTATGGAGAGGTTCTCCAAAGAGCTAGCTAAGTGTCTGCTGCAGCAGCACAGTCAAAATTGTGGTGCTACTAATCCAGAGGAAACATCTAGCCAGCAATCAATGAACTTACAAATCCAGGAGAAATTGGTCAGCATTCTTTTCGGCTCACTTTGCAAATGTTAGTGAGCTGTTGAGTTTCTAAAGTGCCTGATGTCTGCTGAGCAGGCCTACTGTTAGGGAAGAGCACACACAGAAGATTAAATGCTATTTGTGCCTGGCGGTCACTGCTTAATATTTATTCACCTGTTTGCCTTTTGATTTATCCAAATGAGTTCATGGTAATGTTCTACACACTGACAGCTAACAAAAACAAAGTAATTATAGTAGCACAAGATACATTTCGGAAAGAAATTGTTTTTAATTGGAAAGTTATCAATGCATGTAATAGCCTATACTGTATGGCTGCATGTCTGTGTGCATGTGTGTGTGTGTGTTCACGTTATGTAAAGGAGCTTCTTATTCTATTTGGGGATGTTTCATGAGCTTGTCTGAAATGTTAAGTCACACTTTGAGGCATCTCTGCTGGTAGTGAAGAAGAGGCTGATGACAGAGTGACTACTTTAGAGTCAGGGAAAGGTGAGAGCAGCACAAAGGAGGACAGGACAAACCCTGAATATCGAACCAGTGAGCAGTGAAGCAAGAGGCTGAAGGAGCAGATCAGTGGAGGTGTTTGGGGGAGGGGAAGGACAGACAAGGAGGGTCACAAACCATCAACTGCAGTTTGTGGAAGTGTTATTCCTTCCATAGGTTTCAATAGGGATGCTTTAGATGCAGTTTGGGTTTGGCATCTCATCATTTGTTCACAAAATCTAAAGGAAAGCATAATGCCAGACACACAAGATGCCAAATTAAAGCTGCCAATATTTTACATTTTTGTTATTGTCAACAAATCCCAAGAACACAACACCGACAAATTAGTAAATTTTTCAATCAATACTTTCCGACTTCCCTAAGTTGACTGTGGCTCTCAGCCTTAACCCTTGCATTGTCTTCTGTCAACCATGAAAAAAAAAAGCTTTTTCAACATTATTAGCGCTTTTTCCCACATTTTTGTCACTTTTTTAATGTTGTGGGTGAGTTTTGGGATATTTTTAATGTTGACATTTTCAGCGCTTATTTCGACGGCCCATTTTTTGTGACAAAAAAAAATTAACTGAAAATGGGTCAGTTTGACCAGAGGACAACATGAGGGTTAAGACCACTGTTCTGTTGAAGACTCTTGAACGCTACATAAACAGGTCATTTAAAAGCTCACATAATAAAGAAAAAAAATTCCTGAAACATTTGGCCACTAATTTTTAACAAACAATACTCTTTTTTTGTGATACATTTTTCTTTGTCTTTTTTTAAATATATTCAACAGAGAGGAAAGCTGGGAGACAAAACAACACATGCAAACACGTACATAAACAGACGCACACACAGACAGACACAAGACAAGGGACCAGTGACTTGGTCAGACCTCACTGAGTCAGCGATGATGCGCCAAGTGTCCAGGGTCTTTCCTGGCGCTCCATGGATGCGTGCTGTAGAAAGAACAAACAATATTCAAAATTGTGCATTTGTTAAGAACAATTTTTAGCTGCAGATAAGGCCGGACATTGTATCTAGGTTCAACTCAAAATGATTACAGTGCCTATGTTAGCAGTAATGTCACCATGTCACCCGGTGCTTCATTTATGTGTTTGAAAAATGGAATCTCTATGGCACACAGAAATAAGGAAATATTAATGTAAGCTTTGGATACACAGACATTATTTGCTAGAAGAATTGAACAACCAGCAGGAAAAATATATATATCATCTGGCTCATCCTTTATATAGTAAGACCCTAACTTCCTCTGGAAAAAAGATAATTTAGTTGTTGAGAGGCAATTTCTAAGTGTGGTCGGATATATTATGTCTTTTCTGGGTCCAGCTGATAATAGGGGAAAGCTTGAGGCCCCATCTCCATCAGCTGGTGGTTGTTACTCTAGACAGTGCCATCACACTCTTGGATTACTGTCTGTTCCACGTGGCTTCATTTCACAGTGCATTTCTATGTTCCATCGACCTTTCTCAAAAGCAGATTGGTAGATTTGAAGCAGAGTAATTGTCAGATTTTCAATTTTATGTCAGTTTTGATGATGATGATCCAACTGGAACTGTGGGAATCAGTGGAAACGAGTTGATTTAGATGATATATAGATAGTACAATAACAAGTGAAAAGTGACAAAAGAGTGACTTTAATTCAGTTTCACTGTTCACAGTTCTGATAAAGAGTGGAATCATATGTTGGAGTCTAATGAGGGAGCTTGGGAAGTAGGCTACAGTAAATTGTGTACTTTAACATAAACTGGTCTGTTTAGCATTTTAGTTGATTGTGTATTTTCCATATCTCAGAAGAAATGTTGTCACACTTAACTAACTAACGTCTTCGTTGTAACTTAAATGTCCAGATCTTTAAGGAAAAGTAAGCAAATAGTACCAGACAAAAAGAGTCTTAGTGATTAGTGAATAGTGATTAAATATATTGCATGCAATAATACCAAATATACTGTATGATTCACCTTATCATGCCAGAGATCCCCTACTGTATAACTATACTATTTCAAATTCAATTAAAAAGAAGAATTTCAAATAAAATATTCAGAAAAAAAAAAAATACAAAAAAATATATTCCATGTTTTCAATGGTGTTATATTCTGTTAATTAAAGCCTACATTTGTTTAAATGTTTGGAGATAATGCTATGCTGTTAATCAAACTAATCCCTGTTTATCTGAACAAAATGCCACGATTAAGGGAGAGATTTGCATGTCAAACACGAGGCCAGCAAATCAATTTGAATCTAGCTGACAGTGATTATGGCGACTGTTGGATAAACCATGCACATTAATGGTTTTCTGACCTCTGAGGTGTGATTTGTACATAGCTTTATTTTACTGCAGAATTAATTTCACTGTGTCCAACATGTACATATTTTGTATTTTGTACATATTACACACCTAAATCTGAGAATCTTTGTCAAACAAGTGACCGTTCATCCAGAAGTGAAAAGGCCAGCTGGACACTTTGACTACAAATATGGCTGAC
Organism: Etheostoma perlongum; assembly: GCA_026937815.1. Classification (NCBI taxonomy): domain Eukaryota; kingdom Metazoa; phylum Chordata; class Actinopteri; order Perciformes; family Percidae; genus Etheostoma; species Etheostoma perlongum. The sequence goes on along the minus strand of CM049383.1, from coordinate 22,549,744 downwards.
AGCTCTTTATTATCACAAAATATGAGACTGTTATAACAATATTAGTCGGCTCAGTTTGTTGGATCCTTTACCAAATGTATATAGTTTGGAGTTTAAATGTCATTTTGCTCAATTTGCTTATGGAAAGGTGAGTATAAAACATAACAGTTCTCCAACGAAGACTTTTGTCTGTCCTTGTTTTCACTCATTTAGTGTGGAAAAATATAAACTATTTTATGGAGGAGAGTCTATTAGGGCACCACACTAAGGGACTTTGCTATTGAATGAAAAAAAGAAAAAAAAAGGAATGATATCCTGTGCCCAATTCTCCTAGGTTAGCTTATACATTTGACCACCTAAAAACTGAGAAATGGAAAAAATATAATACCTGAGAAAAGGTTTTAACAGTTAAACAGTTGGACAAACATTAGGACTAGATAATACTTTATTGTAATTTCAGATATAAATCCTTTTCATTTCCTAATCTAAATCTTATTTGAACTTTGAGTTGGCCTTTTTTTCTCAATGCTGTTTCCTTTGAGTCACTTGCAAAATGTGGGCCTTTTCGCTAATTTGACTCTTTCTTCACTTTTTGCTCTAGGCTTGGTAGTCCACTTTCTGCATGAAAATCATTCACACATACAATTTTATAATCAATGCCCACAGTAATAGGATTCCTCTGGCCATGGGCAATTAATACAGTTTTTCCCTTTTTTTCTCCCTGCGCTGATCTCAAAGCTACGAGACATTGGCTTCTCCTCATTTACATATTTATTGCATTGGACTCAAATCTGGCGAGTGATTGATGTGGAGCCTGCCTCCTGAATTTTTAGCGGCCCATTATTATGAGAGAGAGGGAGGGGGCTGCAGCACGTCAGTGTACTTTTGATTAAAGTTGAAGAGGACAGAATCATGAGTGTTCCCCACCTACTTTCTTCTCCAGCAGTGCTTAATCCTCAAGGCCAAGTGCTGTGTTATAGATATTGACAAGTAATTCACTCACAAAAGCCAAGGCAGATATGCTCGTTAAGACTTTAATCAGTATTTCACTTGCTCTTCATTTTTTAGTAAGTATGATGACAATATAATGCATTTAAATTCAACATATTCTCAGTTATTCTATGATCTATCCCAGTAAAGCTAATTGTTGACATAGTTTCCCATGCATACAAAATGTTGATAATTTCAAATTGATAAGACGGTAACATTCCACACCGCTAATGTAAATAGACCAACAGCTGCCAATATTGCTCATGATAATCCAAAAACATAATTACAAGATGTTTACAATACCAGTCTGTATTCATAAACTTGGTTTTGACAAAAGATATTGTCACAAAGTGCTTTACATAACAAAGAAAAAGGAAAATGTTAAATAATCGCCTGAAATAGCATGCCACATAGGGGCATTAATAGGCATTTGGCCCCAATTGATTTTGCACAATGCTACACATTCTCCGTGCTGAATTCCTTCACATCACTTTGTGTGTTGTATAGGAACACTGAGACAAAGACACAGACACAAGGCTGCTGTTTTTCTCTGTCGCAATCAAGCGCGTAATATTCATGTGTAAAAAGGCTCTGCTCTGCAAAATGTATGTGTGCATGTGTGTGTGTAATGGGGTTGATGACAACCAGGGTAGAAAGGGGGTTCATCACCTATACTATTTTTGCCAAGTCCACATCTCCTCTGCTTTGTACTCCTAGGATCTTTTGTGTAGCAGGTGAAAGCTGCCTTCTTCAGGTTGTTTTACCAGTAAGCAGCAAGCTTTTACAGCATGAATTACATTTAGCTAGTAGCTTATTTGAATCTAACCATGCATAAGAGCATTAGAAGCACATTCACCTGAAATGTAGGCCTTCTTGAAATCCAAAGCCACACTACATGCAGGTCAGTCAAGACACTGCAAAGTAGAAGCAATTTTTGCAGCATTAGAGTATGATCAAGCTCAGCACCACCCTTCTGGAGGCGGGACAGCTTCTTATAACATCTTTATCTGTCTGATTTAAATGTTTCAAACCAACGCTGTCAGATGACACTACTGTATGCAATGTTGTCAAGCACAATGATTTCCCTGGTTGGCTGCTTTTGTCCTTCAGAGCCAGAGGACACAGATCACAAATAAGCCCTTCCACAGGCCCTATGAGAAGCAGTAAACCAACATTTCCATAGGGAGCTGGCTTTCCACGCTCCACTGATATGCCCGTAATACATGCATTTTAATGTGGCGCCCCTCTCGAAATGGGCCACTGCTGGACTGATGTTTGCATTCAGCAAAACTATTTTAGTCAGCACCTTGGTGCGTACTATAACTTGTAATAAGTAGTCTATGCTTTGCATGTGTGTAGCAGCATGTGTGTAGCAGGCTGCATGTTCTTATATAGCCTTCTCTTGAAGCCATCAGTCAATCAGTATTTCTATGCTAAATGGTAAAGACATACAGCTTTGCACAATAATAGTACGAGTGCCCGCGGGTCTGTTAAAGTGCATGCACTGTTTGTATTAGACAATGCAGACTGAGTTGCTATATTTAAAACTCAAACTAGCAACAGTAACTGCAGATTGCAACATCCTTGCTTTCATAAATGAAGGTGATGCTGAAGCCATGGAAACACAAATATGATTCACAAAGGTACCATTTTGTGCATGTCAGGTAAACATAAATGTGTGCTAGCCTTCATATAGCCTACCAGGAAATGACTATGGGTGAACAAAATGGAGGTCTACTTCTATAAGTAAAATGTTTACGCTTCTATTTACAACTCTGTACAAATTTCAGTCAAACATTTCACAACAGAAGTTTGCTTACATACCAGACTTTATCAGACTACAGCAGCTCTGTAAGGTTGTTCTTAGCTTTGAGCTAAATGCTAACATCATGCTCACAATGACAATGCTAGCCTGTTGTTTGAAGGGTATAGCCTAATGTTTAACATGCAACATCTTAGTTTAACATACTAGCATTTGTTAATTAGCCGTAAGCACAGCTGAGACTGATGATGCTAAATGCTAACATCAGCATGCTCACAATGACAATGCTAGCCTGTTGTTTGAACAGTATAGCCTAATGTTTAACATGCAACATGCTAGCATTTGTCAATTAGCCGTAAGCACAGCTGAGACTGATGATGGCGTCCCCAGAGCCACGTCACACCATTTTTACTGATACAGTAGTCACCAGTGACTTCTTGCTGGCCTTGCCCACTCTACCAGCATGCCATGCAAACCTGTCACTGCTCCTCTAATTTCCATACCAGTCAATGACCTACAGTAATAATTGTGATATATGGCCAAAGACCTTGGTTGTTGACCTTTTACCACAATTCCACACTGGGTAACCTTCTCCACCACACCACACCCCAACCCTCCCTTTCTCCATACAACCCTATTCAGGTTGGGGGGTGCATCATCCCTCTCCACCCTTATCGTTGGCTCGATGTTCGAGGCTCGCCACACTTCAGTGGCTCCATGAATGTTAATGTCGGGACAGGGGTGGGAGGGGGGGAGTTGTGACTGCATGGTACAGAGAGAAGCATCACCTGGTCTGCAATACACAGCTATAAGGAGCTTTTGCATTTAATTGTCCCTATTGGTGGAGCTATGTTACTCTAATGTTTCAGTAATATCAGTGACAGATTGCAGCAGTATAGTGACCAATAGCAACCTCATTATTGTGTACTCAGCTACAGTATAATATTGATTTCCTCCTGAAAATGAAAAACAGACAATTGATGAGGGAGTTTTGCTGGGGTATCGTTTTACTATTAAAATAAAAACTGTATTTTTCAGTGGCGTCAAGATTAAATCATTTAAAAACATTTAGTCTGTGATGAGCTTTTGATTTAAAGTCCTCTTCTGATGCTTCTTCCTCTCTGCAGCAGATTTGTCCGCTTGTGAATTAACCCTCTTCTTCAGTTAGTCAGCCAATGTTTACAAAGCTCTGACAGAATGAGAATGTATGCATTATGAGGTGATGATCACAGGGTGTTGTAATCTTTGACCCCTGTGGCACGTTCCAAACGCAGATTGAAGATTAAGTCTCTCATACAGCTGGCTGACAGGCTGCCTTCTTGCCCCTGGAGAGATTCACTGACTGTGACTTTAGCTCTGCACACTGGCCTCTCTGCATTCAAGATACAATACGTCATTCATTTTAATTTCTTGATCTATAGATGGAAATTGCTTTTCAGAAATTCGGTTTGCCCTTCATCATTTAAGTCTATCAAACATTATAAATCATGAAAGCCTTGAAATGCACAGGGAAATCTCACTCCAAGGCACCACCATCCTGCTAGCCCATAGTGTGACAATAGTGTTTTACTTCCCATTAGAGATTCAGATTAATGCCAGCAAGACTGGGATTTGTGTACTGTTTGATTTGAAACTATATGGCAGCATTATTCTGGGTACTAAATTGAATGTCAATGGACTGCTTTTATAACTTACACCCTTTAGCTTTGTCATGCGAAGAAAGTTGTTAGTAGGCATTGGATATGTACCATTTTGGTTGGAAATCAAAAGTCTATATTTACCAATTTGAACCACTACTTTATTCATGATATGTGAACTTTTGACTAACGGATATACTGAGTTTGAATTAACAATGCAAGCTATATCCTAACTAGTACTTAACCAACAAATAAAATGTGTATAAAATGAGCAATTAAAAAAAAGGTTTACTAACAGTGTAAACTGTTATCCTTAGGCCTAGGGGTGACTTTACTTGAAATTAGCTTGGAAACCCGTTTGCCTTAAACCATTTATGTTTTAGAGTGGCTGTGGACTACAAGCCAGCTAGTTTTCAATCAGCATGTTTTCAATCCGGCTAGAGGGGTTTGGACTATTTACACAAAGCGAGCCAAAGCAAGCCAAAGCGAATCGAGTGTCAGCCATCTTGGAGCTAAGCTACAGCTCTCTCTTTTCAGTAAGGGGGTAAGCCTCTCTCCGCAAAGCATTCTGGGTTTTGCAGTCTTTCATCCACATGAACACATTTTCTGTCCAATTCATATCTTTCCAGTGGTGAAATATCCCTTTAACACTGAGTGGTAAGTTGATGCAGAACACAAATCAAGTTTACAATAGTAAGCTAGTTGGTACTAAAAACATTAGTAAACATAACTTATTTTTTTCTGGAGTCATGTCTAAAACAAGCATGTTAAGTTAAACTTGCAAAGATACATTACTAATATAAACCATAAGGCTACTTATCACTACTACAGAAATACTTTGATTATATGAACATATTTTTTCCCTTATTACAACCTGATTTTAAGAACAATGTACACTATACATTTGTTCACAAATAACAGAAAAGAAAACAACAACCATAAAAAAGAGAAGTTCTCCAACGCATTGAGATGCTCAGAAAGCTTCACTCATGAGCCCGATTTTGTTTCCCAATCTGCAAAAGAGCCATTGAACACTTCCTTGGTCATGGTGCAACAATAAGTTATAGATAAACACAGATTGAAGATTAAGTACATAACATTCATACATAACATTTTAATTCTGTGCTGTCTCCTGGACTTTTGTACCTTTAACTTGGTTACAGGAATGCACAATATATTATATACAAGTATTCTCATGCAGTATTTGGGAAAAATACTACATTTAACACACTTCATATGCTATTACCTTAGCATACTGTACTTTAGGTATGGAAATGTATACTGTTTTTACTTAGTTCTTTATTAATCAGTTTTCCTTCAATTTGCAAATTGAAAATATTTAAGAGGCAGGCCACAAACGTGCTCATGTGAAACAACAGGCGTTCTGCATATGAGCTTGATTTGAGGTAACAGATTCAGGCTTCTGACCCAGAGGTCACTTGTTGAGAAGAAAAACCTATCAACTTTACACAACTCATGACACATTGAAAAGTGTGTTAGAGTTGCTGGCTTGCTATACCCTTTCCAATATAGTTAAAATGTAAAAAGGCAGGCGGGCGCAGGGAGATAAGCTCTTCAGAATCCTCAGCCTGGAGAGAATGAGAACAGCTGGGGCCTGGCACTCCCTCTGTGTCGGCCTACTCTTTGTCACGGGCAAAAGACTCTTGTTTTCAGGCAGTAATCAGACAGCCCTGGGGCTCTGTAAAGACCCTGTTCTCTTTTCATCTCAACTGTTGCATACACCCTGCTAATTGGAATCCTGCAACTGGGTCACAGGCATTGTCTCTCAAGTGCTGTCAAGTCATTGAGACGCGCAAATGTGGAATTATGGTTGCCTCAGATGCATGATTGAGTCTCCCCTCTGCGCTATCTTAATGCCTCAATTTCAATCTCATCACAGACACTCATTTTCTCCTTTTTGCCATTAATATTTCTTGCTGTTCCCTACTTTGATTTTGTCACCGTTCTGCCTGAAATCAGCCATCATTGAGGCCTGACAATCAGGAAGTAAAAAATAAATAAAATAAAATTTTAAATTCTGTAAATATCTGCTTAGTTCCTTTATTGTAACCTAAAGACAAAAAAAGATTGTTGATGTAACTAAATGTATTTTATTATATATCAACATGTCTGATCCACATAGTAAATAGAGGAAGGACAACAGTATGCCTTTTCCTGCAAGTTTCACCAAACACTCCCGTTCCCTCCACTCCAGTAGTGGAGGAGGGACCTGATTCTGCAGTTTGTCGGTGATTAAAAAAAGAATTAGCCAGCCTAGCATGGCATCACAAATGAGCAAACCCCTCTGGAAGACCAGAGAGACCAAGCAAAGCACATTTCTAATTATACCACCAAATAACTCATTTTCTTATTGGGCCTCCTATAATTGTAGTGGGTATTGGGTGCATGCAACTCAATTTGTCTTACATATTTGTTGGTAGGATGGTAAAAGAGTTGACAGAGCCAAGGGAATGATGTGAAAGAATGAGACAAAAAAAAGAGGATGAGATAGATCCCTTAATATTTGTTTGATCGGCTCCATCCTCCTTAATACTGTTGAAGTTTTAAAGCCAGGACGAAAATGCCACTTTAATCATCTGTGGATTGAGGAATGGGAAGACTATCATTTTCGAGTAATCAGAAAATGTCTCTCCAGAGTAATAGACTTTGTTCTGACTGCTGAAATTAATGAGGCTTCCAGTGATGTGATTATCTGTCCCGAGGATCAATATACAGTGTAAAAATAATTGACAAATTAAATTACTGCAAATTCTCGGAAACCTGAGTTTGTTTAAAGTGTCTTTTTACTTTTTTTAATGTAACACAAATAAAAGATTTTAAAGTTTTTGCACACACGCACGTCAAACTAAGTTGGGTAAGCTTTATTAGATTTGCACACACCGTTCAGTGTTCAGTTTAAATTGTTCTCCATCCTCTCCAACCAGTTACATGTAAAGAAACTAGACTACATGTCAATACAGTACAGCCATGTGAAAGGCACAGCATGGGCCACAAAGCCATTTCAAGTTGCATTTTCTACAGAGCATACAGTTTATGACGCAATGATCTATAGGACTGACACATTATAGTGCCTTTTTACTGCTATTATGTACTCTTATTCTCATACAGATGTCACACTATGCCTCTCTGTTGGTAACAAAATCAAGTAGATAATTAATATGCCATTCAAACATTGAGTTCAAAAAATAATATTAAAAAAATAAGTAACATTTCATACACGTACGGTACACACTTTACATAGAAGAGTTAGTGTGGATTACAGTGTAAATTAGACACCATATTTATGTAAGTCCAGTGAACAGTAGTCTTTTTGTTTTCTTCACAAAATCTTACAATTTAGCCATCCAATTGTTGATTCAAAAATGTGTTTTTATTAAGAAAAACAAACAAATAAAATTGTAATAATTAGTTTAAGGAGCCTACGTTAAAACTAGTTTAAAAAAAATGTAAACGCAAACCAATGGAGTACAGACTACATATAATCCACTCTGCATAGTCCCATTATCAATGCTCATTTAAATGCTTCTCATCTCTGTGTGTATTACTGTTTGTACCACTTTGTGCATGTAGGGGGTTTTCATGTTTGTGTATATGCAAGATGCAGCAGTTCAAATTGGGCCTGTTAGATTCTGGGTGCACTGTGAGGTAACAGTAAGCAGTAAAGTGCATCTCAAGCAGCGTGTGTGTGTGTGTGTACTGTGTGAGTGAGAGCAGAAGGGACAGCTGTGGTTTTGTTGTGAGGCGAGCTGCCCGTTGCTCTCTGCAGGGAAACTGTGAAACAGTCGGGGTCTAAAAGGGACCTTGTCCCTGCTCCCTGCTGGGCTCTGCCGTCCAGATCTGTTATAGTGTTCCCCGTCTTTGTTCAGTAACTAAGAGCTCCGTATTTAGAAGTGTAAAAACCCCTTTATCGCTAATGCCCCCACCATTGTGTTGTCATTGTCATGTTGGTCATCAAAACACTCGTAAATTTAAACAAGCATATGTCACAAACCAAGGTGCATTTTAAATATGACAACAACATTTAGAAATGTATTGTTGTGTTGAGGTCACTGATTATCATGGAAGCATCAAACATCCATCTTGGCCAAATATGTAAACTCCACAAATACCATGTTAGATATTTCTTTAGTCAATTTTCAATTGCACTCAAATACAAAATACATGGATTTATGTTAAGACTAGCGTACATGTAAGACAATTTACAAAATGTCATAATTGATGTCAGTCATGTGAACCCTTGCTTAGTAAGAATCATAGCCAACAATTCATCAGTAACCTGGCAGCTGCCAAGGGCCATCCTGTTGGCTCCTCCAGCCTCAGTCCCCAGCCCAGGTCTCAGTCCGGAGCACGTGTGGCTGAGCCGGGCTTCCTTTGGCTGTGGTTGCGGCCTGAGCTGTGCTTCAGCCAGGTGGGGAGGAGAGGCCAGGCTCCCACTAGGAGGAGGCTGACGTCTCCATTGTGGACAGGATGCGGACCACCTCGGCTCTCTGTGTGGGTGAGATGTGCTGGGTCATGTGCACAATAGAATCCATGGCAACCTCTGGATTGGCTTGGACGAGGCTGAAAAGTAAAAGGGAAGATTAGAGAAAACAACATCATAATCATGCCACCTGGATGGCCAGGTGGGCGGATGGGAGTAATGACAGGTGAAAATGAGTTGCACTGTATTCCTCTTCACCACACTGAGGCTGCATAGAGAATTATCACCTGCGTATCTGCTTGAGGATGTGATCTCGGCGGATGTACTTGATGTTCTCATCGACGACAGACCTTGCGCCCTCTTCTTCAGCTAGTTGCCTCTCCAGCCATGCCACCACCTCTTCATTATTATCCCACAGATAGGCCTGTATAATGCAGGGAGAAGATACAGAGTTGTCTTTTTTGAATAAATAAGGCCTAGAAATCACACTTTTTCTTAATGTGATTGGGAATGTAAAAAAAGTCCCATGAAAGAATTAAAACTTACACAACGTGTGAATGGATAAAATATATAAGATATTACAAATCAATAAATAAATAACAACAAAAGAGATGGCCAGGCACAAAGTGCGGCCCGGATGTCTTGTTGAATGGACCTGATAGGAACATTAGTATTCATGAGTGCTGGCATCTCTGATCCCAAACAAAGCCAGGCTGGAGGGCTTAGCAAAGATTTGGGGAGTTGAGGGGTTTAATGGGCTCGTCTTTTTTTAATTTTATGAACAGTCCTGCTTGACGTCCACAAGAACATTTAATGCCATTATTAATCATTTTTAATCTGTTTGCTTTTAATTAAGAAACAGCGTGTTGCTCTCCTATCTGCACGTGCCAGGGCTGTGATTAATTGTGGCTTAAGACAGCCAGTCCTGATTGGGATAATATATTAGCTAACAAGGAGGCCACTTCTTAGGAGATCTCAGACGCTGGGCCGGCTCCTGTCACCCCTGCGGCTGGTCCTCTGAGCCTGAGACTGGGCCGGAAGGACCAGCGTTTATTTATTATCTCTGAGGGATGTTTGTATTTTATTAACTACCTGTTATCAGTGCATCTGTATTACATCATCGTGCTTTAATAGGAATGCTTACTACCACTATGTGGTGCACCTTGAGGAGAAGGAGTACGAGCTTCCGGGTAAAAAGAAACCCATCATCATTCCCTGTGTATTGAGGAAATTATGAAATAGACACTGTAGTTTTCTATGGAGTTCTCTGGCCATATTCAATCTCTTAGCTTTTACATTGACTTGGATTTTATTTTGCAAGATGTTTGGAATAATTATATGGTAATTTTTGCCCTTATCCGTAGCACCGCCAGACCCGAAGCCCAAGTGCGTTTGTATCCTTTTGTTTAGCGGAGGGGCCATTATCGCATAATCCTTCTCCATCTCTTTAGCGCTTGTGCTAATCTCTTGCAGCAAGGACACACACAGCTCCCACAAACCATACACAGCTAGTCTATCTAATTGCTGGAACCCACGCAAAACTAGTATACCCTTATCAGTGTAGAATGTGCTATTTAGTGAGCTTCTTACTGTGAGCACCATCCGCAAAAACAATCGATTTAAATTATAAAAAAAGCACTCTATTCTATTTGGTTCTATATGAAGCTGTTTTGAGTTGTATAACCTGCAGCGTAAAACATAAAAGGCTGGAAATAAAGTTTCAACATTTTTATTTTGGCAAGTAAACTACATGGGACCTATATTTACGGTGCAAATGATTGCTTTTTCACATTTAGTCATTCAAAAGAACAACAAGAAGTCCCCTCATTATTTATATTTGTCTCCTCATCTGTCCCGTGCGCAAGTCTTTCAATTCAACAGTCAACACACAACTTGCCATCTGATCGTGCACATCCACACCAACTTATAAAATAGTACAATTTAGAAACTTAGAAAGTGTTTTGTTAAAATGAGTCACATATGGTATAACATTCCTGATATTAGAATAGTGTATAGCAAACTGACGGGGCTCCCATATCAGGACACAACCTTTATAGCCAATAGTCTAGTGTGACTAGTTTTGCTTTCATTTCTAATATTTTACACATATGACAGGATGAATACTGTGGGCCTTCATACCTTAGTGATTATAAGTGAATGCAAATTAATATCGCTGTGCAAATGAGTTCCTATGTCCCATTTATTGTCTTATTGTGCTGTAGGCCCATTATGCAAATGCCTTTACTCCGCTGCGTAGGAAAGTACTAATGTTAAGTGGCACTGCTTGCGGCAACTCAAGTTTTTCTTTTTTTTTTCTTTTCATAAAACAAACCCAAATATTTGTTTTCTAAACGTTATTCTATAATTATTACAATATAGCCATGTGCCAAATAGGCATTCAGGAAAAGTCAGGGCAGGTGCAAAAACACAGCAAAAAAAAATAAATAAATAAAAATAGCTGCGCTACGCTTACGCCTGCGGTGTGTTCTGGGTGTAATGGTGTCGGGTTGAGCGGTTCTAGTGTTAAAGAACCACAACCTGACCCCTCAAATGAAGCTGCACTGGTTAACTTTGGTTAACTGACATGAGGTAAACCAGTAAACTGCTAACTTTTTTATTTTTTAGCATATATTTAAAATCTGTGTGAGCAAAATGAATTAAATTCAATCATCAAGCTTACAGTGCCTTGCGAAAGTATTCGGCCCTCTTGAACTTTTCAACCTTTTGACACATTTCAGGCTTCAAACATAAAGATATAAAAATTTTATTTTTTGTGAAGAATCACCAACAAGTGGGACACAATTGTGAAGTGGAACGAAATCTATTGGATATTTTAAACTTTTTTAGCAAATAAAAAACTGAAAAGTGGTGTTGTGCAAAATTATTCGGCCCCTTTACTTTCAGTGCAGCAAACTCACTCCAGAAGTTCAGCGAGGATCTCTGAATGATCCAATGTTGTCCTAAATGACTGATGGTGATAAATAGAATCCACTTGTGTGTGATCAAGTCTCTGTATAAATGCACCTGCTCTGTGATAGTCTCAGGGTTCTGTTGAAAGCGCAGAGAGCATCATGAAGACCAAGGAACACACCAGGCAGGTCCGTAATACTGTTGTGGAGAAGTTTAAAGCGGTTTGGATACAAAAAGATTTCCCAAGCTTTAAACATCCCAAGGAGCACTGTGCAAGCAATCATTTTGAAATGGAAGGAGTATCAGACCACTGCAAATCTACCAAGACCTGGCCGTCCCTCTAAACTTTCAGCTCAGACAAGGAGAAGACTGATCAGAGATGCAGCCAAGAGGCCCATGATCACTCTGGATGAACTGCAGAGAACTACAGCTGAGGTGGGAGAGTCTGTCCATAGGACAACAATCAGTCGTACACTGCACAAATCTGGCCTTTATGGAAGAGTGGCAAGAAGAGAGCCATTTCTCAAAGATATCCATAAAAAGTCTCGTCTGAAGTTTGCCACAAGCCACCTGGGAGACACACCAAACATGTGGAAGAAGGTGCTCTGGTCAGATGAAACCAAAATCAAACTTTTTGGCCACAATGCAAAACGATATGTTTGGCGTAAAAGCAACACAGCTCATCACCCTCAACACACCATCCCCACTGTCAAACATGGTGGTGGCAGCATCATGGTTTGGGCCTGCTTTTCTTCAGCAGGGACAGGGAAGATGGTTAAAATTGAGGGGAAGATGGATGCAGCCAAATACAGGACCATTCTGGATGAAAACCTGTTGGAGTCTGCAAAAGACCTGAAACTGGGACGGAGATTTATCTTCTAACAAGACAATGATCCCAAACATACAGCAAAATCTACAAAGGAATGGTTCACAAATAAACATATCCAGGTGTTAGAATGGCCAAGTCAAAGTCCAGACCTGAATCCAATCGAGAATCTGTGGAAAGAGCTGAAAACTGCTGTTCACAAATGCTCTCCATCCAACCTCACTGAGCTCCAGCTGTTTTGCAAGGAAGAATGGGCAAGAATTTCAGTCTCTCGATGTGCAAAACTGATAGAGACATACCCCAAGCGACTTGCAGCTGTAATCGCAGCAAAAGGTGGGTCTACAAAGTATTAACGCAAGGGGCCGAATAATTTTGCACGCACCACTTTTCAGTTTTTTATTTGCTAAAAAAGTTTAAAATATCCAATAGATTTCGTTCCACTTCACAATTGTGTCCCACTTGTTGGTGATTCTTCACAAAAAATAAAAATGTTATATCTTTATGTTTGAAGCCTGAAATGTGTCAAAAAGTTGAAAAGTTCAAGGGGGCCGAATACTTTTGCAAGGCACTATACACCCTTAAAAGGAACCTCTAGTTTACAAACTATGTAAGTCAATAGGATATCACTTACAGATTTCCACATCTTCCACTCAGTCAGTATTGAGAGCCTATACATAGAACAAAGCACATAAGTATGTGGTGAAGTTTTACCTTGACAGTCCCCTCGGCCTCCACAAACCAACGGCGCAGCATTGCCTGTGTCTGTCCGTCTGTCAGCTCGCTGTTGGCCGCTTGGATCTTCATCTTCACGGTGTCCTCCAGCAGCAGACGCCGCAGGCGCCAGTAAAAGAACTGACGGGACGTTGGCCAGTCAAGGATATCCTGAGTTGAGTAAAAAAAAAAAAACAATCGTTTAAATGCAGCTACGGTTATTAGAAGCTAATATTGCCTACATTTTAGAATTTACTAAATGTCAACATTCAAGTCAGTGTAATTCATTCTTTATGAATATAAAAAGGGATATGAATAAGTTCCTGGCTGTCTTAATCTATTCCTGGAATGTCACAATGACATAGAACTCAGTAGTGAAAACGGACAGCCTGTGCTTTGGCTTGATTACATTTTTTTTTTTTTTTTTGATTACATAATCCCAGGCGGTATGTGTGTGGATTTATGAGATGACGTATATTTCTACTTAATATAAAACAGTCTGCTTTAACAGAAATGACACTTAATTCAAAGGGATAATTTAGGTTTAGGAAAATGGGATGTGGGAATCTTTTCATTTTGTTGTGGATTCACAAGTCTAACACTGTCAATTAAGCTAATAGGTGTTACAGAAATAGGTTATTCTGTAAATTAAGGGTTCATCACAGTGGACTGAATTTCTATCACGGATTGAACTGCTGGTGTACCCGAGTTAAACATGCAGACCTGTACAGTCTTTCCAGTTCATACTGTTCACATGACCAGAAGGGTCTTTCACAGATGGATGGCAGTCAAAGCGAGGGTGTGTGTGTTTGTATGTGAAAGATGGGATGGGGAAGGCACAGGATGGGGTGGTGCTTGCCTGAGGCTACTCTGTGATTTCTGAGGTGATTGACCAGGGTCATCATGAGATAATTATGAGGACGAGTCTTACAGCCTGGTGAGACCCAACATTAGTCACTAGGCAGGTGCAGCTAGACGGATACTCCCCTGCGGGCTTGTCCCGTTATTCACATACTGCACCCTCGTACTGTAGCAATACATGCCTGCAAGAAGTGCTCACCGTTATCACACCCTTCTCTTGCATGCGACCTGGGGTGTCGTGGAGGTCTGCAAACTGCACAGCCACCTGGTGGTAGATAGGCAGGAGAAACTCCTCGCGCTCCTTCAGCTTGGTCTCCAGCTCTTTACAATCAGGGGGACTCAGCTCTGGCGTTCCTGTTGGCAAACCAAACCATAAAACACTGCTGTCAAATCATCTGCCCAAAACTGATTGCCATGTGCCTGAAGGTTTTGATTACAAGCCAAGTATATGGGTAAGAAGTTGCAGTTCTTGCCAATATGTGCAGAAAACTACGTTTAGGTGTGAAAGCCAAAATGATATCCTCCCATAGCAATCCAATAGTTTCCTTATAGTTCTTTCTTTTGTGATTAACATTTTTTTGGTTGTGTGTTGAGCTCTCACAGGATTTATCACAGGACCATAGGACATGAAGTATTTGGCCGTCGTCTGTCTTACATTTCCAACAATTTGGTTTTTCTTTCACACTAATTCTAAACAACCTGGAGTGAGTCCAATAGAAGTGATGCACCTTATAGTTCTATTTCCATCAATTCAGGTTCTACATGAGCATTGCTGCGGTAAATTAACACCCACTAACAGCATTTTGGTTTTGAGCTCCCCCAAACCCCTGGCTGCTGTCACCAAAGACTGATTTCTGTCAATTCCAATCTGTAAGCTCTCCAACCCTCCCCAGTAACCCTCCATTCCACCAGTTCGCCAAAAGCGCAAAGCCTAAAGAGCATTGGACCACAGTTGCTCCGAGCCTGAAGGAAATCAATAGGTTGTGCAGGAGAGACAGGAGAGCTGGTGATTGATCCGTGCAGGCTGTGATTGACACGTCTCCCAAGGGAGTGCAGTGAAGATGATACAATCGACACCAAATAAAGAGCAACAGTGAATGCACACACGCTCCCACCTGATATATAGCTCCACACTAAAATGAGGACAAGGCCAAGGGGGACAGAGACGCCCGTAAAGAGCTATAATTAGAGTTGAAGTGGATAACTCACCCAGTTTTTCAGCCAAGCCCATGTAGATTGGATCCACTCTTCTCATAGTCTTTACCAGGTCCTTTTTCCTGAATTTGATCTCCACTGTTCCTTCAGGCTCCAAAACTCCACCTCTGGAGACAAGAATAATTTAAGTGAACAAATGTGGTTGGTTAAAGATGATCATCAATCTGTCCTTTTTCAGTCCAACTCACCGGCTGTCCTTGTCAGCGTACATCTCCATGTGACGGGGGTTGATGGTGGGATCTATAACCACCCAGGATCCTCCTCTCAGCTCAGCCTGGGGGGGGATATAAACCAGTACGGGCTGCTTGTACTCCCTCAGCCCGTCCACAATGTAGGCCCCAAACTTCAACACCTGGTCGTACATATCTAAGAAAGATAATTTCATATGAGATACTGAATGGGTTTCATCCCGGATTGACTCATTACAGCAGAAATACCTTTCATTCCTCCAGAAAAGCCCCTCCAGTTTGAAAACACCATAAGAGGTAGGCCCTCTCTGTTCAGGTCTTTAATGGCCTGGGCTGTTTTGAAAGCAGAATCTGGGAACCACACCTGCCCTGCCTGCTGGATGATCTAAATATTCAAACAAGAAAATCAGCACCAGTAACTGTGTGTCTGTAAATGTCAAAATACTTGGATGACAGTTCCCGCTTGAGTGTAAGCATTGAGCGACCACTTACCTTTGCCTCCGAGTCCAAATTGGCTGGATCTGCTGGGATTGACAGCTCCACTGACCTGGTTTCCACAGCAACCACTCCGGTAGGTATCCCACCCAGTCTGTGGAGAGAGGCCATTTAGCGCTGACATCTACAAAACAACCTTGACTACATTTATAGCACAAACAAGTTCATTATTGGCAGTATGTCATCAGGGTTTTACGTTCTAGTGGAACACTTACCTGGCTCTGCCTACCACCACACTCTGAGCCCATGGCTGCATGATCTCCATGAAGGAGCCCTGGTCAAAAAAGCCACTCTGCCAGGTCCCCTTTTGAGCTGTATATACAAAGAGGAGTGAGGGTAGTAAGACAGAGAGCGCAAAAAGGTTTTAAAAAAAGTGTGAAATGGGAAAGTAAGTTAGAGTTAAGTATTGCCAAGTGGAAATGCAGCTGAATCAATTTCTGAAAATACTTCCATAGCGTTTGCAAAAACAGACTTTATTCCTCCCACAGTTCAAGGTTCTCTCTCTTTTTTAATCAGAATCTATAATCGTAGCAAACCATGATGGATGACTGCAGAAATTGGCTTTTTCAGCTGTTTTTCTGTCTGCACACCCTGAGAAACATGCACAGCCTACGAGGTTACCATTCAATTAAGCCTCGCCACTCATCACTACCAGAGACGTTCACTGGCTTCCCACACTGTCCCCCCAATCTCTTTGCTGTCCGAAGCTGTAATTACACTGATGTGGAACC
Source organism: Etheostoma perlongum (assembly GCA_026937815.1). Taxonomy (NCBI): domain Eukaryota; kingdom Metazoa; phylum Chordata; class Actinopteri; order Perciformes; family Percidae; genus Etheostoma; species Etheostoma perlongum. The sequence goes on along the minus strand of CM049383.1, from coordinate 22,532,998 downwards.
TGCTCAGTCCTGACCTGCAGTGTAAAACATATTAGGTCCATTTTTGGTGCTATCTTGATCTTGCCTTTAGCATCATTATGTTAGACTTCACTGTTTCTCTATTGGTTTCCAAATAGTCTTTGTAATAATGAACCCAGGAGATATTAACATTAAATGATGAATCATATATATATATAAATATATAAAACACACAAAAAAGAGAGTGTGGCTATTTACAAATGCTGATGAAGCATTTTGAATAAAAATTATTAGTAGAGGAAATGGGCAAAAGTGAAAGTATATAAATCATCATCAAAGTTACAACCACAATGCTACATAATGCAATACAACTTTAAGTGCAACTCAGTATTTGATGTAGCGACCAATTGTTCCATTTCCTGAGCAGAAAATGGATATAAGGCTGAATTTACAGCACAGGCCTGCAACTAGCAATTGTTTTCATTATTGATGAAATAGTTTCCCGGAGCTCAATTTGATGTCTCAGAATTGCTTGTTTTGTCCAATCAACAATCAGAAATAATGCAGATATTTATATTCATGTAGATATTTCATTTACAGTAATTTAACAACTGGGAAAAGTGGGAGATCCTGTTTTACTTAATATTTACTTAGGGATCAGCACCACAGAACCCCTACCCAAAAAGTATTTACCAGAACTTGTCAGCTACACTATTCTGCACCTACCCCGCAACAAGAATGAACAAGTTACCATTATAAGATCTAAATGGACACCCATACTGGACACTCACTCGGGCTGGGACGTCCTGCAAGCATCCAGCGAGGGTCATACGGAGTCTTTGTAGGCACAAAATCCACCAGACGATCTATGGGATCCTTGGCATTGAGGATGGGCACTGGACTAGACTTACACTGAAGAAAGGAAATGTCTTTATTTTACAAGGAAAAAAAAACATAGCTCTAAACATTTGGATAACGTCATTTATCACACAGATATAGGATGCATCATCCTATTAAAAACAACAGCTAAACATTACTGTACCATGGGCATGTAGGACAGCCACTGCAGAAGCGCAAAGACTCCCTCAAAGTCGTCACAAACAGTAGAGTGGGTCACACCATTGTTGTGCATGATTTGAATGCCGCCAAGTTGGTTGTTCGATGTGTACACTTCTCTGCCCAGCACCTGTGGTAAGAAAAATACCAAGGTGTTGATTATTTATTTATTTCATTTATTTTTTAAATCAGGCCACACAAGAAAATAATGATGAATAGAATACTTTTCTGTTGAATCCCAGACTGACATTTAACTGATATTTAATTCTGGCTACTTAGGCATGATGGCAAACCAGGCTTTTGAGGGTACATCACAAGAAGTCACGTGCAGCAGCAAATTGCAGGAGCTTGGCTCTTTTAAAAGCAGCTTGAAAACTGGAGCAGCGGTTTTCTGCCCAATTTAATTTCATGTGGATTCACCCTTTAAAAGCCTCCTCTCTCTGGCCTACAATGGAGCCAACAGGGTTAATCCGCTGTTCATGTTGAGCAACCTTGGCCGATAACAGGTGGTGTTGTCACCAGGCTTCTGGTGTGGGGGGCAGTGGATCAATGAGATCGCACACAGACAGACACGCCAGGTAACTGCAGGGGGCCCTGCATTACATGGCCCCACTGCCTTGTCAATACAGGTGATCAGCAGCCAGAAATCTCTCTACCACAGCCGTCACAGGTGGGTGGCAGCACATGCCACTATTCCTGGGGGAATTTCTAACAACCGGCATAAATTAACCCTTTCTCATCCAAAACACTCAATTCATTCAACTGGGTTATATGCCTTTATATTGTCATGTGCATGCTGAATATTTATCTATATACCCATCCACCAGTTGTGATAAAGGTTGTGAGATGGAAGCCACCAAAGTACTTTTACCTTTCAAAATTTCCCTTATGCCAACTTGAAGCCATAAAATCCGCACTCCCATCCCACCCTATTTTCATAGGCAACATAGAACAGGTGGCAGGGCCCTGACATGGTTCCATAAAAATCAGAGAGGAGCTCAATCCCTACCCTCAGCTCTCACCTTTTCAGCCATCATTTACTTTCTTTATTACCATTAATGGTTATGTATCTGGCTACAAATCTAGGGCACTCTCCTAAAGCTGTCAGGAAAGCCTGCGGCCCCAAGAAACATTGCAGTCACCTTGACATACACAAAACCCCTGTGCCTCTGGCCATCGCCGGCTTCATTAAGATTCCACAGCAGAGAGAAGAGGAGGGGATATAGGAGGAGGAACAGAGGGAGATGACTGTGGAAGAAAATAAGGAGCGAAATGGATGTAATGGCTCACTGGGGTATTTATGCTAGTAGTTACTATCCACTCCCCATGCAAATATGAGAGCTTTCCAGCAGTTAATGAAATGATGATCTCTGGGTGGCAGCCTCCTGCTCTCCATTAAGTTTCAGTTAATAGCTAGTGTACCAGATGATAAAAAAGGCGGAAAAATACACTTTTCATGGCCGTGTCACTGGTGAAATCAGTGCTATGTTAAAATACAAACCATCAATTGTAAACAACGTGTATATTGCAATACATCACCTGCACATGTTGACACTTGTCAGTTAACATTACAATGAGTCTACTCCCATAAATGGAGCTAAACAGTGGGGGTATCTAAAGACAATTGAGCTTCTGGCAAATAGGAATGCCATCATGGGGCCATTTGCATGATTTGTCATGTTGTGATCTGTCATCTAATTTGAAATGGAGTCGTCGTAATGCATTGACAAGGACAGAGAATGGAAAGCAAGACAGGAGGAGGTAGTGAAGCGTGAGAGCATCCACACACACACACGTGCATCCACACACACACACACACACAATCAACTGCATGCAGAAAAACAATCTGCCTCAGCAAAACTTTTCATTTCGATTAAAAACAAATGATATGGGTGTCCTCACTGCAGCCCCCGGCATGCCACTCTATTTCTATGCAAATACAACTTCATGGTTCACTTTCAATTATTCCACAATGAATGGCAGGCAGGCCTATGGCTGGGACCAGAGAGGGAGGTCCTAGTAGAACAGAACGAGGCCTGATCGCCGAGTTGGAACAGCACCAAAATCATTTTACACTTTTCTGATTTCTTCTATTGATATATACACGCACATCTACCCTGTCAAGCCTATTTCAGAATATGCAGTTTCTGTTAATGTATTATAAAAAAGAAAAATACACACCACTAATTCTGTGCTTATTCCGTGTTGCACACAATCACACAATTTAAAAAATGCTTGAAAATTAAAAAAAAAGGTTACGCTTGAAAAAAAATTGAACTCAAATATTAATGTACATGGTAGACACGTTTACCTTGTTGAGTGCTCCAGCTCCAGTAAGGATAATGTGAGAGTTGTCTACTTGAATGGTTCTCTGTCCAAGCCTCACAAGATAAGCTCCAATCCCTATGGCCCTGCATGTGACCTATAGGTCAAGACAATCACGTTAAGGCTTGCATGCTAATCAACTCTTTGTAGAGAAAAAGTCCTTGCTTTCTAAAGATTAGTGTACAGCTTAAGGCTACGTGTATGTTGTGCACCAGCGTGCCCACTTCAGTCCTACCAGGTTCATGGTGATGATCTCATCATAAGCCAGAGAGGATTCTCCAGCAATCATCCCAGATCCTTTCAGATTCTCCACACCCAACCCTTCATCTTTTCCAATGATGTCAGTGATCTTGTACCTGCATGGCAACACATACATTTACTGACAGCTGGACGTGACCTTCCAAAAGCTTTTCCTTCCATTGTCACTTCTGTGATAATCTCATAGGCTTTAATATGTGAAGATGTCCGTACCTGACTGATACTACAGACTCTTGCAGATTTATTTCACGTACAAAATGAAGTATTAAGGAGTAATAAAACGATATACCTGGATTCTCCCTCATCCTCCACATGTTCGCAATGAACAGAGTTCAGGGCTGAAACTTTCTTATAGTCCTGAGGTGTGAGGTAGAGATACTTGAAACCCTGCAGGGGAATATAGCAATGACTGCTTAGGTATGACAGACAAAGATACGGATGTAAAACACAAAACAAATTCAATCTTTTGAAAGAAAAGTGGAAAGCAGAACAGGGAAGTTTCATAAATCAGATACCATGATAAAAAAAATACCCTAATACATACTGCTTACATATAAATAAATCTGTGCGTATATTCAGTACACACACAATATATAAAAATAAATAAGCCACCAGATCATTGTCTGAAGTAATGTCATCCATTATGGTGAAAATACATTCACTAGTACAATTAGGAATATACTGACCTTATAAGGGTCAGCTGTATCTTGCCAGGCAACATGGAACATGTGTCTGATTTCCTCTGCCAGCCCAATGCGGGCGCCACTGTTAGCTGCGATGTAGATTCGGGGGATGCCGCTCTCTCGTGCCATCTCTGAGGCTCGCAGGAACAACAAGTCCTCCTGGGGCCCAAATGAGCCTATCTTGTGTGTGATGTCGTTACTTATAATGATGATCTCACGCCCCGCTGGATATTCCGGAGTACGCAGGGTCATCCGCCATGCCACCATACCAATCTGGATACACAGAACAGAAGCACTTTAACAGAATATAATGTAAGATAAATACACTGTAAAAACTCTATTTTTATTCAATTGAATTAATTTGAGTTAGGGTTGCAAACTGCAGCACTTTCTGCTTGGCATAAATAGAATTTCCAGACATAGGTGTTATTTTTTAATCCACGTTCAATATTGCATTAAGTATTGCGAAACAACAATAAAGTATTTTAAGAACACAGCCAAAGAAACACAGAGACACCTACAGAGTGGTAGGAAAATTGCACATTTTGAAAGAGGTAGATAGACAAAAAAAGGTCATGTGTCATGAGTACTATTTACGTTTTTTTTTTTTTAAGTCAGTATTTATGCATTAAACTAACATAACTGACCTCATTGCCCCCTGGCAGTCTGTTCATCTGCACCAGCTGGCCTTGGGCGTCAAGAACCAGCTCTGTGAAGGTAAGCAGCTCAGAAGGAAGAGGGCATTTGGGTAAGGTGGCAAAGGACTGGAATGAGTGCCACAGCTTTTTCAGAGCCTGGGAAAAAGATAGATTAAAAATAAAGTTATTCAATCAGCAATATTTTGACAAGCAGTAATTCTAAGCATAACCCAAGCACAACGGTCAAGATGTGAGTTATTTCTTTTTGTTTTGTACCTGTCTGAACATTTCTGGAAAGTCATAGACATAGGTGGTGCCCAGAGACTGCGCCTGGAAGCGCTTAGACTGCAGCAGGTCCTTAGTCACATAGGGTGTGTTGATGAGCATGCCGTGCAGCGGACCCTGCTTGTCGCCATATGCTTGGAACATGATCTGAACAAAGAGGGACAGAGATAGTTACTTTTTATAGATACACTAAACTTGTCTACCACCTTGCCGAAAATATAAATGGTTTGAGAGTGATGATGATAATGAGCATCTGTCATACCCACTTCTAGAGCATTAACCAAGTATATGAGCTACCAATCCCTTATTCTATACACTATGATCAAATTCACACAGAAGCACAACTCAGGGCAATGTACACAGGAAGTGGCACAAATCTAGAGAGGACATCAGGCTTTGTCATCATGCATTATCAGGGCCATCAGACACAGACACACAGACATACACGTGACCTATCCTAAGTGCTGCAGTGTGCAGGTATGTTTGATGCAGACACTTCCAATCACAGCTGTTAAGTTGAATTACACCTTAAAAAAGCTCAGCAGCACGTCCTTGTATGCCAAAAGCATTCCACTCCACACTGACACCCACAACATCTTTCTATTAGACTTATTCTAAACACAAGTTCATTCATTTTAGAAATGATTGCAGGAAATGCAGCAGTTTGTTTCCCCAACCATGTTTAGAATGTTGAAATAAAAACCAAAATAAACAACTCTCACATTCTTCTGGAGCTGATGGGATAACATTTCACTGGAATTTTTTTTTTTTTTTTTTTTTTTTTAAAATCGATGGATTTACTATTATGGATGGTTGATGGACAGATGGATGAATGGCCAGGTGAAGCATTACTTACCTGATTAGCTGTCAGGTCAAAGGATATTACTAAAGTACTTGTCCACAAGGCTAAGGGCCCGACACCATAATGGATCTTTACATAAACTCAATAAATGTAAAAGCCAGAATTTTGAAATGTTATTGTATAAAAACAAAATGACGATGATGAAAGTCTAGGCTTGTTAATTGCATTCTGGGAGCGGAGGCTTCCAGGATGGAGCTGCAGTTTTTTTGCCAGCAACTGGGCAGATGAGATGGAAGATGTATCAGTGCCCCACCTGTCGGTCTTTGGGCCCCACCTGTCCCGTTCGGGAATCAGTGACCTCCTTGTACAGGCTGATGTCCAGGTAGTAGCCTGATTCATTAGTAAGGAAGAGGCGGATGGGGATCTGCTTTCCCGTTGGAGTTAGGCGGATGTTAATTTTCAGTTCGGCCTGCAGGACACGCAGCTTCCACAGACGGCTGCCGTAGCGCATCACCATGGACCGCACAGACTCCTCAATCTGAAGTTTGAAGAGAAAGCGAACTCATTAATAACACTGTGATCTCTGGTCTGACTGCGTATCAGAGATGTGTCCGTGTGTATGTGTATGTGATAGTTTCCCAAACCTTTGATGGGTCCATGATGACTGTGGGGACAAAATTGAGGAAGATATGGTTGCAGTCAGTTCGTACAGTCGTGTTGTTGAAAGCCACCTCTAGCTCATCCATGGCTTCCAGCAGCAGACGCTCTGCCTCATTGTGAAGGTATTCAAAAGAGGCCTCCTAGTGAAGCAACAGAAGAAAAGAAAAACGGTCACTGGGGCACGTAAAATGTGTAAATCAAACAAAAAGACATACAGAACTGTGATGGAGAGTCCAAACCATTTGAAAACAACTTAAAAAATAGGAGCTCCACAGTTGTTCACCCATTGTCTTACCTTTGTGACCAGATCGGAGTGGCGGATAATGGCTCGCACAAAGAAACGGTAGTCCGTAACCTCTGTGCCCACCTCCACACGGGCTGCACCCAGGTACAAATGCATCTTGTGGTTGGAACATGGGACGGCACTTAGTGCAAAATTGCGCATCCGGTTGAGCTCCAATTGGAAAGCTAGTGCCGGCTCCAAATGACGATAGATCCTGTCCTCCTCAAACTTTTGAGAAACAAACAGGACAGAATCACAAATACTACACCTTTTTAAATGAACATGCTCAAAGAGTTTCCTGAAAAACTTTTTCTTTACGAGTTAGGCTTCCCTAACCATTATCTCTTCCATTAACAGAAGAAGTCCAAATTGGCAATTTCAGGAGCACCGAGTTGATGTAAGAGTAAAAAAGATGCCTGTGAGCCACACACTGTATTAAGTAAATGAAATTATGGGCAATCTCAATCTCAGAAAGCTGCTAATGGGTGCCATTTCTCTTAAATGGGAGACATAATTTAAGAGTTCATTACTTTAATGAGTTTTGGTGGTGTCATTGTAGTGAAACTATCAGGGGTAACGGAGAGGAAGAGCCATCACTGATTGTGATAGAGTGAAAGTCAGCACTGCCAGGGGGGTTAAAAGTTGTTTCCTATAACCACAGCACGGTTTTGAATGGTCTCCCAGTCAAGGAAAATCAATCAATCTGTATTTTGAAATGTGTCACAATAATTTGATGCATGTGTGTTACCCTTTATCTTTTCAATATACCATAGTCCAACAGGCCATTCTACATGAGCAAACAAATTTATCCATACAGAAAACAGTAAAAAGTGATCATTTGACACATGGTTTGAAATATGTAGACACCCACCTTGTTTCTTGCACGGAATGTGAAGAATTTTGGGAATTCTCTCTGTATGGAAGATAGTGAGACAGAGAAAGCAAGAAAAAAAAAATCAACAATTGTCTCTATAGCAGAAAACCATGGCTATAAGCACAGCAGTATCAGCAGCACCGAAATTAGTTATTAGTAATTAGCCATATATTAACTATAAACCCAATCACAGCAGGTGTCAATGAGCTAAACTGGACTTTGCTAAAATTAAAAAAAAAAGTATGGATCATTATGCAGTGATGATAAGGACCTTGCTCTACATGCAATGGGACGTATGCTGCTTTACTGCTGTCATTTATCTATCAGAAAATCACTGTGTATTCACTCTGATAGCAAGCTGACATAATAAATGATAATAGACTGCATATATAGCACCAGTCACTCTGCTAATGAATAAAACATTTCCTTTTTTCAGAGACATTTGATCCCCTGAATAATGCCTGGTAGCACTTTTTGACGTTATCAGATGAAGTGTTGCACTTGTCAAAACAATGCCAGACCGATTGGAGATGCACTCATCAGCTCACAGCCTGCACAATAACAAGGGGACTGCAATAGTACACACACTGGAAACGTTCACAGCCATGATTTGACACTGTGATTACGCATCATATTCACCTTCTACAATAAAGCGACCCGAGATGGATGACCATGCAGAATGGTGGAGACTAGTGAAAAAAACCCTCCATGTAACAAGGGCCACGTAATGACCGTGACACAAGTTAGCATGATTAGCTCTCATAGAGACGGTTGTGCCATCAAAAGGAAAATCAAAGCCTATTGTCAAAAATGAAAGAAAGAACTGGGCATTTCACAAAATGTAATCTGGTTCTACATCCCTGTCATTATCATTCAAATGCTAGTGGGTGTTCTTTTGAATGGGTCCATCGTGGCACGACAAATACGGCCCTGTGTACTACAGCACAATTGACACAGCATATCACCAAACTGCCGTGATTGGGGGGTTAAATTCCTGCCTTGCTATTCATGCTAAAAATGTGTGCTCACATCACTGCAAGGCACTTACAATTGACATTATATGTTGACAATATCTGTGCAATGAGTTCATGGTTCTGGGGCTTTAATGACGCTTTTAAACTGTAGCTGTAAAAAGCACAATGGTGGGTTAGGTTTCTTTTATTTACCCTGATGCAACAGGGTTAAATGAGCTTTCTCTTGAAATCAGAGATAGGGTGAGGAGAAGGAATAAAAATAAAAATAATAATAATAATAATATCAATATCAAACTTCGTATGCATCATGATTTTTTTGCAAAGATTTTAAAAAAATTTTGGGATAACATTTCACTGGAATTTTTTTTTTTATTATTTTTTTTTTTTAAATCGATGGATTTACTATTATGGATGGTTGATGGACAGATGGATGAATGGCCAGGTGAAGCATTACTTACCTGATTAGCTGTCAAGTCAAAGGATATTACTAAAGTACTTGTCCACAAGGCTAAGGGCCCGACACCATAATGGATCTTTACATAAACTCAATAAATGTAAAAGCCAGAATTTTGAAATGTTATTGTATAAAAACAAAAAGATTTAAAAATGACTGTTTATATGGTACAGCCGACGGCGACTACATCATGTCTGTTTCTAGTAAAGCAGAAAATGCAGAATACCCATATTACATACAGTACTTCTATACAAATCAAATAAATGTCAGACTGACTTCTTCTTAGATAACAATTAGTTTTTAGTAATGTCTAATGATATATTGTCCGGAGAAGTGTATTATATAGCTTTTGTTTTTGTTAAAAGGAATAACAAAATCACATTAGTATTTACAACCACATTTGTTGCAATTGACTGTCTGGATTTTTCCCCAAATTAATTTGTACTCGAACCATAAATCAAATCAAAAGATCCACTTGTCCTCACTTTCTTTTGTCCTTCTCTACTTACATGAAACCTTTGGTCCACCTCACAGTTGACTTGCTTCCTGAAATCCTGTCATCATGAAGCAAAAGCAAGGCATGCAGAAAGAGATACAGAGAAATAGGAAAAGCAGCTAAATTCCAAGTGCAAATTATTATAATATATAAATGTAACAATGTCATTCCATATATTCAGAGTAATAAAGTATTAGTAATTACAAAAAGAAAGACGTACAACAATTCATTTCATTTGAAAAAAATGTTTGGAGATGCTTTTCAGAACTGCTGAATTAGTGACATGCAGGGCAGCTCATCAGGTAGTTGACTTAATAAATATCAACTAGCTCACCTTCTGGGCCACAAGGAAAGTCAGCCTACGGATGCCATGTTCAAACAGCATAGATTTCTAGAATGGGAGGCACAAATCGGCAGGATAAGATCTTTCTGAGCCATCTCAAAAAATGAACTCTCAATTCTGAAATCAAGAGACACAAAAGCCTTGTTGTGTTGTGAGGGCTCTCACCTTTGAGTGAGTAAACTCTCGGAAAATGGCTGCCAGGCCGTCATCATCAATGTCGCTGTCGGTCTTTATAGCCACATTCAGGATATGGATAGGCTCGTCCTGCACGCTCTGGATGACAAAGCAATTACACATTTAATTCTAAAGTACACAGCCACACCGGTCAATGACTACAAGACGTCTGTTCTCCTCACCTTGTTGTCCTCTTCGCCATAAAGGACAGGATTACCTCCCTCTGGGAATGTAGGACTTGATGGCGGGGAGTCAGAGAAGCAGCTTAACACGTCGTTTATGTTTCTGTAGAGGAGAGAAATCATACATGCAATGAATCACACTTGCATATCATCTTCACCTACAATGGAAAAAGCTAAGACCTATACACAAGGACTGACCTGGTGAACTCCTGGAAGGAGCGGAACGCGACCATGGCTCCCATGCGCTGGCAAGGCGGCGTAAAGGATGTGTCAAGCAGAACGTCACTGACCACATGCACCATGCCGTAGTGGTTTAGGTTGGATGAGAATGACATCCTAAGGTATTGACAGAGAGCAGTTACAATGGAAATCAGCCACATTGCTAGAATGACTCGGTGAAAATGTTCCCCATCCACCTTTAAGAACCTCACAACAGTTTGGATTCCTCTGTCTTTAAGCAATGTCAGATCCTGGGATATAATAAAAATATTTATGAAAACACACAGTATGTGTTAATTGTAGGCATTCTTTGTAAACTGAATGAGGTTCAAATAAATAAATAAAAAATTAGAAACAAAATTACACCATTACATGTGAACACAGGAAAGCGGCTATAAAGTATGTTAGGAATTTATGACAAACCACATGATAGTGTAAGAACATGTTCCTTTCACAGGAACAAGAAAACATAAAACCATCAGAGAGACCATTTAAATAAATAATTTTCTAGTTTGTGGGGGGTTAGTCCTTTGATTGTAAAAAGCTGTCCCAGAAATTACACCCACTGAAAGCACTCAAGAGGTTTTGTGTTTCAAACCTGTCCACAGTATCCATATCTGAGGTGTTTTTCTTCTCAGCACTATCATCCTTAGATTTACTATGTTGTGCTTTAAGGTCCTGGGGTATAGTTTCCAGTAACCTAGTGTCCGCTGCTTTTATAATGTCCAAGATTGGAGCAGACATTTTCCTGGCAGGACAGTAACAAGTTTCAGTTCAGGGGATTCTCACTGGTGTATAACATTTCCCAAACATGTAATCTGGATTATCCACCTGACATCCCAAATTAATCCAAACCTCAATACTAAAGCACATACACACAATAGTTTGGTATATAACACTCTTTCACAAAGACAGACACAAACACACACAGAGACTCAAAAAAATGACAGAGGCTGAATGCCAAGGGCCATGCTGGTGTCAGTATTAAAAAAACATTTCTAAATCAGACAAATTGCAGTTGCTAAATCGGTTTCATTTTGGAAAGATTTTAAAGCACCAAACAATTGCATAATCCAACAATTTGTTGACTTTATCAACAGACGAATTACCTAATCATGAATTAATAACATGAATTACTGCTTTGACCATGCAGCTAGCTAGTCTACAGTCAGTAATGTGCAATGGAAATAATGTTTACAATACCTGTTTAGAGTGGGGATGTTCCCTCTGCAATCAAACAACATTGATTACTACGTGGTTAGTGGCAGGCATCAGGAGAGGAAGACAGTCAAGGTGCAGAGCTATGTGTGTGTGTGTGTGTGTGTGTGTGTGTGTGTGTGTGTGTGTGTGTGTGTGTGTGCGCCCTTTACCGCGATGAATATAGTTTGCACGGATCAATATCTAAATGAATGCAATTAATGGGAAAATGGAGGATAAAGTAAATTGGAAATGTCTTTCTAGCCGTAAACACACATTTCACTTCCTGACTGCTCCCTTTATAACATGCATTATGAGATATCCTGAGGTACAAGACAGAGAATCATTTCACACTCACACTTTAGTGATGGAGGTTAATTCAGGCACAAACAATCACAAGGATGCTATTAAATGTGTACAATGGCAAGTTCAAGGATTTCTGCAACTAACTGCATAAACAAGCAAAACCAAACAACCAAGACAAATACTAGCACTGCGAAGCATCAATAAGCAAATACACAGAGACATACACACATTCGCACCCAGGCAAACTGAACACAATCACACAGGTGGGATGAAGACAGAAATGCCAAAGTACTTTGTCTGTTGCAAGCCTTCTTAAATGCTGTGATTTTGTACAACGCAAATCCACAGGTAACCACAGCACACCTCTACCTAGGCTACAAACACCCAGACAATTGAATAACCCAGTGGTTCTGAGGCAAATATAGAGGGAGCCCCCAAATTGTGCTAATCATTCTTAAAAAAGTAGTGGGTAGGAAGTGCTAAAATATATGCTAAAGTACACATTACGCTGGGATCCAATGTATGCTGGCTCATCACTGCCACCAATGGACAATTCAAAATCCATCCCTATAATAAATATTTGATTCCTGTCCATAGTGCTGTTTAAGGGGGGGGAAGGAGCAGCGGGAAAGGTAATGCACAGCATGTGGGCCTTGCAGGCGTTTTATGAGCGGTATACCTGTTGGGGTGGGAGGAGGGAAGCATGAACTGGAACTCTACTATACACGTGTTGTCCCTCAGTTGACGATGCTGAACACTGTTGAGCTCATAGGCAATGTATGCTCTGCGAACGTACACCTGCGATAGGAGATAAAGCCACAGAAAATGATCATTTGATATCTGAATCACCTGCATTTGTAAATTTCTTAAAATGGAGTTGAAGCAAATTGAGATCAGTGTTGCTCTCACCTCAAGAGCAGCCATCCTGACTACCTGATTACTGTGGTAGAAGAAGTTGGGCAGAACATCAAAGATGGACGTTTCTGAAAGGATCAGTTTCTAGAGAAAAACACAGATAATCAGTCAGCTTGAACACTTTCTTTATTTCCAGGGCATTAGATAAAGCCAACTCCTTCGTTGCCTACCTGCAGGTTCTCGATGCAGAATTGGTGTCCATACATATCAATGGCAGAGAGGAAGATGGACTCCACCTGGTTGTGTCGTAGCTCATAAGAAGGGAGGTGGGAAGCTATCAACACCTGGTTACAAAGGATAAATGAAAGATGGTCAACTCATTTATTATTAAATGACATAGCACACTCTTCTCTTCACAGCTAGTGAAAGTGTCCATCTCTTTACGGTTCTCTTTGCTCCAGATTTAAAATGTTGATGAGAATTACCAATTTTCCTATTCTAATTTGTCTATCGTTTTGTTTTTAACCAAATATAATGACAAACAGTAGATGGTGACACCTGCTGGTGAACTCACTACACTATCTTTTAAGTCCTACATAAAGCAGTTTTAACCACTACAGGAGAATTCATATTTTTCAGGTTTTGACTTTAAGCGGGCACAATTTGAATTCAAAATTAATTTGTCAACAAAGATTAGGAATCCACATCTGACCTGCCGGGCCCGCAGTGCCACCTTGGCATTGGTTGTCTTGCTGAGCTGGGTGAGTTCAGTCAAGATGGCCATCAGTTCATCTGTCAGTGTGGGATCCCGGCCACACAGCTGATCCTAGACACAGGAGATGATAACTTTACAGAACATCACTAGCTAGATATCTTTAAACTCTTTAGTTTGGGGAAAACTTTGAACTGGTCTGACTCAGTGAGACGGACACTTACAATCAGCATAGTGACCAGCAGGTTCTTCTTGGTGACTTGAGCGTGGGAGAAGATGTAGTTGAGCACATTGGCCATGTCGCCTTTGTTTTCCTCACGCAGTGCGAACACACACTTGTCATAGTGTCCTGTCAACAAACCAACATGTAAGAGCTTTGGTAATACTGCACAGGGGAACTGCAGAGTCACAGATGCTCAGGTGTTTATTGTTAAAGAGCTCCCCCAAGTGAACAGAATGAGTAAGTGCAATTCTTCTGAAAAACTTGAAGGACGGCAATACTAGCATCACGTTCCTCTTGCATGTGGCAACGTGTCACCGCAATGTACCCTTGAAAACCAATAATTGAGTGTGTTGCTGCAGTCCCTCACCATTCTGAAACTGGATCTCTACTTTCAGGTACTGTCTGAGCAAGTCCATCACCACCGCCTTCATGTGACCTCTGATGCCACTGCGATACCTGTTGGAGACAAACACAGTCTGGCCTCACACAAAGGAGAATGCAGCATTGTATTTATTGTGCACCGGAGCTCTAGTAACAAGCAAAACAACTAATACAGATCAATCCAATTTCAGTCTTACAAAGAAAGTTCATGGCATGCAGCAAATTACAGTGTGAGCCTTCTAGACATTGGGAAGGTTGTTCCAGACCTAATGTGTAATGTGTGTGTGTGTAATAAGCTGGTCCGTGCCATCTGTCACTTTGGGTCATAGGCTGTAAGTCTAAGTGATCAATGTGTGAAACTTTGCATTATATTGATAGTATCTCAATATAATTCTTTGCCTATATAGAGAGCATCAGACTCACTTCTGCACCAGCTGAACAATGCTTTGTGTGTTCATAAAGAAGACTTCTCTCTCTGACTTCTTGTTGAGAGTAGCAGCATGGCTGTCCAGTATGTTTGCAATCTGGAAAGATAAACAATATAAGCATTTAATCAAAACAGCAGTGGAGGCTCGTAAGCAATAAATCCCACTGGTACTGATGGCCCCTCAATTAACACTCTTGTTATAGGTGGGATCCTAACTGGGTGTGAAATTAGTGATTAAAATTAGAGATTAATACAATTTGAAGTCTGTGAAAACATCCTCTCACTACTTCTCACAGAGGCATTTCCTTTCTTTGCTCTTCAAAAAACTTGCATGAATATATACAAAACTGTACAAAACATCAAATGCAGTGGATTGTTTCAATAATGCTGCACATTGTTTGAAGACAGACATATTTTCTCATTACAGACTTTGTTATAAAGAAAGCTATATAAAACTGATATGTGTAAACATGATTCCTTGTGCACACACACACAGACAGAACTTGCCTTCTGCTTACCCTTTTACTTATACAGATATGCAATCACTCAGACATATATTGCCAAATAATTTGTTTGCACAAGAAACTGTACAAATAGTCATGAGGAGGTGGACAGTGTTTTTTTGGCAGACTGGGAAATTGGAGTGCAATTGAATCCTACAGTTGAGAAATCCCACTGCCAAACTAACAAAGCCATTAATACCTAGAAACCAATAAAACCCAGTTGTTAGAGCAGGTTTTTACTGCTGGCAGGCAGCATTATACAGTGAGGAAAATAAGTATTTTGCAAGTTCTCCCACATGGAGGGGTCTGAAATTGTCATCGTAGGTGCATGTCCACTGTGAGAGACATAATCTAAAAAAAAAATAATCCAGAAATCACTATGTATGATTTTTTAACTATTTATTTGTATGATACAGCTGCAAATAAGTATTTGAACACCTGTCTATCAGCTACAATTCTGACCCTCAAAGGCCTGTTAGTCTGCCTTCAAAATGCCCACCTCCACTCCATTTATTATCCTAAATTAGATGAGGTCTTTAGCTGCATAAAGATACCTGTCCACCTCATACAATCAGTAAGAATCCAACTACTAACATGGCCAAGACCAAAGAGCTGTCCAAAGACACTAGAGACAAAATTGTACACCTACAGAATGCTGGAAAGGGCTACTGAGAAATGTCCAAGCAGCTTGGTGAAAAAAGGTCCATTGTTGGAGCAATCATTAGAAAATGGAAGAAGCTAAACATGACAATCTCCCTCGGACTGGGGCTCCATGCAAGATCTCACCTCGTGGGGTCTCAATGATCCTAAGAAAGGAGATAAATCAGCCCAGAACTACACGGGAGGAGCTGGTCAATGACCTGAATAGAGCTGGGACCACCGTTTCCAAGGTTACTGTTGGTAATACACTAAGACGTCATGGTTTGAAATCATGCATGGCACGGAAGGTTCCCCTGCTTAAACCAGCACATGTCAAGGCCCGTCTTGAGTTTGCCAATGACCATTTGGATGATCCAGAGGATATAATTATATTATTATTATATAGTTATAATTCCACTAACCGTGTTTAGAGAAAGAAGAATGATGAGTACCATCCCAAGAACACCATCCCTACTGTGAAGCATGGGGGTGGTAGCATCATGCTTTGGGGGTGTTTTTCTGCACATGGGACAGGGTGACTGCACTGTATTAAGGAGAGGATGACCGGGGGCATGTATTGCGAGATTTTGGGGAACAACCTCCTTCCCTCAGTTAGAGCGTTGAAGATGGGTCGAGGCAGGGTCTTCCAACATGACAATGACCCGAAGCACACAGCCGGGAAAACCAAGGAGTGGCTCTGGAAGAAGCATATCAAGGTTCTGGCGTGGCCTAGCCAGTCTCCCAGACCTAAACCAAATAGAGAATCTTTGGAGGGAGCTCAAACTCTGTGTTTCTCAGCGACAGCCCAAAAACCTGACTGATCTAGAGAAGATCTGTGTGGAGGAGTGGGCCAAAATCCCTTCTGCAGTGTGTGCAAACCTGGTGAAAAACTACAGGAAACGTTTGACCTCTGGAACTGCAAATAAAAGCTACTGTACCAAATATTAACATTGATTTTCTCAGGTGTTCAAATACTTATTTGCAGCTGTATCATACAAATAAATAGTTAAAAAATCATACAGTGTGATTTCTGGATTTTTTATTTAGATTATGTCTCTCACAGTGGACATGCACCTACGGTGACAATTTCAGACCCCTCCATGATTTCTAAGTGGGAGAACTTGTTAAATAGCAGGGTGTTCATATACTTATTTTCCTCACTGTATATGTGCAATAACTATATATGTGCATAACTAATTACTTGAGTTATAGTGAAAACCACACAAAATTATAATTGGCAAAGAAAAAAAGATTATATTGTATTTATGTTATTATAAGGTTATCGACAGCGTTAGTTAAGAAGAATTCTGTGGGCATAGTTAGCATTGTGTGTGTGTGCATGTTTTGCTGCACCTGTTGGCTGGGAAACTGGCAGAGCACGGAGGTGATGTTGCTAGCATACTGAGCCATCTCCTTCTTGATGCACTTCTCCACAGCAGGGGGGATGCGACCTGACACACTGGTCATGATGTCTTGAAGCTCCAACAGTGGTAAAGAAGGATCCCGCATGGTTTTCATCATCCTTTCCACCCACTCTTTCAACTAGGACAGACACAAGACATATTTTCAAGGGGTTGCTTACAATTGAAAGCGCTGATGTTGCCGTGTAAACAGGTGTTCATGAATTCTTACCCTAGCACTGAAAAAAGGCTCAGGAAGACAGTAGCCACTCATTATGTGAACAAGATGATCCAGTGTGTTGTGGAAGACTCTGTGTAGCTTTTCCCCTCTCAGAGCTACTGCCTGGATAGTAGGCAGTGGCCCTGTGAACAGGTCTGCCTACAAGACACAAATACTGATTATAGACATTTGCCAAAATTGCTGTGCATATGCTGATGTTTCATACACAAGCATTGTCATGGTATAGTATAGTAAAAAGCATCAGGCATACTCTGAAATAAGAAAACCACACCATCTAAATGCATGTAGAAAAAAACACTATCCTGAATAACGTTTGTCCAAGAAAGTAATTGAGTATGTCATGTTTACACTTCTGTAGGCATTGTTACCTAACCAGTTGTGACCCATTTACCAGAAGAGGGCTCCTTCTTCCTCATAAAGGATACCTCCTGACTTTCTACCATTACCTTGGTTTAGATGTTTATGCAGACAGCAGCTCTCTTCAGCTAAATAAGCCTTCATCTTTGTTGGTAGTTTCAATTCCCTCCCTCATTGGTGTTTTGACTTCATAAAGTGACATATACAAAATTGCAAACACCCAAATAACTAAGATATAGGCTAAGAGTAAGCAGAGTGCATCTTTTGTGCATGGAAATGCAGTTTGAGTTACTTTTACTAATAGAAAGGAGCCAAATGTATGGCCTAACTTAAAATGCTAACTTTAACTACTTACTAATTAGTCAGACATACAGTACCTGTTGCACTCTGCTTGGGTCATCCAGTTGCAGCTTGGCAATGACACAGCCGGGGTCCAATGCTGCTCCAGCCCTCTTCACATAGTGAATACAACCAGACTCCAAAGCTGTGAGGGTCATTACCATCTTCATCACCTGGAATTTACAAGTACAAAGTTTATATCTGTACAACAAGAAACAAAACTAAATTACATGTGAACTGATTCCTTATTTATTGTGGAAAACATTCACATAAGCCTTAAGATACTGTACCTCTATTTCAGCGTAGCACTGGCCAGAAAACACGTGCCCACCATCCTCGACTGTGTACTGGATAAGCTTTCCTGCTGAAGGAGATCGCAACAGCGAAGGATCATTCTCCCTTTCAAAAACACAGGTCTTGTTCCCAATCGTGATGCGATACCTGCAGGGAAAATAAATCAGAAGTGCATCAAGTCATTTCTGTTAGGTTGTTAACTAATTAAAGATATTTCCAGGCAATAAATTAGCCAATTTAAGATGTTTTATTATGGTTTCATTAAATTTCATTCTGCTCTGTGGTACAGCTTATTTATAAAGGAGAAATTTAATTCTAAAGCTGTTTGATCTTACCTGTCCACCTCTTCCTTCATGTAGGTAGTGTAGCTGCTTCCATCATAAGACAGCAAAAGACCTCCATCACTGAGCCGATGGACGTCCACCTCCGCCGAGGAGTTGTTCATGATGACCACGTAGGAGTTGGGAGACTGGCGCGTCACTGTCAGGACGTACTTAGTGCCTTCATAGATCAGCTCCACGTTCACAGTGTTGAGTAGTGTGTGAGCTGGCAGCACCTGGCCCCTGGTCAGAGAGTAGAGAGCATCTCATGCTTGCTATTCAAACTATTTGTTTTTCATGAGTGTCTACAACTTGCAATATATTACTATGACATTGCCATATTTTTTACCTTTCCAGAGAATGCAGAAAGTTGGACACACTGTTCCTTAGATTGACATCTGCCACATGAAGAGCCCCGGTCACAATTCCCAGCATGGTATTGGGACGCTCCGCCTACACACAACATACACTTTATATTCTTAGCAAGGAAAAACAAATGGCATGGCATGGCAATGACATGAACTGCAGTGGGCCTTTCTATTATTGAAATACTTCTGTCTGCTTTCACTAATAAAATCGGTCACTATGTCGAGCATATCTAGTCTAGTGCTTCTAGCATAGGGATTGACCGATATGGATTTTTTTTTTAGTGCCGATATGGATTTTCTTTCCATCAGCTTTAGCCGATGACCAATACGGTCTGCTGATTTTCATGAGCTGATATTTGGAGCCAATACTGTTTTTGCTCCCTCAATTTACATCATAAAATTGTAAACCTTGCCACACTGGGTTTGTTTTCAGAATCTGCTCTGTCATTTATTTAAAAATAATAAGCAAAAACACAGAACAGTGTCACTTTTGCAATCATCTTACATTCATACCACCCAAATTATGTGTGCAATGTGCATCATATGGATGGGTGCAATGCATATGGTTAACTGTGCAAGGGCTGTGCAAAAGGCTTTTATCAACATCTACAACACAGATGCATTGCTTGCTGACATATTATAAGACAGATATAATCAGGTCATCACAAAATGTCCTTTGTCAACACATTTAAATAATTAAAGAAAACAATAAATCTGAAAAGAACCCATGAGAAATAAAGTGCTTGATTTGTAATTTAAGACATGGTGCTAGTGGTGGAGGGGCAGTGCATGGTCTGCACATGAACTGCAGCGTCTCCAGCAACACACAGCTGCCTGTGGATGCCTGTCTGTAAATAATGCCGGGACAAAAAACTATCGGCGAACGCAGCAGCCGCGTATCGGCTGATGCCGATTCATGTAAAAATGCAAATATCGGCTCGATATATCGGCCGGCCGATAGAATTGGTCTATCACTAATCTAGCTAGTGGCCACAGATGGACCATCTCTGCATACCTGCATCTTCTCGGAGATAAGCCTGTCAAGCCAGCCTGTGTCAATGCTGTTGTGCTGAAAGCTTTCCGTCTCCAGCAGCTTAATGAGGTATTCCACTGTGGTCCTGAAGTCTCCTCTGATAGACAATTCCTTCAGAGCTACCACCATGTTGCTAGAAAAAGATAAATACATCACCACACATGTTAATGATAAAAATATTTTGATTAGACAAATGTATAAGAAATATATCCCATTGTAAATGTAAAGTATATTAAGATTAGCAATAAGTAAATTTTTTTGAACTTTCTGACAAAATAATGCTCTTGAAAATTCAGTGTTTACTCACGAGATGGCTTCTTCCCGATTCTCTCCCCAAGAGAAACAGTGTCCAAATTGGGAGTCAGCAAACTCGTGCAGCCCTCCAGCCGCTGCAACACTGAAGTAGCCCCACACGTTCTTATTGCTGCGGAAATTCAGCTCTTGCACTGTTCCAGAGCTTGGTTTGAAACCCTGCAATTATACCACATTTCACTCTTTCAAAAACAGCTAATTTGACACTAAGAGAAAGGTCACATTTAGGAGTTTACGACAGAATTACAATTATTTAGTGTACCCGCAGAGAGTGAGGCTTACCTCATCAGGGTTTTCACTGGTGATACGTGCTGCAATGACATGGCCCCGTGGTGAGGGGGCTGTCGACAGACCCTCAAAGTCAATTGGAGAGTCTCCCCAGGGCTGGACCCCATAAAGCATCCTGATGTCTTTGATTCTTTGAAGAGGAATACCCATAGCAATCTGATAGAAGATAGTGTTATTAGCAGAAAACAAGTTTATGCAATGGAATAGAACATTTAGGAACAGGCTCGCAGGCACTGATGGTAAACAACACATTAACTTATATGGATCATGATTATATTTGCTTTAATGAGTGCTCTGATGGTTGCCAACATCATGTTTTCTAGACACCCAATAAACACCATCTTTCTGACAGATAGTGAGTCCTGTCGTTGCAAAAAAAGCCCCTCGTCCTTTGTGCCAGAGAGAATGTGTCACTCCCACGGTATCATCCAATCAGCAAGGCTACAAAGCCTTCATAGCAACACTGCCCTTCAGCTTGACTGCCACTGACCTATTTACACACAATCCCGTAACACTGCAGAACAGACCATGTGACCGTGTGCTGCTACAACAACTGGATCTACTACTTCTTTTACAGTCCGTTGCCATGGAGACAGGGGGCCCAAAGCGGTGAAGGCGGTGAAGCGTGCCAACATTATCTTCTATAGGACAGTCCCAGACTTGTACGTACTGTATGTGTTCTTTGTAACAGTGCAGGCGTGTCTAAGTGGGACTGACCTGCAGTTGGGCAGCAGGCAGGTTGACATCAGCCACCATCTCCGTACAGGGGTGCTCCACCTGCAGACGAGGGTTGAGCTCCAGGAAGTAGAAGCTGCCATCCTGGCTGTAGAGATACTCCACTGTACCTGCACTGACGTAACCCACCATCTTAGCCAGCTTCACTGCACACTAAGGAGAGCAAACAATTCCATTTGTTTCAAGGTTAAAATTTGTTAAAACAAATCTGAATTTACTTAGTTGATGTTAGGTCTCTATTTATTATCTATAGAGAATTTTAAACAATGCTAAATGTTTTGTACCCCTTCCATATCCTCAAACACATCCGAAGTGGCGATGGTAGCAGGAGCCTCCTCTATGATTTTCTGATGCCGTCGCTGCACAGAACAGTCTCTACCAAACAGAGAAATGGCATTGCCATATTGGTCAGCCAAGATCTGGACCTCTAGGTGGCGGGCGTGCTTAGCCAGCTGCATGACGAAAATAGGTGATCCTGGAACTTCTGCCTGGACCTGGAGCACCAAATAAAAAGTAAATTCTTGCAGCAAGAAATGCAGAAAAAAGATCCTATTCAAAATGTCCCTATTTTCCCATTAATCCACTTTGGTGCAGCAACATTTTCCCATTTGGATATTTTATTTTAACCCTATTCTAGAATGTGTTACTGAATATCCTGCATCTTTCTAATTAAATGCAGGATTTAGCCCGATATTCCACGTACCTGTCTGAAGAGATTAGGGAAATCATCAACAGAGTTGACTTTACGGATGCCTTTCCCTCCGCCTCCCTCTGAGGCCTTCACCATGACAGGGTAGCCGACTTTTTCTGCAGCCTGGCAATTGGGAACATACAGCTTTTCAGTATACATTCAAGTATCCACAGTATACTTAAGTACATGCAACATTCATTTGGCATTATGAACCGTCAGTTAAATGACTTGCTTACCTTCAGGCCATCCTCCACATCCTGGATGCAGCCAAGCTCATACACGTCAGAAGGAACATTGATTATTTTCTTCTTTTGGTCGTTCACTGTCCATTCTACTGTCAGGCCTGAGAAAGACAAACAGAACGCATATTAACATACAAGCAAACTTCTGCTGCATTAAGTTTAAATCTGTGGGAGTTCAAAAATCATACATTGTTGTTTTGAATAATAAAAGGCAGCCCCTCTTACTTAAGTGGATCATAAACAGCCTGAACAAAAGACTATGTCTGGACCCTAAACTGTGACCTACCTGAGCCGCTCCAGGGCAGGGTTGGAATGCCAGCAGTCTGAGCCACGATGGACGAAGCAATCTTGTCTCCTAGAGCCCACATAGCCTGACTTGGGGGACCTGAGGAAGAAGTAAGCAATAAAAAAAAGAGAGCAGTTTAGTTTAGTAAACTGATACTGTGATGGTAAGTTAAAGGGTAAGAAGTAAGAAGCTTGTCTTTACCCATGAAAGCAATGCCATTCTTATGAAGCAGCTCTGGAAGTTTGGGGTTCTCTGAGGCATGACCCCACCCAGCCCAAACAGCCTGTGAGGATCAAGAGTATGACAATAGGCATTTAATCAATGATGCATGATTAATTACTCCAGGGCAACTATAGATATATTAAGCATGTGGTCATAACCTGAACAGGTATGCGTTTGGCAATGTCCAGAATGAGCTCGACATTGGCATAGTTGTTGTTATTAGTCCCTCCTGGCACAGGCACGTAATGATCGGCCATTTTGATGTACTCTGTGAACCAAAAGACAGAACCAATGAAAACCTATTATTTTCCCCAAATCATCTTGCTGCAGTCACAGTTTCCCACACTGGGTACTGTACTATCTCTTAATTAGCTAAGGTGTTTAAATGCAAAACAGCAGAGTCTGGCGCTTCGTCATGCCACTGGCACCACAGTTCATAGCTGATATCATGCTAAAGCTCACCTGCATTGGCCTTCAGGTCCTCTGGGGTCACCATTACAACAAAGCGGATTGCTCTTTCATTGCGAAACATCTCATAGGCCCAGCGGCGGATGGAGCGCATGCATTTGACTGCCGCGATGCCATTGTTGGCGATAAGCACCTGGTGAGGCAAGATAGATGAGCCATCAATGTTGATTTGCTCACATAAGTTAAAATACTTCATTAATAATAGCTGTTATATATATTACATTTTATGGCTGTGTGATGCACAATTTGTTCTGTTTTAGAATTTATTACTGGTTTGTTTTCATCATTCAAGAGGTGTCAAGTAGTGTACTAAATAAAAAATCGTCACCTTCTCAATAACCTTGTTGCCACCAAAGCGGGTGACAAATTCAGCAGGAGACGCCACAGTGAAGTCCCTCTGGAGATCAATACGCCGGCGATCTCTGCCTTGCTTCACAAGGTGCAGCCCCGACATGCTTGGTCTGTTTTAAGAAATACAACGAATGAATGTAACAGTCCTTAAAAGCACCTTTAGTTTTGGAAAAAAAAAACAGGGTATTCTGCAGATATGCTGATAATGAACAGATAACTCATAAGCTCTCATTTTCAACTGTACAAAATACAAGACAAGAATTAAGATATTAAACTGCTCAAAGCAAACTATCAAACGAGTGGGTGAGCAGCATCTATCAGGAAACGTTAAAGAAAACCTGAAAATGTACTAATGATAGGAATATGACTAATTATATTTTGAAGAATAAAACATTCTGCTAACAGTATAACCACTGACAGAGCAGACCATGTCATGCATAAAAGAACAGGACACTTTACAGTCCTCAAACATGGTAACATTCGGAGACAAGTGCCTTTTGAATCAAGCACAAGAGGGTGGAGTTCAGGGGTAGTTCAGGGGGTGGGAAATTCATCTGGCTGGCTGGCTTCTGTGGTCTGACAGTGCTTTATTGCATCACCATAGGGGTTACTGACTGAAGAGGCAAATGTGCCCCTACTGTCTGGAGGCCCTGATTTCAATCCAGCTGTGGAACACAAAGCCAGACTGGACAGAACCATGATTCACACATCCTGTAAACAGTAGATAATGTGGTTCTAAAATGGCAAACAAAAAAGTTAGTCAGCATGCTGGGAAAAAAAGACTTACATTTACATGGCTGGCTGCATTATGAAACACTATTTGGAAAGCACATGTACAGATAAACAAAGCTGGAACATATAAAACATGTATAAAATCAGTTTTTAACACACTGGAAAGTAAAAAGCATATAAAATTCAGTAAATGATCGGCATGTGTGCATTTGAATCTCAAACCTTCTGTAATGCTTGAAAGGAAATGTAATTTTCAAGCCTCCGTCTGTGAAAGTAACAGTGAAATGAGAGATCTACGCACCACAACGAAAGACCTGGGCCTGGCAGAGAGACTAAAAACTGCTACAAGCTTCAAACAAAGTTCTGTATGTGGTAAATAATCCTGTAGACCAGTCTGGGAATTTCTGCTTGTGAGCATTTTTCTTACCCAAAACCAAAATTTTGAATTCTATGCCTACTTTCCAGGCCAACCACACAGACGCAGGACACAAAGAAACCCTTTAGCAGTGCACTGCTAGTGAAACCACATTTTTGCACGTGTGCCGTTAGGAGTAAATAGTCTGAACACAGTGACATTTTGGAATGCTTCCACAGGACTAGTCTCAGAGATAACATTTGAACTTGCATCATGTGCATCTGATGTTTGCAAGCCACTGTTTGTAAGCTGCTAAATTAATATCTACGTAATATGTAAATTGAATGCATCACTATGGGTACAGTTTACAAATGTCTAAAAAAAATAAAGTATTCAAAATACTTAAATTGCAGCGAAGACGACTCATCTTAACCCCTAAGGAGACGGTCATATTTTCCAGGTTAAGACCATGTTTTAAGTAGCTTCATAAACATGTTAAATTATTGATACAAATTGGCCTGCATGCCTGAGAAAAGAAAAGCTTTAGAACACAAATCAACACAGAAACACCTTTATCCACACAACTGTATATGAGCATTGAGAGACTAGAGGTGATGCAGACTGGCCAGATTTGCGTTCTAACCTTAGATTGTGCAAGGGGCCATCATTGTTGTCGAATCCCATATCAAAGGTGCTGCTCGAGCTGTCAGAGGATGGCGACAATGAGCGAGTCTCCTTTTCCTCCAGTGGCAAGACAGGCTTCCCTTGGATTTCATCCTCAGAGTTCTCCTCCGACACTGATCCCACAATGAAGTGAGAGTGCAACGCCGCAACAGCCGGGTTCTTCTTGGCAGCACCGTTCTGCTGTGCCATGTCTGGGCGACACGAACAGGCTGCAAACACTGGCACGAAACACAAGAGTGGCAGCAGCAGTTATAAAGGAGATAGAGAGTCCAAATATCAGGGTACATTGTGTCACAAGATTGCTTTGGCTGACATGTGATTCAGTTTATCATGTTGCAAAAGTGAGTTACATAAACTTAAGTAGACTATCTTGATAAACCGATATTGCAACACTTGACAATGACTGGAAGCATCAGGACATTGTGCGTACAGGCTCTGGAAAAGTGGCTTTATTAAACATGCCAAAACAGTTTGGAGTATACCATAATGCGAGACGGATTAAATAATGACATTTGTATGTAACAATGTTCATACTGTCATCAGTAACCATACATCCATCTAAAGGATTGTTTCACAACACTGCCTATGTAAAAAGCATATATTCACACACATGGTCACATAAACAGTATAATCCTGCCTGCATATGAGAGACACTTAAAGTGTGTCTGCCAATTAAAACAAATGCAAAATAAATGCTTTTAGTCCATGCAATGGTCGAGACTATTGAATGACTACAACTGTATGCTGCATACATTTATTTTAGGGCACATTTTACTCTCGGGCTTTCTCGTTCATAAGTTACCAAGGACGTCACATACAATGTGAATTAACAGCGTCCTATGGAAACAATAAGATGTCCCCTATCTGCCGGTGCTGTCCAACCTGCCTGTCAACGCACGTGAAGATGCTCTCCACCTGTCCGGGCAAGTGGAAGGAGTAGCTAGACTTCGAGGTAAGACACACCTTAACTTACCTATCGATAGCAGCTTGCGGGACCAGAAAAACAAGCCGAGCAATGCGGCTACGCACACTGCAAACGTGAGCAAGGGGAACATCGTAAAAATGGTACAGATAACTGCATTTAACAAACCGAAAACTTCTGCCTCAAACCTTATAATTTAATGGCATAGCTAGCAGGTGAACTGTTTTCTAGCTAGCGTTAGCTATGGTAACGAACGTTAGCGTTAGCGTAATAAAAAACCTTAGCGTTACCTGTCAAGTCAAAGCTAGCTTCCCTACTGAGAAGAAGCCGCAGATAAGCTGAGGCTCAGATGCTAATAACGTTGGCGTTAGCTAGCTAACTTACTGGCAGTGGCTAATGCAATTCTAAAGCCACAGACATGGCACTAACATAGTACAATTAACGTTACTATTGACTGTCTGCAGGTGTTACTGTTACTGTAGCTAGTTACTGTAACGTCATGGTAGCGAAGTCGAAATCTCTGAGCGCAACGAACTCAACGTTACAGACACAATCTGAGATAAATATTTCGGCTATCAACTCACCGCTGGAGACGCACCGAAACGTAATCCTGAAAAAGTAAAGTCCAAGAGATTAATAAATTACTTCTGTCTCTCAGACATCTCTGCTGCCAGGGATGACGAAAAGGATCACATCATGATGAGGTAACAGACGCTTCCACAGAAGAGTGGGGTGATGATGATGCGCAGACAGGTTACTCCTGGACATTGACCTCTGACAGCAACTTCCGCTATAGAAATAGATTAGATAAATGAGACTCCACACCCTAGACGTATGAAATGAAGATGGAAAAAAACAAAGTATTTATAAATTGTATATTATGGATGATATAATATGAAAATGAAATACTTTTAGTAGCTGTGTAGTCGTAGCTAGTGTATATTTGAAGACTATTTAATTTATTTTAAAAGTAATGAAGCACATTGTTATTACAATATCAATATTCTACACTACTAGACTATAGATGTAGTTTTCTGTCTTCGTCTTTCATTATTTGTGAAAGTTGTGACTGTTGAGTGACCTACAATTATTAAATTAAAAATTCTCACAGCAGCTACTGTACATTTTTAATTGCTATTATAAAGCACTCTATCTTTGACTAAAAAGGACCCTGTTATAGAATTAGGCTACTCTTCTCAGTAAAATAATCGTAAGGCTTGCATAGCCAACTCATCAATTGTTACATCAAACAACAACACATGTGGTCTGTAGTATAGACTGGCTAAGATTTGCTGTGCAAATATTTTCTCTCTATTTCACCTAGATCTAGGATGTGTCGTGTTCACAGAGAACCAATTAGATTCCAGAGCGATTTAATGGGCGGGTTTAGAAGGGTTATAAGAGGGGCGGGTCCTGGAACTTGAGGTTGTCTCACTTAGTACATGTGCTCCATGTGTTTTTAAGTTTTTTGATTTCTGAACAGGGAAGACGATACTTCACGTATTGTGTTCTCATAAAACCTTTCACGGTGTCAGGTCTTTTTTATCGCTTGTGCTCGAAGCCAAATCTATATAAAGTAGGCTACATGGCGTAATTCCACATTCTATCATGCATAACACCCCAGACCTGTCGATTGGGAACTAAAGCTGTGGGCTAACTGTTGAAATGAAACCATGAATATTTAAATGTAGTGAAATAACCTCAGCTCCAGTAAAACCTCAATTCCAGTATATCCATCAAAATGTAGAGCAATCTCTCTTTGAATAGTTTGATCCAAAATGCAGCGTTACTGCAATTCTGATCCACTAGATGGCTTCAGAGTCCATTCTATCTGGGTAGCCTACACAGTAAATTAGGTAGAGATCCAATTGTTTCAATTGAAATGGTGGCCTTATGGATATGGTTTAATATTGCATCTTTAACAAATAGAAGATTATACTTTCAGCTAGAGAACTGAAATAACGTTATACAGTATATTTGCATTGTCAACTAATTGCTTGTGTTATTGTAAAACAGATACACATTTGTCATAGTATTATTTATAGTCTTTCATATTTTTATTGTAACTTTATTCTATATTTATGTTCTTGACTGTTGCAGAATTTTGTCTTCATTTTTATTTTGTCTTAATATGTTTACTGTATGCACCAAACACCAAGGCAGATTCCTTGTAAGTGCCACTGGGTAATACACCTGTATTCATATGTCAAGCCGTTGTGACGCACACATCGTACTCTAACAAGCCCAGGAACAGTTTGCAGTTTGTAATTAAAAAACAACCTCAAATATAGTTTGGATGATACATGTATTCATCATTCTTTTGAAAATATGGCCTACAGATTTAACTTTTAAGAGGTACAGTGTCTTTAAATTGATTCCACTGGATTATGATTGCTATGCAATGTGTTTTTGAAGTCAAACTAATTCATTATGTAGGGCTCATGGAACAAACAAAGTGAATATATTAGTGTTGCTAATGATACAATGACATAGTCTTACATGTTAGATTTATTTTTGAGAGTTTTAGTTCAGTTTGTAGTTTTAGTTTAAGGCAGAAGACACTCGCTTATGTAGTAAGGAGAACGTCTCGGGTTACGTATGTAACCCTTGTTCCCCGAGATAGGGGAACGAGACACTAGGGGAACGCCTATAATGTCGTAACCGACGCAGTTCGAGTTCCCCTCGAAGGGGAACTAAATATGGTATTTCAAAGTGGCCATCCTTTTTCCCAAATTGAATTGCTTATATACTGTAAGCTAAAAAGTCTTTCCTCCCTCCTAATTTTCTGCTTCTAGTGTAACCCATAACATGTGCAACACAGTGTCTCTGACACCAAAAAGAATCTTTTCTAGGCTTTAAACACGGTTTAAGGATCATGGCTTTTAATAGTTGACCTTAAGTGTCAACAATTGTACAGATGTGTCTTT
The DNA here is from genome assembly GCA_026937815.1 of Etheostoma perlongum. Taxonomy (NCBI): domain Eukaryota; kingdom Metazoa; phylum Chordata; class Actinopteri; order Perciformes; family Percidae; genus Etheostoma; species Etheostoma perlongum. Next base: position 22,503,524 of record CM049383.1, on the reverse strand, counting down.
TTTTAAATGGCAAAACAGTAGTATCCACCTTTGTTGATACATCCATGTAGTGTTTTTTTTTTTACCTTTGAAAGATCTTCCTTCACACTCAGTGCCACATCCGGGCTGGTGTGAAGCAGATACTGTAGATGTCACGCCATCAGGACTAGCTGCTTTTTATTACTCTGTGTGTGATGGCCTGAATCACACGCAGAGAAGTTAGCCTGCTGTATCCATTGTAATAATGTGTCATGCCAAACTCTGGCCTTTGTAAATATAGTGTGAACCATCTCTTTTGAATACAGAGTGTATTTGTTTGCATGAGGGGACTATAACCTCTATATCCAAAAGGGACATGACCTTTTGTCACAATGCACACTATGTACACACTTTGCATGAACATACAGTATGTTAGCAAATCTGTGCGAAGGCTGTACTGTTTGGAAAAGTCATCCACTTCTAAACATCTGAGAAATATTTCAAAACATCTTGTATTGACTATGTGAGTCCCTATATGACTATATGTCATTTATGTATTTAGAAGAAGTATCTTTGGTGCAGCTTGAGCAGATGTACGAGCAGAGAGATTAGCAACTCAAGTGGAGCTTTGCTGTCACAAGCAGAGGTGTTTTGGGAATTGCCCTAGCAAGCAGTGAGCTGCACTCATGCATATGGAATGAAGTGCACAGGACCACAGACTCACTCTTTCACCTTTATTGCTCAGCCACCATTTGCCTTGGCCAAGGGCATGGCAGCAGCAGCAGCTGTTGCACAGAACCACTTTTAGCTTGCTGTGAAGCGTCAACAAACATTCAAATTAAGCTGCTATTCCAGAAAAGATGGTGTCACATTTTTTTTATTCACCTGTTAAAAAAGCATGGTCATTATTGATTCCTGGAGCAGCAGTGCTAATATGTATCCTATTGCTTTCCAAAACCATTACTTAGGAATGAAGATCATTAGGTTCACAACAATATTTGCCTTTACAATACATGTACATGTATGCAATTACAGTGAGTAATGTGGACAGAAGGAAAGAACAGTACTTCTAAAATAGAAACCAACATGGAGAATAAAGGACAGGCCAATGCCTGGTCTTGCCAAAACAGTATTTGGAAGTCCAAATAAAACAAAAAGTGTAATTTAGTCAAATTAACTAATTATGCCTAACATCCAGACAGATACGGACAGTCGGACACGCACCGGATGCACAGGCTTCATTGAATCCAGACCTTGAATTCAGTCCAAGTCGTGATTCATCTCTTCTACATGCGTTTGTCCATGTGTAGACATTCATCTTTGCTGGTATATAAAATAAAATAATGACAAATTATTGCTGATAAGATCTGTATTTTTCAGCTGTGTTTTGCGTTATCAAGGATTTCCCTTTTATTTAGCTGTAAATAGCAGCAATAAATTAGAATTCTGGAGTCCAAGAGTAATGATGAACAAGCATTGTAGGTGTTTTTAGGCATTTTTAGAGTTCAGTGTAGAGAAGTTTTACATGAAGCAAAAACTAAAAGTAATGCATAATGTAAGCGTTCCAAAAAAAAAAAAAAAAAAAAAAATATATATATATATATATATATATATATATATATATATATACTTGATTATATATATATATACTTGATTGGGTTAGCTAGTGTGGATGAATCAATCATAAATGATCATGAATTACCCGATTTAGATGTATCTTGTGGTGAGACAGCAGAAGAAATGTGATATCTGACCTCTTCCCGACAATAGACATCTGGATATGTTTGTTCAATGTGACAACAATACTACATCCATATATTATAAACATATTAAGAATTGCATGAAATGTGAACATCTTTATTTAAATTGTGAAAAAAAAAACAAGTAAAAAAAAACAATTCACCTGAATAATTTGGCAGATAACCTGCCAGATTTAGGAAGACATTTTTCTTAAGTGCTGGTAAAAATAAAAGAATCCTGAGTTTTCCATCCCAGTCCACAGTGCTGCTTTGGTAGAATGTGAACAGGTGGTTTACAATTTCCTCATATATTAATGACAGGTTTAACAGTGATCAGTTTAAAAAAGCTTTGATTAGCCATGTTTTATACAGAATGTGAAATGAGCAAAATATATACACCATCATACAGAATAAAGCAATATAAATGATTTATTCATATTTTAAGCATGTTATTGCCATTCTATATAGCATTCCACTTTGGGTATTGAGTTTTGCATAGGTCGTTTTCCCTAAATGAATTCCAATAACCATCTTTTTAATAGATTTCAGAACTTCCAGTAAATGTCACAACAAAAACAGTAATTTGGTCTTTTTGCAAACCAAAAGACACCATGATGTCTATGTTAAAACTGGACTATATTTGGCTAAAAAAGTAATTTAAGACGGCTATGTTGCATATAACTGTTGTATAGGATTATAAGATTATGATTATATTATAACGAAAACATTAAAATGACTATATTTAAACCTGTAGTGAGAAACCTGCTTCACACTGACATATAGTAGGCCTAAATATAATGAGTGTAAACATAAAGCAATGTCTTTTGTCCTGCAAATCACCAAATCAATGTTTGTGAGGCAGGTTTATTGATGATATAATGACAAAAGAAGCAACACATAAATAGTTATTTTAGGTGATTATGTGGAACTACGTAAACGTGTCTGTTACCCAGCATCCACCACTTGAAGGATCACAAACAACATAGAGTCTATTGTGGAGGAAGTCCTTCATCAAGTCCTGTAACTGGATTATGTGTGTTTTGCAGTTTATTAACTGAACCCTTAATGATTTTTGGTGAAGTAGTCTTCTGCTTGGCTTTGGTTTTGTGACTTTGATTGTCAGACACTGGACTTGACTGTCTGCTCCCTGATTTGGATACCTTAGATTGGGAGCTTGAACTGCTAGGCGGTCTGGTTGCAAACAGGTTTTGGCTTGAGTTGACAGAGTTGGGGATCTGATAAGGACTGAAACACAACCAAGGCCGAGAGCTGCGGAAACAGTGGTTTCTGGCCAGCGTAGAGGTTGCCGAACAGGTGGGGAGAGCTGGTGCTGCCATGTAGCCGTATGGATAGGAGAAAGGTCCGCCGAAGGGTGACAGTGAGATTCCCTGAACACGACACAACACGAAAGAACACAATTGTTAATTTTACTAACACCATACATTTTCTGTGTTCCTACATTTTCCAGACCATCCTCACCCAGAAAACGAATGTATGGCTCGATAATAACTGCCCCCTTGTGGGTCAAGTTCAAAAAGGCAAGCTTCAATAAGCTGCGATCGCTGATAATGATTGCTTGCGCATTCTACTCAGGAAACATAGGTGGTGTAGTGTAAGCAGGAGTTATTACATTCTCTACTTTACTGAGGAATCTGATGTATAAATGTATTGGTCGCCTGAATTCTTCTTGTAACTCTGTCGTTTCACATCGGATTGACCCGAATTCAGTGCTTTGCGATACCAGTCACTCTATGGGACTTCTGGTATACTGTAGCTGTCTTGTTTAATTGGTGTCTGTCTTGTGTATCTGTATCTTTTTTTTGTTGTTATTGTTGTTTTTATGGACCGTGAGTCTAATAGTAAAGGCTATCCATCTATAACAATACACAATTACGTTTTCAGAGCAAACTTGGAAGTGAGGTGACAAAGTAAAAGAGCACCAAAGACCGCATAAGGACACCGGTTGGGGGGAGGGTGGTATAAACCAGGGTCCATGTCCCATGTGAAACCAAAAGTCAACAATCATTCTGTCAGTTTTACCTATGAGTTTTATAGACCTTAGTTTGTGACGTAATGATGTTCTTAACATCATGTTACATCCTCATTTAACCCTTGTAAAGTATTTGGGTCAAATCGACCCATTTCAGTATATATTTATACCTGAAAATCAACGGCCTTACCTTATTTTCTGTGATAAACATGTATTCCTGACTCAATTCAGAAAATTATTTTGGATATGACCACTTATGTTTTTTCCAAGATAAGAATGATCACATATTGGATTTTTAACATGAATTATAACCTTATGACAAAAAAACATCTTAATAGATTATGAAGTAAAATTTTCTTTCAGAATTTTTAAAAAAAACCTATATAAGTCACGGGTCAATTTGACCCGAGGGATACGAGAGGGTCCCGAATGTGAAGACAATATAAGAGATAAGTAGTTTTACAGGACTCATTTTAAGCCAATTCATGATGCTAACCCTAAGTATTTTTGTTGCCTAGATAAAACTAGTTCAGTTTCACATTTATCTAGTTTTAAAAATGTGCCTGTTAAGTTAAATAGAACTTCCACATGAGTACGGCCACATGATTATGCCACAGTAAATTGAACGGTCCTATGTGTTGTTTTGGTAGTCTTTGAAAATCAACCCATAATGTTGTTCAGGTATAAGGATGTGTTGATGTAAGACAAGCACATTGACCTTTGCTCAAACTGCTTGTGACGCCTACGTCATTTCTGTTTGTGTCCCATCGTCACAGGTTGCATGTCTATGAGTTGGGAGAGTGGTTGATAGAGAAAAATTAGGAAACATAAGCAGAATTTTGCGCAGCAAATTTAGATTTACCTCTATAAAAAAAATCATCTTTTGAACCCTTGTAGGTTAGGGTCCACTCTAGATTAGCATATTGGTGTGACTGTGAAAAAAATGTCTTATTATTTGCAAATTTTCTGTCAGTTGATATCATGTTTCACCAGAAGTTCAGTCCAGCTCTTTATCTGAGCTTTTCCTGCCTGAACTTCAAATCAGCCTGCCATTACACTCCTTAGAATAAGTGTAATATTAGAATAGCATGCTCCTGCTGAAGCGTACCTGAGATGCCAGCATGTGGTGAAACATGAAGGGAGATGGAGAGGCAATGCTTTGAGAAGACAGGCCTCCGTTTTCTACTCCAGGCAAAGAAGACAACAGATGTCCCATACCCTCCGGCTTAACTGACAACTGTCCCGGGTGAAACAACAAAGGTGCTCCAAGCTTAAGAAACTGTTGGCTGTGTACACTCGAGAAATCCAAAGTCTGAAGGTGACCAGCACTGAGGGATGATGAGCTTTGTGTTTGCAACATCATAGGCAGGACCCCATCATTGGTTTCGCTCATGTGCCTTTTTGAAGAATCACTCTCCATAGAGCACATATCATCTGATGATCTAAAGATTGTTCTCTCTTTTGTCGTATCCTGATTGTCGTCGCTTTTACTGTGAGCAGCCTCGTTCCACAGTATCTCCTCGCTCTTCTGACTCAAAGTAGACACATGTTCAGTCCTGGAACAGCTGGCTTCAACAATGTCCTTATCTTGTAGATCAACATCTGAATCACTTCCAATATTGTTCTCATCTGTGGGGGGAAAAAACATTATATTTGTTAAATGTATTTGTAGTTAGGAGTAAATTGAGCATAGTTCTGAAAGAAGGCAATTCAAAATATCAGAAAAATAATCACAAAAGTCTTCGCCAGGGCTTTTGACAAGCATAGTTATACCTTGTTAGTAGTGTATTATCAGAACATGGTGGACAGAGATAACTTAGAGTGAAAATCTTGAGCCGTGAATGAGACAGTGTTCATGTGAAACCCAAGGCGCCAGAACAGAAAACAAACTATTTATTTATCTATATTGAGTCACAAAGTAAATTGGATCTACATCTGAACTCCCCCATCCCATGTTTGTGTAGCTCACTTCACTGCCTCCCTAGTGCTCCAGTGTTAAAGATGCATATTATGTAACTGCAATATCCCAGCTTCAATTTGTTGCATTTTATACCGCTCTTTTTTTACCCCATGTTTCCTATTTCTGTCAGCTGTCCATCAAAGGCAAAAAAAGGAGAATGACTCAATCAGGACCCCTCGTCTTCCCCAACTAGTAAAACATATTGTGTTATCTTCACCGTCTAATTACTGAAAGTTTATTATTTAGAAGGACAAAAAGAACATAACCTATGTCCACTTACTAGCTAATAAAAGCAAAGATATGTGTTTGAAACCTCATTTAAAAACATAGTATGTGCTAAGAGGGAGCTGCTTAAAATCTCTTAAATTGCCTCAAATGATGTCACTTGAGTCTGCGTTAATTGGGTCTGAAGGCAATTTTTGTAAATAAAAAATAAATCTGGGTGTGTGGAGTTAGAGAAAAGCAAGGTTAGCAGATGTCTGTTACCTGCTCCTCTGTTTGCATTTTGGGTAATGTAGGCGCCAGATTTGGACAAGGAAGAAGAATGGAATAATACTCATGATATCTCTGGATCTGCGCCATCAATTTTGCTCTTGTAAAATGCCCAACCTGAGTTAGAAAATATAATGCAATGCGAAATCAGTGGATCCTGAAGCATAAATGGTATGCTTCAGTATACCAATGGTATGGTATGTCTCTGTTTTGTGACCGTAAAGGTTAACACTTTGTCCTATAGAAAACTCAACGGGTTCATAAACATTGCCATAATGGCTGCTTAATGACATAATAAAGTGTAAGGTAACCCACCTTGACAGGTTGGTGTGGACATCAGAGGGCTGCTCACCAGCTCCACAGGGGAATAAAAAGGATCACTGGTACTGGGTTGTTCACATGAGTCATCAGAATCAGCACAGTCCCGGTCCGCTTTGCGTTCGGTCTCATGCATTGACGAAATAGTGAAAGGCTTATACCTGTGGATCATAAATCAGATTTGGTCTAAATATGTATATATCCATACCGGTATGTCCTTTAGTATTATGATTTATTCTGATAGCAAAAGATATTGCCTACCTTTTTTCTCGTTTTCCATTTCCTGTGTCTCTGAATCCTTTAGCAAAGGGGTTGTTGTCGATTTTAAGCTGTGTAATCTTAAGGAGAAAAAGACACATCAGCAATTAGTCACTGCAAAAATACAGCTACTTGCACAGTGACTGATAACTGAGTAGTCTATTACATCAGTATCCACAAAGCTCATTTGTGGCACTAATGAGGGCCCATGAGCATCATGTTCAGGCCATACAACTCTAACATGTGGCCTGCCTCTTAGTTTCCAAACCATCCCAACAGGCACCAGACTCATGTTTTTCTCAAATTTTTCATAAAAATAAAAGTTGCTGCGAGTAGATTAGGTGTGCTGTGCATGCGTAGGGGTGTGGAGGGGGAGGAGGATGGGGGGGGGGGGGAGGGATACCTTTCCATTCTGATACGCTGTGACTGCGATGAACTCCGTCTCCGGAAAAACGTAAGTCCGGAAGGTGCTGTACGGAAGTTTCATTATGTCGTTGGCTCGCACAATATGGAATCTGGGTTGGTATTTATGCATTGAATTCAAAATTGTCTGGAAAATAAAGACAAAGAAAGTCTAAATTGTTGGCTGGTATAGATTGACAAATCATAATTAAAATGACAGTTACATTTGTGAACAATACTGTCTAAGTAGCCTACAGGTTTAACTTATATTGACTTTTTAGAACATGAGTCTTAAGTCCTAGGCTTATATGATAGGCTACAATAACAATTCGTAGTATTGCTACTTACAAATCCATGCTTGTCCGAAATATTATTTGTGAGTTTGAATTTATGAAAAGCGACGGGCTTGCTCATCCACTGCTCTCCTTTGGACGGGCTGTCCGGGTGGATGTACATGCGCTTTGGCATCTCCGGGTCAGCTTTTCCAGCCACCACCCAGCGGGAGTTGTGAAACTTGTAGCGGCATTCATCAACAGCGACGATGTCCATCAGCAGGATGTACTTCGCTGTTTCAACCAGCCCGTTTACCCGCACTTTGAAAGCTGGAAACATCCTCCTTTTGCAGAGAATGAACGGAAACATCGATATTAGACACTTTAATTTGGACTTTTTGCAAGCAAGGAGCTTTCAATGGTCACTTTGAAACATTTTTTTCGTTAATAAAAAATATCAGTTTGGAAGTTTTAAACATCAGAGTGGGAATATAAAAATGTGTATTATAGGCTACTTATAGGCTAATAATTGAGAAAGGATTGAACTGGACCCCTGAAACTAAGGGCTCCTACCTATATTGGCTTCTTAACAACACACAACACAAGACCGCTAAAAACAATCCCATAATAATAATAATAATAATAATAATAATAATAATAATAATAATAATAGTAATAATAGACCGTATAATAAAATGATGGATTTTCAAACCCATGGCCTACGGTAATGACTTCATGCACATTGTAGTTCACGTACCTTCCTGATTTTGTTATAACCATCTCAGTTCCCATTTTGTGAAATTCTTTCCATAAATTATTTGACTCCAGTGTGACTTTCGGGTCATCGTCGAGCCATTCTTCCGTCTGCACACTTTTCCAGGCGCGCGGGTGAGCCGGCTGCTGCTGGCGGCCCAGAGATGCGCGCAGCGCCGCGTCAGGGGCAGCCTGCTCCGGCACGGGCTCCGACAGGGGGACGACGTCTGGGAAAGCCAGAGCTGCAGGGACATACGAGGGCTGAGCAGCGGAAAAGAAGGCTGACAAGGTCAAGGCACCTGGTCGGTGAGCTTGGAAAGGATGGTAAGCCATGGCAGCCGCTGTGTCAACAGGATCTCTCATCAGGGCATCCGATCTGACAGCTCGCTACTATAAAGTCTCTGCTGATTTGCAACAAACCGTTTTAAGAGTTTGGGAATTTTGTAGCATGAAAGACTGATCAAAGGAGGGAATGCAAAATGTTCAGAAATCTCCAGATAACGTTACTATGTCAAAGGCATGGATGGTCCTTTATGTGCCCTATCCGCTGGGAGGTCCACCATGGAGACGGCAGTTCACGTTGCGACCATGCGCAAATCTGGTTCAAACCCTGTGAAAACTGCAGTGGCACCGAGTAGTGAAGACAGAGAGAGTCATAGAGATGGTACGCTGTCACACATCTGTCTGCCGCGGCCCCACACTAAAAAAGCCAAATATCTTTGACAGGCTTCATTTCCCGGACCAATTACAGCGGCGGGGCGTGGTTTAACCTCTCAGAGGACAGAGACGTTGGCTCACACAGCATAAGGAATCCTAATGAAATTACTTTCAGAATGTTGTTATAACGTTATAGTAATAGTTATTAGAATGAAAATAATAATTGGAATTTTTATTATTTATGTATATTATTATTATTGTAGTAGTATGCCTTAGTTTAACGTTAGTGATATCTACATTTTAGCCTATATTTAATATTTAGTGAGCCTATGTCTGAATTAACTACAGACTCATTATTATTATTGTTGTTATTATTATATCAAGGTGATGATCATCATGCTGCCCCCCCCTCCAATGCCATGTGAAAACCTCCTCGAATTGGGTCTGACTTTATAAAAGGCGTCTACATTTCTGGCCTAATGATGGTGACATTAGTGGTAAGGCTCAGATTCTTCTGCTGCGTCGCTGGCCGACCGACTGACGCATTCACGTATCCATCTTTTGAAAGCACCCGAGGATTTTGATGAAGTGGGAATTCATGGATCTGTTAATTAAGGCGGACTCGGCGCCAGTTCGCTGGCGTCCCTCGAAGAGCCAAGAGCTCTCTCCTGTCACTTCACATTTAGGCAACTCTCCAAATCCTCAAGTCGCCTGCTCCAGTTTTATTTCCAGTGCACCCTACAGGCTACACTGCTTTAGCTTTTGTGAACTGGAGACAACCTGAGTTGAGACATAAACATTAGGCTACTCTAATCCAAGGATCTAAATGAAGCAGCACTTGTCTGATGTAAGAACTGGAGTTTTTAGATTAAAAACCTGGGGCAATTTGGCTCAGATGACGTGAAAAAAAAGCTTTTTTATTTTATTTACTGAGGCAGTTTGTAATCTCCCTTGTTGTAGTAGACCACTCTGAACTAATTTAGACTGAAAGGTTTTTCAATAATTCTTCCATTTATTATTTGATGAATCTGATGTAGCCTAGACTAGCTTTTATTAGGTGATTCACTAGGTTCACTTGTGATATTAAATGCTTTAGTGGTATAATATTTGTAGATCTTGATCAAGTTGGGTTTTTTATTCATATTTTTCTTTGGTTGACAGAATTAAAGCAGAGAATATCCTTATCTTATCTAATATCCTATCCAATCTCTCTTTGTCTCTCTCTCTCTCTCTCACACACACACATACACACCTGCCTGTTCTCATAGGTTTGAAAAGCTACAAAAAGTTAAGCAATGCAATTCATATTAACATGTTTTTTGTTGCTGTGCACCACTTTGCCTGCTGCTGTGAAGGCGGCTGGCTGCGCATGAAGGTGGTGGGGGAGTTTGCTTCCAGGGAAAAAACAAATGAGGCAGGAAATGCGTGTTCCTTGGGAGTGTTTAACAAACCACGATCTTTTCCTAAACCGGCAGATCGCGGTGCTCCGTACCCAGCGCACGCCATTAACTGGCGTGAGACCGGGTTGCCTATTCTCGGGTAACTAGACCATCAACTACCGTTGACCTGATGGAGCACCACACCTCGCGGTGCTCTGTACCCGGCTCACAGTCACCTTTTCTGGGGTAACTGAACCACCAATTACCGCTGATCTGACGGAGCACAATGCGGAGCACCACCTTGGAAGGCAGCACAAAGCTGCAATGCACACTTATTAAATTAATATAACTTAGTTTGCTTGCATTCATTAAAACATTTTCGCATCTTTATTTTTCTGTCTTTAAAAAGCACGATATTGCACAGAAAAACATATCAATAATCATACAGAGAGACATAAAGACAACATTGTTTTATTATTCTTTAAGAATGACTGATAATAATAATCAGTTTGTTAATTTAGAGAATCTTGGAGAAAAGGTTCCATGTAATATAATCTGGGGTTGTTGTACTATCCCTTCAAAGTTCAAGCAGAACACATAACTCTGTTTTTCTCCTTGCTGTACCAAAGGGCTGAAAAATGAGTGCAAGGTGAAGTGGAGTGCTGCTTGACAGTTACAAGGCAGCAAAAGGCTTGGGATAGGAAGTGACCTCACAGGTCCCATGAATGATGAATGGCTCCCGAGATAGTCAAGGGTAATAATTTGAAAACAAATCCATGAGAGGAGTTCATGATGAAGTGTAGATGGGTGGGAAGACATCATTCTCCATTGCTTTGTGGAGATTTTCACAGAAATGACATTGCATGAGGTTGCCTTTCGAACACAGCCAACACTGTAAAAAGTGTGGGGTTGAAGAGGGAATGGCGGTGGCTGGGTCTGCTTTTCCTCACTCAGCGCTACTGAGACGGATGGTCTATGTATTCCAACATTTCTCTCTGGTGCAACTCCAGCCGGCGGCTTGAGAGAAGCGCCAGAACAGGAAGGAGGCAATCAATCTGAGTGATGGTGCATGCCTTTCACCTCTCTGGTCAAAGTCCACACCTGGGACAAATTCAAAAGAATGTTAGGCCACTGAGCGTTCCTGGCAAGTCATCCTAAGGGCAAGCCAGTAAAGTACATATCACATCTGAAGGTTGGAGAGCACTCTCACATGACAAACAGGAGGTAGAGGACAGGAAGAGTTAGGCCTACCTTAAATGTTGTCTGGGCTCTGTGGTGTCTCGTTTTAATCATGACATCATATTAGTAACATAATAGACAGCACATGGATCTGTTTCTCCTGAGTGTAAGTTCTAAATGCAGTGTAGCTTTTAAAGCTGGGAGTCTGATTATCACAAAAAGCTTTTTTTATTCAATTAGGAGTATATTTTGCTACGAAGGAAGGATATTTATACCCTCTGCTTCTATTTATTTCCCATTACATATGAATCCCATGTACAGTACATGTGTTGTTATGCCTGTCCATGCTTATCTGGAGTGATTCATGACGACGTCCCTTTCCAAAGCTCAGACTTTGATGTACTTTCTGCACTCTGGCAAAGTGGAATGTGAATATGGCTCATTGTTACAAGATATAAATTAAGAGTTAAGATGATGAACTCCATTGGCGAGCTGAACACTTTGTTCTGCACCTCAGATGTCCCGCATGTGTTTTGTTATATTTTTTGTTTGCGGACACATTTCACTTTTGTCCTTATCTGCCTTTAATTTTAAATATTGGATGGATTGCCATGACATGTTTTACAAATATTCATGTTTCCCAGATGCTGACTTTGGTGATCTGTTCCCCTAGCACCACCATGAGGGGCATTTGTGGTTTTGAGTGAAATGTCTCAGCAACTATTTAAAAGATTGTCAAAACATTTGGTACACATATCCATGTCCCGCTCAAGATGAAATGTCCTTACTTTGATGGTCACTTAACTTTTCATCTAGCATTAGGTCAACACTTTAGTAAATGTGCTGTATTTATATAGTGCTTTTCTAGTCTTAACAACTATTCAAAGCGATTTTACATCATACAGGAACCATTCACCATTCACACACATTCATACACTGTGGCCGAGGCTGCCGTACAAGGTGCCACCTGCTCATCAGATAGATGACACACATTGTCTTCAGTGTCTTGCCCAAGGACACTTCGACATGGGACTACAGGGCCAGGGATTAAACCACCAACCTTCCAATTGGCAGGCAACCGCTCTACCACTGAGCCACAGCCGTCTTTTAGTTTGTCCAACACTGCCTAACTAAACAATGACATTACCATCATCCTCAGCTTGTGTGTTGTCCTAATTAGCAAATGTCAGCATGGTAGTACACTAAACTCATAATGGCGAATATGATGACATATATCTGCTAAACATCAAACGTCACTAGCTGTAGACCCTTTAGTCCTTTTCTAACATTGTTGCTCCTGCATTTGTGTGCATGAGTTGGACAACTGAACATCAACTCAACAAATAATGAGCATTTTAAGTAATATTTGTATGTATTGGTATTGTATTGCATCTCACAGCACGTGTCATATTTGCTTTAATAAAACTTGTGGATCTATTGCAGGCAATCCAAGTTATGAAGAACAAATTCATCCAATAAGTAACTTTGCTGAACACGACAGCAGACTGAAGTGAGTTGGTTCTAGTAAGTTCAGTGAATGGTATGAATGCTATGAATGGAATGATTTTCAAAGAATTACATTAAGCAACTGCAGTCTTTACATGGACTTCCAACACGTGGTTATTGGCATCTAGTCTGAAGCTTCTGGATGTGAAAATAGGAGTTGTATTTTCAGTATTCAGACATCCCATCATTCTGTTGTAAAAGGAAAAGCTAGCTTTAAACTTCAAGGTTGAGAGAGGGAAAGAGATATATGTCTCTTCTAGCCAGTGGCATGGCACAATATTCTGGGTCCTGTAGAAAGGCATTCTGTATGGGCCCCTCCCCACATTCACAGCTATTCATTCTAGCATCTTTTTGGGCCCTGGGTACTCAGTCCCCTTTCCACCCCCAGTCCGACACCCCTGCTTAAAGCTTTCAAATTTGTATGCAGTTTAGTGTAAATGGCTCATGTGTTTCAACTGACGAGAAAGAGATGTGTTGTCTACAAAATAAACCTAATGTTGTAGTAATGAATTTTGGGTTGCATTAACCCATTTGTAGTGGTGTTTTAGGCACAGACTCTGAGCGTCTGGGATTCCAATTTAATCTAATGTCAGAGAGGCAGAGACACAACTACTTATAAAGAAAGGGCCAAGTCATTGTTCTTGGTGCAGGGACTATAAATATATAGTCCTAAATTTGATTAGGGAACTAATAGACCCGCTGTAAGAGACAGCCGCCAGTCAATTCTAACCATCTTAAAGCCTTGGGAACTCCCAGTGCAAAGTGGCACTGGCTACAAAACGTCCAATGGCCTTTGAAAAAAGAGCTTTTGTTCACTTAATGGAATTAGGAAATATTTTCACTTCCTAAACAAGTTAACATCAGCATGTCAGACAAGACTTATTATTTTGGAAACAAGCCTCAATGCTTAATAGAGTCGACTCCCTGTTGAGGCACTGTCGCACCACTATAACTTTGTTTGTTTAGATTTATTGGATTTACAGCAAGACATGTTTTCCTACAAATTCATTTAGCGGGCTTTTGGAAGAGCCGACTGATGACAAATTGTGTGGCTTTAAACTTTGAAAGCTTCTTACATACATTTTTTAATAAAGTAGCATTCAAGATGACGGGGCTTTCTCACTTTTTCACAGATTAACATTTGCATCGCAAGTGCAATACAGTTCATCCCAATTTACATACAATAATAAAGAAAGCCTGTGGGATCATATACTGTACAGTGACTTTCTTGCTTCTATGTTGTACAGAATAATTATATGATGTATACCTTATTATGATAAAAAGCTGTTTAGAGTATGTATCCATGCAATATACACAAAGTTGAACATAAACTAGGAGAAAAACATAATGTTTTAGAGCCATGAAATCAACGTAAGATACTCCGTGGACAAAAACCTGTTAAAAAGAAAATAAAACATGTCTGACTGAGGGCATTATTTGTCACAAATGTTTTAGACCTTTATCCTTTGGGATGCTGCGGCTCTCTGCTTGCTTTGCTGCATCACATTTGGTATTAAATCATTTACTCCATGTCTTTCTAAGCGTGCCACTCCTGTGCATTTCCTGGTATCTAAAAGCATCAGAAATCCCATCAGAGGGACATAGAGAGCCAGCAGAAGGCTTTTGTAGAGCTTCCTTTTAACTCATCTCTAGCCTACCTCACTTAAAAGTTATTTTGGAGCATCATCTTACAGTTCTTTTGAAACCCATAGTAGCAGTGTCAGGGCCCTAAGTGTCTACTGTGCATAATACTTTTAACACTTTCTGAATGCTTTTTTTCTGGAGCAGAAGGGACTTTTTATTGACAAATAAGGCTGCCTTCATGCCTAAGGGCGTCTGACAGTGATGGAGGGACCTGAGAGGACAAGAGGGCTCCACAGTATTCAATATTACATGACAGTCAGCGTAGCTGCGTGGCACTGCAGCTCACTTTACAGAGCAAAGCTACAATGTAACTGTCTCTGTCTCTGATTGTGTCGTAAACTTTTATTGCAACATCAATATACATAGCTGCTGTATTCTATCAAAGTGTCTTACATTAGTCTTTGTACAAGTACAACTGTCTAAGTAATGCATTTATAATGGTTGCTGAGTTACAACTGGGATGCCACTGAAATAGTTACCTAACCAACTACTTCCGTGCAAAAATAAAGTGTCTACAGTCTATTCCGCTTCGCCCGAGTGGCAAAAGGGTCAAATAATCTAAAACAAAACAAAACAGGAAGACAAAAACTACAGTATATTGGCCAGAGAGAACACAAAGGCTTTTCGTTTCTGTACTTGCCGGGGCAACGTTTAGCCCTCTCAGCAAAAAAAAATACTCTTCTTCTTAAACATTTCTTTGATCACACTGGTGCAGCGGTGATGCTTTGTGGCACTGCCATGTACTAATCTTATCCCATCACTCTCACGTACCAGATGGCAACATACGTGTGTGTTAGTGCATGTGTGTTTATTATTACCTGTTCTCTGAGTAATGATGATAGTAGGGATGATGTTGCTGAGAGATTGGCGAAGTACCAACATAATGTCAGGCTAAAGGACTGCAGCAATATGGGTCTAGCTGAAAAACATGAAAATCATCACCAACTCCCCACATAATAATCTTAGATGTATTTTACCACTCAAAGTAACAAACTTTGCACAGTACTGTATGTAGATGGTGTTTGTATAGTCACCTCATTGTATTGGGTCAATGTAGTCTTGGGTTCAGTACTTTAAGCAAAATAAATGATTCTTTATTGCTAATGACTTTATAAGTATATGTCACAGCTTTGCCAAGTCCTATCAGAGGCTAATCAAAGCTTAGTCTATATCCTTGACGTTCCACATCCAGGATTGTTCCGGTGCCGACAGAAATTCTGCAGGATTCCACTCTTTTCAGCCGGATGTCTGTTACCTTCTGCTTTTATGAGGACAAAGGTTAACTGCTCCTCAGATCTCTGCAGGGTGAATCCAGACAGCTAGCTGGACTAGCTGTCACATCGGCGTTTTCTATTGCACGACTAAAACGACTTTTAAACGCACACACTTAGCGCTGCCAAATAGCACGTTTTAATTCCATCCCGGGAATAATGTGTGGACTAGCCAGACCCTCCTCCACAGCACTGTGGAGGAAGGTCCGGCAATGCGAGACTAATCAAAGGTTATCACAATGTGTCACGTGATTAGGGTTGCAGGATGGAAAAAGCTGACCGAGGCAACTTCATTCAGACTTAGAAGCAATGAGATCACAAACACAGGCTTTCCAATGTATGCGTTCAACTCCCTGAGCTCCTGGTCTATTACAGGATGAAGGACTCAGTGAACAGAGAACACCTCCGAGTTGAGTTTTGAATGGCTTATTTTCCTTGGTCTGAAAGGAAATGTTATATAATGACTTGTAAGTGTTGAATCAAATGATTTGTGTCCTGTCAGACTGAATATCTGTCCTATGATGACCCTTTCTAACTCTATTCCATGATTCAGGATTGAACTTTGGTGACCCTGCATTCCCCTGACAAGATTATCTTATATATTATATATATTTAATATATATTATATATATTTTATGTATGTTCAAATTAACTACTTCATACATGTAAATGTATATAATTAAAATGACAGATAAATAAGGTCATGTACTTCTCAGGACAATCTTCCAAAATTATTGTAAGTAATTCAAACAAGAAAATTCCCATGTTCAAAAAGGAGTAGGAAGTTCATAAACAAACTTATCAGGTCCCACCCCCTTTCTCTATTTTTATCCTTTAGTAAATAGAAAGTTTTATGCTTCACTTGTTTACATATCTTTACATACGCATACACCGTGTATTTACCTACTTAGTGCTCACATAAACACATGCACACACATTGACACAGATGCATACATACAATAGATGCCTACATACATTTACACTGTTTTTGTTTCTTTGCTCTTTTTTTCTTTCTACTTCTTTCTTTACCATCTATCTTCTTCTTTTCCGTCTATCTGTAGCAGATTAAATAATAACACATCCATACTAGCCTTAGTATATGGGCCAGGGAACCATACAGTCATTTTACAATACTATCTCTTTCAATCCCTGTAATACATTCATTTTAATTAATCTCTTGAAATTACTCATCGTTTGATGATTTCATCTCTTCACTGCAGCGGTTCCATAAATGAACTCCTTTGGTTGTAATGCAGTGATATTTACCATGTGTTCTTAAGTTTCTTTTTAAATTCAAATGTTCCTCTTAAGTGATGTTTGCTATCTCTTATTTGAAACATCCCTTAGATACTGTTTGATAGCTGATGATTATTTATTTTGCACATCATTTGTACTGTTTTAAAGTCAACAATATCTCTGAATTTTAGTGCTTTTAATTTAATAAACAGTGGATTAGTTGGTGCTCTATAAGTGGTTTTATTTGCAATTATTAAGGCTCTCTTTTGAAGAATAAATATAGGTTCAGTGTTCGTTTTGTAAGTGTTTCGCCATATCTCCTAACAGTAAGTAATGTATGGCAGTATGAAGGAACAATGTGTACAATGAGCGTAGATTTATGATCTATTCAGTCAGCTTTTGTAGATGTAATGTACAACCAAAACATACTCGCAAAAAGAATATTTTTTTTTATTTTAAAGCACACAGGGGTGGACTAAAATGCATTCCATGGCCATACAGTAGTATTATGTAGTATTATGTGTAGATATTTGAGGTGAAGATTGTACTATTTTGTACATTGATTGATTTGATTATTTTTATATTGTATGTGTTGGCTTTAATTGAATGTACCTGCACTGTAAATCCTGTGTTGTTGAGATACAGGTGAATTTATTTCTAGTTATAGTGCTGCTGCCTTTGGGTGTTTCTGTGCTGTAAATCCTGATGAGATGCAGGTGAATGTATGTCAGGTTATGTCAAGTGACTGGTGAGTGTATATTCTACTTCCACCATCCCTTTTGAACATTGCGCTACAGCACCCACATGCACCAAAAATACCGATGTTGGTGCGCTTGGAGACGCCCAAACAGTCTACTCACCTAAAACCTCATCGCTTTTCTATTGTTGTTGCACTTAGTCTTAAAGGAAAATGAAAAAAGGCTTGGAACGTGTAAAAAAAAAGTATTGCACATATCCAAATGAAAAACGGAATCTGAATAAAATGTGGGCAAAAGTGAATTTATTTCTGCAAATCTGTCAAGAAAGTGACATAGCGCATACCATTTCAAAGCCTTTGTTAAGTAAATGATTGTACAAAGGAACTCATTTTATAACACAGGAGCGTCTGATTTTACATACTGTTGCTGTTTGTCCTTTACTGTATTTGTCATTGTGTTCCTGCCAAATCTGGGTACGTGCACAAACACACAGATGCTCACAGATGCAAAAACACAGAGTGAAAAGAAACAGTTGACTCATCTCATTCCTAATTCCCTGCTGGCGATGGAGGCAGCTCTCAAGTCACTGAATTTGTTGCTAGAATTTGTTGCCTTTTCGCTTTGGATTAAGGTGAGAGAGAAGGCAGGAGGACATGCTGGAGCCGAGGAGCTGTCCAACACCTCCTCTGTCACTGCCAGTGTTTCTGCCTTTTTTACTTACTCAACACAACTGCCTGTAAAGGAAAGCAGATGTCAGGGCCCTTTTCTTTAAATGTAGCTATACTAATTTGGGCTAACAAGCATAGATACAAGGCTAACCAATTCTCATCCAGTTATTTTGGTTCTTTAAAGGCAGGTGGCAGATTGATTTGTAAATCCAGGATGGAGTGACTTAATTAAAATAAAAGTCAGTGGACAGTCATGCGTTATGGCACTGTGCGGCACTTCTCAAATCAGAGGCTGCAGATTCATCAACATACTGTATGTGTTCTGCTGCCTTCAGGGGGCTGCAGGGATTTGAGCAACTGAA
Organism: Etheostoma perlongum; assembly: GCA_026937815.1. Classification (NCBI taxonomy): domain Eukaryota; kingdom Metazoa; phylum Chordata; class Actinopteri; order Perciformes; family Percidae; genus Etheostoma; species Etheostoma perlongum. Next base: position 22,484,782 of record CM049383.1, on the reverse strand, counting down.
GGGAACACTTTTCATACAGTATAAAGCAGCTTTTATACACATCTACTGGCTGGGGAGTGTTTCAAAAAACAGGTTTATTTACATTTGAAGCATTATAGTGTTATTGCTGCTCATTGTTTTAAGACTTCCCGCCTGTCTGTGTCTCTCTGCGCCAGGTTCTCTTTGCTGGGCACCAAAATACAACAACGGATGGGACAAAGGGAATTTTAAGGCCATGAAAATACCAAATGGTCAGAGTGCAGCTATAAAAATTAGCCTTAAAAGTTGGAAACTTAATTTCCTTGCACTTGAAGTGCATTAAAGACAGCACAACACTTAATTTTAGTATGTCTATTTATTTTGTGTTTGCAAAAAGCATGGTACCACTGCACAATTGTTTGAGGTATGATTTTAGGTACAGGAACAATAGCTGACCATAGCATCTAAAATGCCAGCTGTGACATCTTAAATTATGCTATAAGTCTAAACAAGACGTGGTTAAATTTGTTTAATTAGTTTGATGGTCAACCAAGTCGACTTGAGTCCTGGCCATGTAATGGCTTTATTTTGAGGTATAGAGACTGATTGACTCTGACAACAACAATGTTGACAGAGAGTGTGTCCATATTTCACTTTAGGGACAGCATGCCGGGGAGTCTAATTGAATTCCGTATTAGGGTTGCACTAAAATTGATTTAAAATTTCTTGTATCTTATTATCTACTCTTGGCACACATTAGAGACACTGATTCATGAGATTAAGGTCTGCACACTTTTTTTAACCAGGTCAGTGGGATTACTATTAGACCTTCTCATGTAACCCAGTGAGCACTGTGTTTTATGTAAGCACTGGGTGTCACAAATGACACATTTCACCTCTGGTTTACAGCAGTGACCCTCTATGGCAGTACAATCCAGGCTTCAGAGGTTTGATCAGAGTAAGCGCATTATAAGCTGTGGGAGGTCAGATGGACGTCTGAATGCAATGATGGCAAGGACACATTAGCAGAGGATTAAAAACAGTTTTTGCCATATGGTGACAAAAAGAGGAGTACTCCCCTCACACACCATTAACGTCTCAGGATGTCACCTTTGATAGCTAATTATTGTGTCACATTATTCCCCATGAAATCTCCTTAGGTTTGACAGCTGATAACTGTGCCCTACTCAAAGCTTAGTCCAAGGTTTTTTTCAAACATTTGAATGGTAAGATAAGATAAGAAAATACATTTTCCCCAAATGCGTTTTCCCCAAAATGTGTAAGCATCTTACCCTGGAAATCCAGAGTTCTCACGAGAGCACAATTTGAATTTGTTTCGCAAGTCACCCTGGCATTCAGTAATTCTGCTCATTATTTATTAATTGAGCTGCACCAATCACATCGGTGTATCTGATGTTAACGGGCCTGAGGCAAGCTAAACAGATGACGACAGCCTAATCTACCAGTTAGCTCCACTGGCAGTTAAGCATATGGGGCTCTGCATACGTCACCCCGTGTATTGTATTGTATTGCGTGCAGTGAGATTTTCAAACGCACACTTGGTGCCAAACCCTTAATCTTTCAGATTTGGGTCTTAATTGCCAGGCTATAAGCATCTTGGCATTTGTTGGAACAAGTAAAGAAAGTAAATGCTAACATTTGTATGATTTTCTCTCAGACACTGGTATGTTACTAACACTGTCCTGACACCTATGTAGACATGCCAAACCTAACCCCCTTATGTGTGAGGTAAAATAAGATTGTGTTAGGGAGACAGCCACAGACAAGACAGCTAAAGACAGCTATGAATCTTCACCTCAAAAAACCTCTAAATCCAGCTCAAAATGAGAACATACAACCGTGGGTCAAATCTCTCGCTCTAATACGAAACGCTCATTGTCACAGCAATTGTCTGAACTTGTAGACTCAAAGAACAGTGTACATGTTTCATTTTGTCTTGTTGCAGCAAGGGAGCCAATGATCATGTTATTATTTACACCACCTGTGTTAAGAAGTCAAAATGTCCAGTGTGAAAAGTCCAAAATGGCAGGTTACTGTGAATAGGTCAAGCTATTACTGTGAAATGTAGAAAAATGAACTTATTTGATGTAACATTTCATATTTAAAATGGACTATTTCACAGATGATTGTTGTCATTCTGTACTCGTTCACCATCAGTTTAGCCAAAGACCATCTGGCCATAATGTGAGGGGGGGCATTAGTTGTGTTACTGTGGCCCCTGAGCCGAATTTATACCGATTTAGTAATTAGCAGAAAAAACTTTTCCCAAACAGTTGACTCGTTCCTGTTGAAGTTGAAGCGTGCCTAGAGAGCCTGAGGAGCGTGAATATTTAGTTGAAGCAATCTGTATTTTGCTTTTTTGGAATCTCATTTGAGAGCAGCAAAACATCAGCTTTTTAGGAATCAGTATTCCCAATTTTACATGCAGGAATGGTTAACAATGTCTGTGATGATGATTTTTGTAACTGATTTTAAATGTCATATTAAGATGCTTAAAGTTGCCTGCAACAGCTGATTATTTTGCCTTTCAAATGGAACTCAACAGGGAAAAAATTAGAATCATCATCACCACAATAAAAAAAAATTATCATCCCCAACTAATATCAAACAAAATAATAAAAAAAAAAAATCCAGCCCTGACTACATGTGCCTATTCAAATATGGGGTAGTTCATGCAGATATTTTGAACCATGAGCTACAAGACCTCAAATTACAGTCAGTGTTGACTTTACTAACACACAAAACAAAAATATTGTGAATGATGCATTTAGCAAAATGTTTTAATAGTGGAATTAATACTCACTGCACTGTGTGAATGAAGTTATTTCACACACACACACAACCATTTATTACCTTGTGAATTACCAAGTATTCACAAGGTTAGTGTCTGGAGTTTTAACCAATTAAGTAAAAATTGAACATAACATCATCTTCTTTTGTTCTACTTTACACCACAGTGTACAGCTGGACCCATTGGCATTTTTTAACAGGATTGATTCCCTGCCAGTGGCGTGGCTCAGTGGGAATAATCACGGTGCAATTAACATCCCACTGTTAGCCAGAACAACTTGTCATATATTGTGTTTGTTTTGGAGTCTTTCTGGCCTAATGTTGTCTAAGTAGACCTCTTGTCAACACTGGGGGCTTGATTGACAGCTCTCCAGTTACTTGTTTTACCTGTTAGGGTGGGACAATTTACATCATAATCATGGTTTTAGAGTTTGGTGACATTGTGTACTACAGTAATTCCCAGTATAGTTCAACATGACTAGAGGTCTAACTAGTCGGAGGAATTGAAAACAGGTGCGCAGGGCACAGAAATATTGTATTTGTTTATCAAAATGCTGTTAATATATATATCATATGTACAGTACATATACAACAAACATTAAAAATGACCATGTAACATAAATAAATAACATGAAAAGAATCGTTGAGGTCCTTTTTGTTGGACATAAGGTGGACACTGAGTTCAGTCTATGACACTTTCTCAGATTGCATTCACTCTGTGCACATGTGCTGCAATGGGCAGTAAAGAGTGACTTTGAGCTTCAGGCGATTGGGTGTCCATGTGAGTTTTTGTCTACGAGAGTGAAGAGAGTGACTAAGTGAGTGGACTGAGATATCCAAGGGTGAGAAAGAGGTTGTGGAAGGAGGCACTAGACTGTGAAGAAGCCACGAAGCGGAAAGGGAGGGTGATGACTGTATTATGGGTGAAGGTGCAATCTGTCTAAGTGAGTGACTCTTGTCTAAAGTGCTATCGGCAAGGTCCATGTGATCCTGGTCAACAACACAGACCATCCAGTTCGGAGGCGTCAATGTGGAGCCAGACCTCATGACCTACCACAAAGGGAAGCCTCTGTGTGACAACAAGTCCCCCTATTCAGCAACCGTCGTCAAGATCAGCTAATGAGCATAACCAGAAACATTCTGATACATCACAAGATGCCTGCAAACCACACACAGTGCCACACAGGACCAGAAAGGCTGAGTTCATTTACAACAGGACACTTAGATAAAGTAGTAAGTCCCAATGTTTTACAGGAGTACAACAAAAATACATGGAACCTTTTTTTTTATGGTGTAAACAATATTTGATCACAATCCTGCCTGCTTTCTGTGAGTCAGAGCGAGGGAAGAAAAGGAGAGCATGTCACCTCCCATCATCCGGAGAAGTCCTTCTCCTCATAGCACTTACCCTGGAGCCTCCCATGAGTGGCAGAGGGCGAGCCATTAAAGGCCTGCCGAAACACTACTGATACTGTCAGAAAGAGACAGGAGACATGGAAAGGCAGGCTCCACCAAAGCCTGTGACACTCACACTCACAGCTCTCACTGCTCCTGTCTATACCAAGTGTGTTAAGGTGTAAGTTAATGATCAACATTTCATGGGATGCAAGGTATTAAGTTATATAATACATTTCTGTTGTTTGGGTTATAGAGACAGAAGAAAGGGTGAAGGTAGCAGTCTAAACAAGCAAGTGAGCAATTTAAAAAACAAAGGGAAAGACAACATAAAGGGAGTAGGATTAGGGTGTGTGTGTGTGTGTGTGTGTGGGGGGGGGGTGTCCAGGGGCATGCTCCAGCATGAGATCTGATCCTCCACCCCAAAAAACTGCTGCCCTGGTTAAAAAACAACAACAATGCAACTGATCTCAGCTAGTATTGTCTATAATGAAGGGCAATGGAAATTTCTAAGCGACCACAAACTTTTGACCGGTAGTGTAGATGCACTATTTTTCAAGGCATTTGAGATAATAGAAATAAAATATACTACATCTAAGTAGAGCACAATTAGATACAAAATATGCAAGATTTTTTGAACTTTCTGAAACCATAACACAAATTTAGTTAAGGGTAATTAACAAAAACTGTCTGTAGCAACTATTTATAAGTTACATAACATGTAGGGTAGGCATTTGGCGTAAACAGCACTTGAAACCTCTTTCTGTTATACTATGCTGGAGTAGTGTTCACAGAAGGACGGGGGGGTTAGACCCATTAACCTGTATTCTGATCAGGAGTCACATTCAACTACAGTATGTTCCCATTGAATCCACAACACTGTTGTGAATATGGGGTAAAGGCTACAAGGGTTCACTGTTGACGATGTAAGGGATGGGGTGTCCCTATAGTTTGCTGTGATGATGCTTATTTGTAGGAAACACGGGGAGGGGGAGTAGAGGGAAAGGCGGTGGATAATGACACGCTTCACTTGCTGATGTACAGTGACAGACTGTCTGCAGTAAGAGGGAATGTTGCATGTTAGGCAGGTCAACAGATGCTAGGCTGACAGTCAATGAAATATTCAAGTCAAGACACTGCTATCATGGATCTGATGTCTGTTACGTCTCAGAAACAGACGCTGGGTAAGAACAAGAAATATGTTCCTAAAATACATTATATGTTACAGGGACATGACATCACAACAATGACATGGGATGTTTTTCATCTATCTGTTATGTGAGTCACCTTACTGTAGGGATGGAAAGGCCGAGGTACAGTCTTATTAACAATGGCCTCATTTCTTACCTACAGTATAATATCCAATGACATAACATTGCTCTTTTGAGAGAGTAAAGCTTGAAATGATTCAGACATCGTTATGCACTAGGAAGGTAGACAACCAATAAAGATCAATATTTGTTGCCAGCATTGCAATTGATACTGGGTATTCAGCATAAATCAAATATAATGTGTAGTCTTTTTTTCTATTTAAGTGGCTATATTTAAATAGTCTAGTGACCCAATGATAGTTAATTTATGCCAGCGACCTTTTAATATTTGGCTCTTTTTTATAAAGGGTAAAACGAAATACAATGCTTGTTCTGGAGCTTTTGACCATATCCCTTCAGCAGATGGAGTTTGTTCACTTGTCCAATAACTGTAGCAGTTAACTTTCCATTTTCTGAGCACATTTAAAATAAATTATAAGCTATATTGATTCAAACTTTTTACAGTTGTCCCCACCTAAATATTCAGTCATTTTCAACCACATTTTATATTTTTTTAAAAAGCCAAAATGTTATGTGCTATCAGTGTTACTGATCCAGATCTGTGGAATTTAAATTGTAGACATCTGATCAACAACACACAAGCTGTACAAAGACATTGGAGAGACTAGAGACAAGACTGTCATCCCTTTACATTACCACCATCTACTGGAACATACCACCAGTGCACCCTGTACAAATGTAAGCCCAAATATTACCTCTTTATTTAACCCTTGTGTTGTCTTCCCGTCAACCATGAAAAAAAAAAACGCTTGGTCACTTTTATTCAACAATATTATCGCTTTTTAAGACATTTTTGTTACTCAATGTTGTGGGTGCTATTTTTGATGTTTTTTGATATTTTTATGGTTGACATTTTCAGCGCTTATTTTGATGGCCATTTTTTGTAGCAAAAAAAGAATAATAACTGGGTCAAATTTGACCCAAGGACAATATGAGGGTTAAGCTACACGATAGCAGAAGGCAAAATAAACACGGTTCTATTAGCAAAGCTGATGATCAGTGACTCTAGAAAACAAATATGTTTGAGTCATTAATCATGGCCATGACAACAGTTCCACACTGGACCAAATACTGTTCTGTGAACAACATAGACACCAATTGGAAAATGAGAACTTTATTACAACACACAGACACTGTATATCCAGTCACTTTCAACACATGTAGCTTACACAGTTAGTCCTGAAAACCGGTTGCAGTAAATATGAAGCCAGATCCAAGTATCGTCAAAAACAAACCACATGCCCATTAACATCTATTTCCTCTGGACACTTCACAACATACACAGTAGATCTGATCATGCCAGACTCCAGAAATAAACAATAACTTTGCATAATAATGTACTGTACAAACTTCTATTGCATATTGACGTACTGTACAAAACCCAAAAACTGCCCTGTAATATAACTGACAGTGGTGTGGAACTGAAAAGTGCATGATACATGGTTGAAGCTGGGCCACAGCCATACTTACATTGACATATTCTAGTGATCCTCACCCGTTTGAGTCCTAAATATGAAAACCTGTGAAAAGCACCTCTGACTCATTTGTGCTAAGGCAACCATGACACTTTATGGACAAGGAAGGAAAACTGAGCTGACATGTTAACACAAGTTGGAACTTTAAATTGACTATATACTGTACACCATGAAATGGGACCTTCTTGCATTCATATCATATGGTGTTTTATGTGCAGATTAAAGTTATGTGAGCAAACCACACACAAAGATACCATATTTTAGGGTTGGGCAATATATCAATGTTTTGATATCGCGATATGAGACTAGAGATCATCAGTAAAGCGATGTCATTTTACCAGACTGTTCTAGATGTTCTATTATTTACCTTTACCCACTTAGTCATTAAATCATTTCTGGAGAATATTTATCTAAAATCTCATTGTTTAAATAACACTATCTTAAAGCACCAATAGTCAACTATACAATATTGTCACAATATCAACATCGAGGTATTTGGTCAAGAATATTGTGATATTTGATTTTCTCTATATCGCCCAGCCCTACCATATATGAAAACAAACAAAGGCCTACTGAAATGGTGTTAGTGCCTAATAGAGGACATTTAAACTGAAATGGATATTACCCAAACAAAAGTCAAGGGCAAAGCAAACTCCTAACAACCTTCCAGTGAGGCACAGATATTGATCTTGGCTTTTACATCAGCACCCAATACATTACAAATACCCATTGGCTACATCTACAATGGGAATGCTTGGAATGGATCAGCCCTCCAGCAAATAAATGGGCAAAAGGGTCAATTCACTAAAACCGCATGTGTACACATCGGATGATACCACTAGGAAAATTGAGAGAATATTGTTTGTTCCTGCTTTGGGTGAACTGACCCTTTAACACCTCCTCACACACTATGCATAAGATACAACAATTAGCTGAGTAGTAATTGTGATCATGACAGTACATAATTAGCCACTGGTAAAGACACAAAACAAATAATATAGTCTTAAAAAATCAGTACCTTCATAATTACCTCAGACCATTGCTCGCACAATCTTTCATTATTTTGCATGCTACAGTATCAACACTACCAGGTACTTTGATTTCACCCGATTAATCAATAAAAGAACCCCCTAACAGTGGCCTAGTAGCGCATTTGATCTAAGAGGAAAGATTCCAAACAATTGGTCTGAGGTAGTGACCCCAGTGAAGGAAAGACTGGCATGTAATAGCATCCAACAAGTTAAAACAAATACAAATCTGAACTGGAAGATCGCTTGTGTCATAATTTTGGTGAGCTGATGTTATCATAGATTGCTGTGATCCATTTTCTTTAAAATACATCTTTTGGATACACTAAACATACTTAAAGTATGAAAATAGATTGTGTCGATTAAATGGATTCAAATTTTCCACGAACACTCATGTTTAAAGAGGGGGTGGGCAAGAGAGCAAGAAGAAAAGGTTAAAACAGCAACACATTTACAATCTCAAATTTAAAATTTACAAAAACCTTTGTATAAAAAGTATACATCTAAGACCAGGCCTGTGGCACACCTGATACATGAGCAAAGTTGACACGATGCAGATCCATCCTCAGGGCAAAAACACTGTTTCTAGGAAACAAGATTCAGCACACGCATAAGGCAGCGTTGTGGCGCTGTGGTAGGATACGGCTTTCTTCAGGGGAGCTGCGCTTTATGGAGCGCGGGTTTGACGGGGATTCTTCACTTTGTACATTTCTCTGAGGCGTCTTCTGGGGGAAACTTTTGTTGGAAGACCGGCCAAGCAGACGGAGAGGACCTCTTAGTTCAGGGGCGACGTGCGGAGAACGGTGAGACCCTTTTTAACGGATGAGTTGCACAGTTCATTTGGGTTTTAGAGTCATGCTTTTGGAAAACATTCACAAAATCCTCTGGGGGGGGGGGGGTAGTGTGGCCCTCACAGAATCAATGTCAGGTAAGAGCTGTGCCGTGGCACAGAAAGCTGCTTCATACAGCCCAAATGTGGAAGCATTTGCTGCATCAATCCGCTGACATAAAAAAAACGCAAATAAGAGGTTATAATTTCATATCATGTATTATGTATTTATATACAGTGCCTTGCGAAAGTATTCGGCCCCCTTGAACTTTTCAACCTTTTGACACATTTCAGGCTTCAAACATAAAGATATAAAATTTGTATTTTTTGTGAAGAATCACCAACAAGTGGGACACAATTGTGAAGTGGAACGAAATCTATTGGATATTTTAAACTTTTTTAAGCAAATAAAAAACTGAAAAGTGGTGCGTGCAAAATTATTCGCCCCTTTACTTTCAGTGCAGCAAACTCACTCCAGAAGTTCAGCGAGGATCTCTGAATGATCCAATGTTGTCCTAAATGACTGATGGTGATAAATAGAATCCAACCTGTGTGTGATCAAGTCTCTGTATAAATGCACCTGCTCTGTGATAGTCTCAGGGTTCTGTTGAAAGCGTAGAGAGCATCATGAAGACCAAGGAACACACCAGGCAGGTCCGTAATACTGTTGTGGAGAAGTTTAAAGCCTGATTTGGATACAAAAAGATTTCCCAAGCTTTAAACATCCCAAAGAGCACTGTGCAAGCGATCATTTTGAAATGGAAGGAGTATCAGACCACTGCAAATCTACCAAGACCTGGCCGTCCCTCTAAACTTTCAGCTCAGACAAGGAGAAGACTGATCAGAGATGCAGCCAAGAGGCCCATGATCACTCTGGATGAACTGCAGAGAACTACAGCTGAGGTGGGAGAGTCTGTCCATAGGACAACAATCAGTCGTACACTGCACAAATCTGGCCTTTATGGAAGAGTGGCAAGAAGAAAGCCATTTCTCAAAGATATCCATAAAAAGTCTCGTCTAAAGTTTGCCACAAGCCACCTGGGAGACACACCAAACATGTGGAAGAAGGTGCTCTGGTCAGATGAAACCAAAATCAAACTTTTTGGCCACAATGCAAAATGATATGTTTGGCGTAAAAGCAACACAGCTCATCACCCTCAACACACCATCCCCACTGTCAAACATGGTGGTGGCAGCATCATGGTTTGGGTCTGCTTTTCTTCAGCAGGGACAGGGAAGATGGTTAAAATTGAGGGGAAGATGGATGCAGCCAAATACAGGACCATTCTGGATGAAAACCTGTTGGAGATTGCAAAAGACCTGAAACTGGGACGGAGATTTATCTTCCAACAAGACAATGATCCCAAACATACAGCAAAATCCACAAAGGAATGGTTCACAAATAAACGTATCCAGGTGTTAGAATGGCCAAGTCAAAGTCCAGACCTGAATCCAATCGAGAATCTGTGGAAAGAGCTGAAAACTGCTGTTCACAAACGCTCTCCATCCAACCTCACTGAGCTCGAGCTGTTTTGCAAGGAATAATAGGCAAGAATGTCAGTCTCTCGATGTGCAAAACTGATAGAGACATACCCCAAGCGACTTGCAGTTGTAATCGCAGCAAAAGGTGGGTCTACAAAGTATTAACGCAAGGGGGCCGAATAATTTTGCACGCACCACTTTTAAATTTTTTATTTGCTAAAAAAGTTTAAAATATCCAATAGATTTCGTTCCACTTCACAATTGTGTCCCACTTGTTGGTGATTCTTCATAAAAAATAAAATTTTTATATCTTTATGTTTGAAGCCTGAAATGTGTCAAAAGGTTGAAAACTTCAAGGGGGCCGAATACTTTCGCAAGGCACTGTATTTAATTAATTCAAATTGTGTCTGTCAAAAGCTCTAAACACACAACTTGCTATTGATCTATCTAAAATGAATAAATGAGACACAGATGAAAGCTGTTACAAATGGACGAATTGTTTGGAGTGAATTGTTTTTGTCAAAATATTGACAATATATTTTACTAAGCCATTTTAATTCCACTGTCTCCCTCTACTGGTTAAAGAGGGAAGGTTTAAGGTGGCACTGGTGACGGTAACCATCCTTAATTAACAATGTCATTTCATTTCATTGGTTATCTCACTTTCATGAATAGACTTGGTTAATACTGGGATCAAAGAAATAAATGATCTACAGCTCTCTTATAGCAGTGCAATATTAATACAGCTCTAGCTTATCAATTCTCGCCAGCAGAGAGGACCAACCAGCTGTAAGAGAGGTTTGTCATTTTTATATCCAAATAGCTGGATTGTAGCCACCGTTTGACAGGGCGAGCCTGGCTATTCTGCTGATAGATCATACAATTCATTGGCACGTTGATACATTTTTATAACAGTCACCTCACTACCACTCCAGGCATGGCCATCCCTCATGTTCTTCTCCATATATCCCGTCTTCTTCAAAAAACATGTCATCCTCATGCTCCTCCTGTTGGCCCCGAAAACAAAGAGGGATTTGTTTGAAAGCAATGGTCCAATGATAGAAAGTGCCGGCATGACCTTACATCAAAAACCCTTGGCATACTACAAACTTTCATATTTAAAGTATTAGTACAAAATGACAAAAAAAATCCACTGGAATATATAAAGTATGATACAGTGAATAGCAAACAACACACAAATATAATTCAGCGTATTTTGCCACTGTCAGAGTGGTCCTGGGGTACTTTCTCCAGCAGCGACCCACTCCGATTTTGAAAAATATCCAAATCGCTGGATGGTTTTTATGGTTTATCCTAATGAAACCTTACACATGGAGGATGCAGCACTGCTCTGGCACTCACCTGTGGGACCTGACATGTGTTATAAGTAGTTCCTGGGAATGGAACATGGTCCATTCCTGTAGACATGTCAACGACGATCTCGTCTTGATGCATAGGGATGGGTGGGTCCCCGCGCACCTGTAGGGCCAGGACAATAACTGTTGTGTTGTCTGCACGGAGCATGCGCTCTTTCCAAAACAGTAGCGCTGTGACTCCGAGCCGGCGGGCGCAAGACATTCCTTTTGGTCCCTGGAAGCAAAAATAAATAAATAAATAAAGGAGGCAGCAAGAGAAAGAAATTTAATGATTTCATAGAATCCGGTTAATTCTAAAGCTTCCAGGCTTCAACAAGTGTGAAGAAATACTCCTGGGTGCCCGGATAGCTCAGTTGGTAGAACGGACGCCCATATATAAAGGTTTACTACTCGATGCAAAGGGCCCGGGTTGATGCCGATCTGCGGCCCATTGCTGCATGTCATTCACCCCCCCCCTTCATCTCTTTAGCTGTCAAAAAAAGCCTAAAAATGCCCCAAAAAACAATCTTAAAAAAAAGCTAAATACTTCTATTTTCAACCTGTCGATATTATAACTCCTTTAAAAATAAAAAAATAATCACATTCCATACTACGGGATTAACTGCGAACCACTTCTCATAAGAAGCTGCTGCAGTGTAACAACAGTACGTACCACCATTTTGTCGTGGCTACAACACATATTGACCACGTTACTGGGTGGCATCATATTCCACAGCCCGTCACTGCCGAGGACGATGTAGCGATGCCGGCTGGGGTCAAGCGTCATCACGGTGGTGTCGGGCTCTGGAGAAACCACAAACTCCCCGCTGTAGAAATCATAGCTCCACAGATCGCCTTTCAACAGATACGGAAATATTATCACTTTTGGAGCAATAACTAAACAAAAATTATTCATTACAAAACACCCAGTATAACTGGATGGACACTAATCCTGACAGACAAGAGTGTAGTATTTACCGAGGGACCGGGCCACAGCAAGGAAGGGGATCTGGTCAATGACTGTACTCCTCCTCACAGGGCCGTTGTGGGTCAGCCTGGGTCTCTTCCACACAACACGGTTCACCCCAGATTTCTTCATTACACTACAGTTACAAGAATAACACAGCGTACGTCAACACAAAGGCAAGTTTTCAAGCTTGACAGGAAATACAGCGAGGATGGAAGGGACAAGAAAGTGCAAGTAACTATCTGCCCCTCCATCATGTGATGTTTTTAGCCCCTCACCTTATAATAAAACTCAATTTCAATTTTTAAAACACCTCCACAGAAGAAGTCCTCAACCAACTCACCTGCCACCCAGTCGTTCAATCCTTTGTTTTTCTTTAGGAAGTTCAGGTTTATGGTCCTGTGTTATTTCAAGTGCCTGGAGCCTGATATCAGAGTCATTTTCTTGCACACCAACCACTACTGCCGAATCCCCTACATGGGCAACGTACATGTGAACTCCGCGGATCACAATCACGCTGGCTGTGGTGCCTGATGTACTGGGCAGGCCAGTAATAGTCTTTGGCCACTCCGCTGTAAGGGCAAAAGATCAATAAAAAGGAAAATGATTGTTACTCACTGATCATTATGGTAAAGGTTTGTGAGGGAAACACTGTTGGTAGTATCAGTAAGGGCAGTGACACAATGCCAAAGTGTTGACACATTGTCCTTTTTGAAAAACTAGCTGTGATTCATCACTTGAAATCACAACATACAGGCTTTTAGATACTACAGGAGTAGTTTTATTTTTTCGAGGCATATGGCTAGATTTAAGACAAAAAGTAATACTTAACAAAAGTATCACAGGCAGCAACTAGTAGAGAGGGAATCTCTCTCTTACTGGACTCATGTCTGATTTCCACAATACACCAATTGAGGCATAAGAGGGTTATGAATAAGGAATATGATAATTAAGAAGCCTTTGAATCTGGCATTAAGGCCTTAATATTGTCTAGGTCAGGAAGCCTTTCCTCGTCTTTAAAACCATCTACCACAAAAAATGATACTACCATATGATAACAACACATGTAAAATAATTTGCCCACTAAGAGGTTTAGACTCAAACACACAAGGAAAGCAGACCAAATTAATAGAATGTGCTTCATTTTATGAAAACTCTGCTAATTTGCAAAACTATCACATAGCACTACAGATGAAAATAGATTTGGATAGCCACCGGTCAGAGAGCGATTTCATAAAGCCTGGTGACCACATAATCCAGGCTTACATATGACTTTTTTTGGGAGAAATTCAGTTTCATGAAGCAGGATTAAATAGGTTTGGCCCATGTTGCCATAGAAATGTATCTTTGTAGGGTAGCCTCATGCTAGTTTTAAGTTCTTAGCTGAAGCTTAACCAGTATTACATTCTACTAACCAGACTGAAACGCCCCAGTTTCTTCCAAATTACACTCCAACAGTCCCTCATTATAGGGGACAGTTCCTCTATACTTGTGTCAGGATCAGTGTCACCGGTGATCTCCATCAAGCTGCCAAAGCTACTCTTTGGCCATTGTGGTTTTTATCCATTTTCACTTTAATATTGGATTGTTAATACCATAGATGTGCTGCTGTGTGGCATCCCAGTTTGCTTTACTTGTCTCTTTTCACCATAGTGAAGTGATGTGATCTGGACATCATGTCTCCGGTTAGTTTTACTGTTTACTGTTTTTACTAAAAAGAAGACTTTTTACAATAATTCCTGCTTCTTCTAGATTCCTTTAAAGACACCTTTCCTGATTCAGTGCCGCTTTCTACAAACCCTTTCTGCAGAGAGATGTGTACATTATTTCATATGAGAGGAAAATACACTGTGTTTCTGTCATATTAAGAGAAAGATGAACAAAATTCACATTTTCAATAACAGTGTTGTAAATAATTGAACATCATATTATACATACTGTACATACTACCACTGCACTGTTGGAAGAGCAACTTGTGTTGCACAGGGTGAACACAAGTGCAAGGTCATCACCAAAATCTAAAACAGATTGGAACCTGATATTACCCCCACATTTACAGAAACAATAGAATTGTATAATGCACATACTAGGACTGCACAGCTACATTGACCCTCCTGTTGTCCTGGGGTCGTATTTGCCCCGTTTTTAAAAGTTTCTACATTAGAAATTTGGGATTCTTTCATCCAAAGTGTCCAAATACACGGATGGTTCCATATAACACTCCTTGCAAGTTAAACGAAGGATCAGTTCACTACTTTATTGAATTTTGTTTTTTTATTTCCTCCCAAAAAAAACTTTGACAAAAGACCAAAAAAATGATATAATTTCATATAAATGAGGTTTCTTGACCATCGAAAAAGAAAATAGTGTAAAACTAGTGGTAATATATTGGGGTTAGTGATTTATACTGATGGTAGTGTTACAAAAATGAAGAAAATGTTGAAAGAAAGCGTCAAAAAGTGATAAAAAAAGTGTCTGAAAATTGTTCATTTACAGTTTTGACCTGGGAGGACAACACAAGGGTTAAGTTATTTATGATTGCAAGTTAGCAAAATGTTTATTTTTTTCCTTTCAGCCCTTGATCCACTTATATCTATGCAGCTAGTGTTGTGCTGAAAACATCCCAGCAGGGTCTACCGGTATGTCAACTCTGAAAGTTGTGTTATGGTCAGATGACGGCTCATTGTGTTCATATGTAACAGGATGACTCAGTTGGCAGAAAAATGGACATTATCAGACCAGCTGAGTTGAACACTGCAAGATGATCGCCAACGATTATGAACAATAGGCAGCAATCAATATGAGGGGGAACATACAAGCAGGCTAACGTTAACTTCGATGACTTACGTAGCTCTTTCCACATTGCATGGTGACAGGCGATGAACCCTTTCTTTAGAGCAGCACACACTTCACTGTGATCCTTGGACCAAAACCCCCGCTGCCTTTTCAATAACTCCCACAGATTCTCTCTGGCGAAATGTGCTGCTTCTCGACCCCCGTGGCCATCAAAAACAGCGAAAAACGCCACAGACCTCCGAGTGTCGACTGCTTGCCCTGCGACTTTCCCCTCCGATACGGGTGCACTGTTGTTGCCACTGTCCTCATTTGAGAGACTCTCTACCCACATTGCAGAAACTGGGGCAGCTTCGGCAGCAACGTTATGGTCACGTGTCTCATTTTCAGTCTGTTTTGTAGGTTCACTCTCTGCGTTCCCCTGTCCTCCATGTCCCTGCGACTTTGGATAATCTTCGCCTGGCGACGGCGACTGTGTCGGCTCGTACTCGATCCTTATATCGACAACATCCTCCATGTATTTCCTCCCACCTTGCTCGGAATATGCACTCATACGAAATATTATTCCCTCGTCCATGATTGTTAACGCCAAATGGTAACTATCTAAGCAATATAAGGGCTCATGTAGTTGTTAACTGTAGCTTGCAAGCAAAAATTTCGAACCGATTTTGCCGCGATTGTATGGCCGAAGGCTTCCTTCCTTTTTGTTTATCTTCTCCGAGACGTCCCGCTGTACGTAATGACGTCCTGTTTTCCCACCTATCGACTTTGTAACTACGCATGACACGCATGACTATGCTGCCTTCACATACGCTTCAAGAAATTGGAATTACATGTAGCTATCACATTACAGTCAACTAACAACTTCAAACTGTTGTGAATATGACCCTTTTCATGACTCACTTGATGATATCATCCTCATTGTTGTCATAGACAAATCTCAGCTGCTGTGCTATCGCAGTATGGTAACTCAAAAGAACTTCAAAATTAGGAATTTTGCCCATAATCCCTCTCCCTAGTATGGCTGAACGAAAAATCTATGTTCTTTTATTTGATGAGGACGAAGATAGGCTGATGGTCCAATTGAGAATTAAGAAAAGGTTTAATGAAACAGCATGATGAAGATGATAAGACAAAGACAATACGACACAAAACATGATAACACTGCAGCTGACAGCGGACTTGATCCATACTTCTTGCTGATGGAGTCGCATGAGACCTGTCCTGAATATCATGTAAGTGAGACATTCTAACAAAAATACAGTTAATCAACATTCTGTTGTCCTAGCCTAGTCTAAGACACCAGGGGGTAGGAGACAGAAGGTTTTTAGTTCTAATTGATCTGGCAGAGCCAGAGGAACAGAGGGGGGTAGGTGTGAGACAAAAGGACCGTCTTGACCTCTTCACAGAGACAAAATGCATGATCCTAACCTGGCTGCATCATACATAACCAGAAATACATTGTTTTCAAATCACTTAACTTTTATAACTCAACATAAGCAAACAATATTTAAACATTTGTCACTTTCTGTTGTGGCCATAGACTGTATATACAGTTATGACAGAAGTCTATCCTCCACAAATATTTAATATTTACAGACGCGCTTGCATGCAGCTTTTGAATGTTTGGAAAATGGCCTGTAGCAAAGGCCCCAAAGTTATGTTAATGTTACAAAATATGTAACTTTGTATTTAAACACGTTTCTACTTTACTACTTGTTGTCAGGATTGTACAATACTTTGTGGTTGTGTAGAAGACAAAGTAAGTAGTGTTAAATAGTGTTATCTCTGCCGCGGTCGAGGCTTTTCTGTCAAGGCTTTGCTAGCTCGAACCGAACATAGCATCCGGTCCGGGGTTTTCACAATAAAAGCATCCAGCCGTTTAGCTAGTCGGAGGCTTTAAATTGTATTATAGATGATAGGAAGTGCCGTCTATGTTATCGGTAACTTAAAGAAAGGCATATAAGAAGTGTTTGAATCCTTATTCTCTGTTTACATTATTATAGTTAGAGATATATAGTCATATTCTGACTACTGTTTATTTTATGTATGGTAATGTATATTAGGGCTTAAGGAGGAATGAGTGTATTCATATGTTTCCTTTATTCATTTGTATTTGTTTCCTTCTTTATAGAAACCACACTCAGAATTACCCTCACAATTGAAGAAAGTGAGAAAATAAATAACCAGAATAAGAACTACCTCTCAGCTCTTCATTTCGTACTCTGGAATAAGTGGCCTAAAGTGGTGTTCTGGCCGACACACCTGAGTGAACCTGGTGATAAACCCAGAACTAGCACCTAGACTGAGCGTCTACCTATTATCTTCCCTTCATGGCCTTTTGCTACATTAATCATTAGCTTCAAAACTAGCTAAGCTAACGTATCTTAAACCTAACGTTCATTCAGACTATCATGCTTGATAGAAAAGTAAGTGTTATTTTCTTTAGCAAATATTGCCTTAACGTTCTCTTTTAAAATATTTAGGGTAATTTGAAAACTACAAAAAGCTGTTGTCAACATATAGTAGGCCTGTACACTTTAAAAAGACCTGCATTTTGATTTTCAGTTCATGGAGACTTGCCCTGACCTGCGCATACACGACTTGGAATGGCTTCAAGCTCAACTTGGGTGAAGGTGGCCGTTAGGAGGACATGTTGACATGTCACAGCAGTACAGGTGTAACTGGTTCAATTAATAAATGAATTCCATTTAGCTGCTATGTTTTCAGGGCCACTGTTGTGTGTGAACGCTGGCTCAATGTCACAGCTTACTGGAGCACCGAAATAGAATGTGGCCATTGTTAGTGTTAGTAGCATGGTTATTTAGCCTGGAATGCTAGCCGAATTTAGCCCCGCCCACAAGATTCGAGGTCGGGAAGTTCATATCACATTCTGACTAGAATCTGAGTATGACAACGTCAGGCAAATGGTTATTAGTAACACCTGTTGTTTTTCAGCAATGTGTTAAAGTCCAAAGTCTGCACCACAGAACAGCAATTTCCACCACACCCCAGCTGTTGATAAATATATATATTTTAATTTGCTTGTATCGTGAAACAGTTTCAATCAATCCAACCAAATAACCTTAATTCTCCACCATTTCCCCCTTTTTCACACAAATTGGGCATACATAGTTTAAAAAAGGAATTATCACAAAAGGCATGATGACATCACATGCATCTATTTTATCACAAGCACAATTCTACAAGGGATCTCATATGTTAATGTATTGTCTTCATATGAAAACTACTTTCACATTGATTATCATATGACACATATTGATTCATGACTTGACAAGGTAATCCTACCTATGGCAGACATATTTATGTGTAATGCTAATGTGTGCATGTAAGCATGCATGTAAGCCTATGGTCACAATTGTGCACGTAGTACAAGTGTGTGCAGTGTGTATGGAGATGTACAGTATGTGTGTAATGCATTATACAGACATGCTTTTTTGGACTTGAGAGATGGGGTTTGTGAGATTGCAGTGAAATATTGCTGTTTTCATTACATAAATGCAGCTGTTGAAGTTCAGACATTTTCAAATCTTTGGTTTGTATTGTGATGACCACTACCACATACATGATTGATGTAAATTTACAATTTAAAATAGATGCATGGTAATAATCAGATGTCTTTCCAAATAAGGACACATACTTTTTACTTAAAGCGTTTCTTATTGCAGTCTAACAACCTAATATGCTTTCCTCTCAAGACCTACTCAGCTGTGAGCTTTGATGGTGGTTTTTGCTTCTTCTTTCAGGGAAAATCTATACATCTCTCTATTGTGTCTGAGAGAGGTAGAGAGTGAGTAAGAGAGGGAGAATGAAGATACATTGGCTTTAGAGGAGAAACAGGAATTTCCCACATTATACTTTCCCTCACTGTCTTAATCCCTTCTCCATCCCTTAATACCCAAAGCTCTGTCCTTGACTTTAACCCTGAACATCCCATGTTTAAGTATCCACCCTATTCTTCATTTTTGTTTGTTTTCTTTCTTTCTTTCCTTCCCTTCTTTTCTTCTTCCTTCCTTCCTTTATATTCTTCACTGTTTATGTCCATTAATAGTCTAGCCCTCTGAGAGGCCCTGGCTGCACCCAGGCCACTATTACAGATGAAGAGGCAAAGTGATTTCCATGTAAATGGTGTCAGAATGTCATTTTCAAGTGAAGCTGCTGAGAAATGAATTCCTGAAGACGAGAGAGATTACCAAGGGGCAATGACACCTGAATTGCATTCTCAAAGATTCCCCATGCAGCTCTTGAATAATGGTCCATCCACAAAAATAGCTTTGTTTGGCTTCCTGCCTGCAGAAGTGTCAGTCAGCCCAACCAAAGAGGAGAAACGGAATGGAACTCAAATATTACCATATGAATGTATGGTAATTTAACCATTTTTTGATATGAGCAAATCACAGTTAAACTGTGTGTGTGTGTGTGTGTCTCTCTCTCTTCTCGAAGGCATTTGTTTCCCTAATCAGCAGGCTGGTCAAAGTGTAATGATTAATTGGTGATGTAACAAGGTAAATATATCATATTTGGACCTCAGTCGACCTCCGGGCTGGCCATTAGTCTATGTGACAGGTTCATCATCAAGCTACAAATGTTAAGACCAAGACCATGGAGCAGGGCAAAGAGAGAATAGAACCAAGGGCCAACAAGTTTCAACCCAAATCTCACTTTTTTTTCCTTTTGTAACAGAGAAGACACAGGAGAATGCCCATTTCAACACTTTCACAGAGTAAATGTGCTGTATTTATATAGCGCTTTTCTAGTCTGAACGACTACTCAAAGCGCTTTTACATAGTACAGGAACCATTCACCATTCACGCACATTCATACACTGTGGCCGAGGCTGCCGTACAAGGTGCCATCTGCTCATCAGATAAACATGCACACACATTCACACTCCGAAGACACAGCATCAGGGGCAACTCGGGGTTCAGTGTCTTGCCCAAGGACACTTCGACATGAGACTGCAGGGCCGGGGATTGAACCAATTGGCAGGCAACCGCTCTACCACTGAGCCACAGCCGCCCAGAGGCTAGTGCCGACTCATCATCTCAATGCATGCAAGAATTGAAACAGAGTTGAGATACTATAGGTTTATTACTCAACTAACTAAAACATTTTAACACATTAACGAGCTGGAAACAATGAATACAATTAACTAATTCACCCTGAAAGTTGTATCTCTTATCTGTATAAATATGTAAGTAATTTGTTAAGGTGATCTCTGCATATCAAGCTTTTTATCCATCATGCTATTTATGTTCTTAAAATGACATGGATGGTGGAAAAAAATATTAAGGGTTAATTTTGCAGATGAATGAGTGCAAGTTGTAAGTTGTTAAAAACACCTGAACTGAACATCTGTAAAATGCTCTGACTTTACAGATGTTGTAGGAATTGAAATAGCAATCATCTTACATTGTGATTGTCCAATGTTTTCTGTGCAAACTCACTAGCACCAGCAATGAGCTTTTCCTTCATTTATTAGCTTTAAATGAATATATTCGATGGGAAATGGGAACAATCACCGAATAACGTTGATAGCAACATGTTTTTTCTACTTCCAGAGTTTGATGTTAATGTAATTCTATCATTCATGGCGGCATAGTGTAACAAGTTATCACAGTAATCATGACAATTACATGATGATGATGATGATGAGGTTAAGAAAGTACATGGCAAAGGTGACATAGAGCATAGATAAATATAATAAGATACAAAGATAATGTTGCTTCTAAGTTGCTTCATCAACCTGTGTTTTATTGTTTAAACACTGAAAGGGAGAAAGGGACGTCTATAGAAATTGAGGTAATTTGCTTCACAACAAAAACAATCAAGAGATTTCCTGCATCCTCCAGTGACAAAACATATATGTTTTTTTATGATTGGTTGTCACACATTGTCCGTCTTTGTGTAGCCTATTTCACCTCAGGTTCAAACCGCAAGTGACTTGATCTGCTGAGCAACATTTTTCAACCAGAGAAGACCACGTTTCCTCTTGAGATGATTATCTTTCCAATGTCACACTCACCAGTCTGCTCATGTCAGCCTGATAGATGACCATGATATTGACTTGAGGTTAATTCAAAACCGCACTGCTGAGTTAGATGAAGGATCTAGATAAGAGCGCTGTTGATAGGAGTGCAGTTGAAAAGAAAATTGTTGTGTGTTACACGCCCTGATGCCCCTCCATTGCAGCATCAGACTCTATACATGTCCCCATCATTACTTTACACAGAAGAATTACAGGTAAGAAAAGCCTACCCAAAAGCCAAAATGTGACAGCTTAAAGGTGCTCTAAGCGATGTCATGCATTTTTTAGGCTATAACCTTTTTTGTCACATACAGCAAACATCTCAAACATTTGCTAGCTGCCTGTCCCCAGAACACACAGTAAAAAAACGTGTCTCTGTAGACAGCCCAGGGTCCACAAACAGCAAAAAAAAAAAACTGTGCCAACCTGCACCACCAAATCCAAACATAAAAAACAGTCTTCCAGAGTTACAGCCAATCACCAACAAGACGGATTTGGGGGTGGGGGTTGAGGGGTTAGCGTGGCGGGGGCAAGCTAGCCTCATTATGTTTGAAAAGACATTTTAATGTCAACAAAAGTGCCGTCACCCAACATCCCTTAGAGCACCTTTAACCTCACTGATACATTATGTGTTTGGGTCTACGGTATACTGTACAGGTCTGAGGGTTGCATTGAGTCCCCTGATTTACTGTCAGTTAGGAATGAACATTTGACCCTGGAAGTGAATATGCCTGAACAAAAACTAATCTTCCATAAATACAAGAGGAATTTCAATCAGGAGAGACATTTTTGCAGATATGCAAATTAGGTTTATTATACAACTCAATAAAATGTACAAATTCTTTGTGCAATTAGACTCCATTGCTATACGAATATTTTCTATGTATATATTGAGGTAGAGAACCATCAAACCCCCCGATGGAATCTAGACACCGGTGGAGCCCAAAGACCAGATCAAAGGAGGTCCAGAACGGTCAGCTGGAGTAGAGGACTGGAGGTGGAGGTGGAGGTGGAGGGTTGCACTCTTTGCCTGCAATGACAGCTGAATAGCCAAGGGGGGAAAGCAGGGTTGTGACTCTGTGATTGGCCCTTGACATTTGTGTACGATTGTGATTGGTTAAGCAGGAAGGTGAACACCTCCATCGCCAGATTCTGTTTAGGAAGAGAGCATTGCATTGATTAAATTAGGACTTCCTGAAAGAATTTACGCTGAGCTATATTTCAATCAGGAGAGACAAGTTGCAGACATGTACATTTATACGCTGCAAAAGTATATTTACTAGATACAGATATTAGAAACAACTGAACTGATTAGCAGTGCTCCGAAAAGTTAGGTCTTCCTGAAAGAATTTACGCTGAGCTTTTGAATGCTTTTCATAACAACATCAATAAACATAAAATTGTGCTGTTTGGCTGACATGAATGCAACACAAAATTATAACTAAAGCACCTGCGTATTTGGCTGATGTGTGCAATCCACTGAGCCCCTCACACTGCTGCATAGGAGACTGAATTGAATAAATAGCTGCTGATTAGTGTTGCGGATCAATTCTCCTTTTGTTGCACACATCATTACACAGAAGAAGATGCATTCATCAGTCATTGTGGACATTGTTTCCAATACAATAAAATACAAAAATCAATTTTTGTAAACAACTATTCATTGGACATTGGCACAGGTGATCTGGTAATGAATTATACAATTATACACACACAGAGGGGTGTAAAGTGGGAGACTTTACACGATGGCAGAATTCCGGTAGACTGAATAATTTAAAATTGTGTTTGCTATCTCCATAGTGGTGTTGGGTATTTTCTTGCTTTGGTGCATATGTATGGGGCGCCGTTTGTAAAGCGGCTCACGCTGAAAATAACAGCAACATTTTGTCACATTTAGCTTTAAATAATGTTTAAAAAACTGGTCTGAAATTTTGAGGGTCACTTTCTTGCACATTTACAACAATATTTGTCAACTTGGAAATATTTTAAATAGTTAAATCCAAATATTAAATATTACACCTAAATGTTAAATCTTAAATCTAAATCTAAATGTTAAATCTAAATCTAAATGTTAAATCTAAATCTAAATGTTAAATCTAAATCTAAATATTAATATATAAATAATAAATAAATAAATAATGAATAAATATTTCCAAGTTGACAAATATTGTTGTAAATGTGCAAGAAAGTGACCCTCAAAATTTCAGACCAGTTTTTTAAACATTATTTAAAGCTAAATGTGACAAAATGTTGCTGTTATTTTCAGCGTGAGCCGCTTTACAAACGGCGCCCCATACATATGCATGCTAAAGCTACCTGAATAGGAATAAGCAGGTAGCAAAAATAAATGGGCAAAAACAATTTCAATTTCACTCAGTGAAAGAGACAGAGGCTGGCTTTGCTGCAGGTGAACACAGACCCTGTGGGATGCTTTTCTGCAGATTGTGAACCACGATGCAGGGATGTGTATTGCAACAACACACATTGTGGTTCTCTACAGCTACAGTTAGCTTTAAGTGTGATGCTTCATTTGGAAAACCATTAAAATATTCAGTCCATGTACATTATATGTACTGGAGTATAAATTGTGACAAACCATAACAGCTCACTTTGTAATACAAGACAGACTACAAGACAGACTTCTTTATTCCTTACTACTCTAAAAATGTTCAAAATACATTATGAAATTTCTCAGAATTCACAGAACACTGGTTTACCAGTACAGCATTCAGAAAGGTCTACAACTTTAGACATATTATTTATGTAGTCCATGATGTCCCCAATGACAGAAAAATGACTGAAAAAATGACCATTTTCTTGTTTTTTAGTAGTCTGAGAAAATAAAATCTAAATGCTAATCTTATTGTTGAAATTCACAATTTCCTAACGGTGTTGAGTGTGTCAGGCTTAATCTGTAAGAGTAAATTATCTGAGTGCAGCCTTAGGACCCTGAGGATATTGGACCTAGGTTGCTGCAGAGGTAGCTTTGTGATTTGTATGCACCCCATCTGATAGCGTCTCCTGGATCACAGATGGATTATTTAGGCTTTTCCTTTGGCGTAGGCTCATTCGTTAGATTTTTTTCTCCTTCTTTTATACGTCCGCATTGTATCTTCTTTTTTCTTTCTGTGTCTGCTGTTCACTTGGATGTCTCAAAAACACAAGCTGGCAGCGATTTGGCTTTACCAGAGA
Organism: Etheostoma perlongum; assembly: GCA_026937815.1. Taxonomy (NCBI): domain Eukaryota; kingdom Metazoa; phylum Chordata; class Actinopteri; order Perciformes; family Percidae; genus Etheostoma; species Etheostoma perlongum. The sequence goes on along the minus strand of CM049383.1, from coordinate 22,460,117 downwards.
AAAATGGAACAATAACGCTGGAGGAATAACCTGGAGGGGTGAGTTGTAAAGTTGTACTCTTTCATCTAGGCTTGGTTAGTAGCTTTAGTAATGTCACTATTGTGAGTTCACATGTTTTTGTCATAGTTGGCTTCAGAGGGAATTGAATTATTTCCCTGCCCATTGATTCATACAGGAGCAGATGCTGTCAGTGTCCACGTGCTGTGGTGCTGAAAGTTATTTGTGGCTAATACGATTTTGTAGTGAATGTTATTTGTATTCAGATGATTGCATGTTGCCAAACGATCATTAAATGCCCAGTATACCTCTGATGTTTTAGCATTTCTCCTTCCATATATTTACTTTGACTGAAGAAAATTTTGAAGTCAAGTCTCTTGTATAAAATTATCATATAATTTGTTTAACTGTACTTACAGTACGTAGGTTCCAACAAGCCAAAAAAACACTTAAAGAATAAAAGCTCAGTCATCCATATTGCTGATTTATAAGAATTTAGTGGGATGGAATAGGGTGGCATGTATATTTTAAATTTCATATACAAAGAATGGATTACACATTTACTTTGAAAATGCTTCACAATTTGCAAGGTCTTCATCTTTCTATATGTTCGCTGTTTTTATTATTTTATTTTCTCTGGCTTCTGGTTGTAAAAATCCTTTAGTGGTTATGAAAACCCTAAAGGGATTAAGCTACGGCTGTGTGCAAGTAGCTCTTGCTAAAATTACATTCAAGCAAATCCAAACTCATATCTTGAAGGATCACTTAATCTGGTGGATTTAGTTTATTTGGCTGTACTATCAACTCAAAACAAATGTTGCCCTTACCTGACTTTCCTGGCCAATAAAGGGAAGGTATGACGTTTTCAAGGGAACAGTGTGGGGGTATAAATAGCATTAAAGTTGAGTGTTGTCAGTGCATTGCCTATTAAACCCCTAATGTGTAAATGCCTTCAGGTGGGCCTGCGGGGGTTTACCGAGGAGAGATGAAACAATGGTTAGCTGCAGCAGGCACCTTGCTGTTCTCATTTGGGAGGTCATCATCAATATTTCCTCCTTTCCTCTTAACACCTAAATTCTTTATCAAATGTTTATACCACACCAAACATACAGTTTATTTTCTTCATTATTTTTTTTATTATTTATGTTTAGTGGTCTAAGGTCTTTAAGGCTGACATCAGAGTCATTTATCTTCTGGGGCCAAAGGTCACTGTCCCTCGTGGCGAGGCCATAGGATCATCTGTTACTAAGACTATTTTTTCTCCTCCACAATGCCGACTCAGCCGACTATGACTTGTTACTATGAGCCATGACAGGGCCCCAGACATTGCCTCTCATACTTTTAATATCCTTTGTTTTGCTCTGATAGCTCCAGTAATGCATTGTAGTGGCAGGGATGAAAGCCTGTATTTGTCTCCCCATCCATTTCCCCAAAGACACAGTCATATGTCAGTGATAACTGCCAGGTGTTGATAAGAACTCTTCAGTCTTACATGAGGAGACAGTGAGCCTTGTGCAATGACAAAGTGTGTAATGCATGGCCATACTTGATTGACAATAATATATGCAGGTGGTGTGTGTGTTGTGTGTACATCAAAACAGGAAGCGGACTCAAAAGCACAAACCTCTATTCCACATATACCTCCCACTGTCGGCTTGATTTAGACTCCAGTTACTGTGCAGAAGAAAAAAGTCAATGAACCATGCTTCCTGGTTGTGCCCCCCACTTTCACTTTGCACCCTGGCGGTGTGTGACCACATCCGAGTCTACAATGTGTGTACATATTTAAATAGGTTTGACCTTATATCAAAATAACCAATACAATATTACATTTACAATAGGTGTGTTAGTCCTATATTCCTGCAAATGCTACAGGTGCAGTGACATATGTCTTATTTTCCTTATGATCTGTATCCAATATAAATATGTCTGTTGAATGTAAGTATTTCCCCTGCACCTTTTGACACTGCAACCCTGGTATAACATCTTGCATGGCCTGTATCTGTCTTTATGAGTACAGGGGATTGCATTTAGGAGGGAGAAAACATAGGAAGGGGGATGCTGAAAGCTGATTCTGTTCACGCTCCAGTGCTTTCTGCAGTATGCAGTCTGTCTGCTGTGGTATAGGGGGAGCTCCTGTTCTGTCTTATTGACAATATGTTAGATGGTAAGCTGTGATTATTCCCCAGTAGGCAGAAGAAGGAAGGGGAAATGAGCAGTCCAGTCTCCTTCGATCGGCCTAATAGCTCACAGCAGATGACAAATATTTAGCCATTTCTTTGAGTACGGGTATTTGCATGTGTTGAGTGTTTGTTCAGTTATGAGTACAGCATCATGTGTATATGACACAGTATGCTATACTTACAGGGCATGTGCTTATTTCCATTATAATAATGGAAATAATACTAATAAGACCAACACAAAGTTATTTGGAAATGTTCAATTCACTGAACATTTACTGTCATGTGTTGACTGCTTATCTTTACAGTGCACCACTGACTTGGGTTTTGTTGTTTTCACTAGATCCATTCTTTTTTCTTTTCTTTTTATATTAGCTTTACACATCCTGGTGTGAAAGTAACATTTTTCCACTGCAGTTATCAAGATATTATCCATACAGTTTGGGGCTTTTTTCTGGTTCACTCATATCTTTTTCTTCCCACTGGCATATTTTTAAATTACATTTTGGATGTATTGTGTTTTTTCCCCTCCTACACCCACTTTCTGCCATTCTCTTTTTCTGTAGCCTATTCACCAGGAGATTTGTTAGATAAGACTAAACAATGCAATTTTATTATTACCACCCACATTTAATATTCAGCACTCTACAAAATGCAGTCTTCCTTCTAATTATGTTAGCGATATATCCTTGTGTAGATGATGTACAGCAGATTTTAATATGAATATTATTCATATTGTATATTATATTACAATGTTATTGTTTCTGACTATAACGGCTTTTGAAACCTCAGCATCTTTACTATATTGGCCAAACATTGTAGAATCTCAGTAGAGGTTATTTTACTCAATCAAGTGTTTATTGCTGTGTCATGCATACAAATGAGCCAAGCCCGCATAATAGATTATAATAGAATATATATGTTGAAGATATCACAATGAAAAAGCTATTCCTATCTTTTATCATCTGTTGAACAAAATATTTTTGTATCTCCATTTAGCCTCTTTAGCATTTCATGAAAGATTGATACCAGAAATCTAACCCAAAAAATTAAACATGTACAATAACTCTAACTTTTTCTACTTCATATACAGAAAAGGTAGTTCTCCTAAACTGACAACATATCACTAGTTGGTATATCTCAATCACAAGTTTTTGGCATATTCACAATGTTGGATGTTGGTGTGCGTTTCACAGAACAATTAAAGTGGTGCATGGAGTTGGTGGGCACAGGGTGCCAAGGCATCCCGGAGTATCTGGCTGTCCATCAGACCGCTAGGATGAGTTACAAAGTGGTTTGTACCACAGATGGCTGATCAGTACAACTGATTTCCTATTTCTCCCGCCTGGCGCTGTCACCATGTTTCATTACTATTCCCACTTGAGAGCAAGAGTGTGTTGTGTGTGTGTGGGTGTGTAAGGGTGTGTATTTGTTTGGGGGGTTCTGGTTTGGAATGTGCAGCAGGTAAATATGAGCATGTTTGTATGCTGTTTGACTGGGATTATGTATGAGCACATGCCATTTTGTGGAACACAAAGCGTACACATAGTTTTGCAGAAAGCACACATAGAGCATGTATAAGAAGTACTGCAGAAGCCCACTCGTGTGTTGGAATATAATAGGAAAGCAACAGTGAAGCCTAGTGATCTGCATTCCCTCGGTGTGTGTGGATGGATCAGACTGAAACAGACTGGCTGCATGCTGGGTGGCTTTCAGAGGAAAGTCCATCTGTCTTCCTTTCTCCTTTATAGTGGAATTCCACTCAGGAACGTGGTTGTATATAGATTGTGTGATTTCACTTTGTGAGAGGAATTGTCTCATCTGATTTGACCATACTAGGACTTTATTAAGCTAATGAAAGTGTACTAAAAGTTAGATGTTATTTCCCTTCCTTATTGCAACACTCACAGAATGACACACAGATTAGTTACTTGTATTGTAAAAAAAGAAAACTTTTTACAAAAAGGGCTTAATGGGTCTTAAATTTCTAGTCAAATTAATAGAAGCATGACGGCAAAATAAAAGCAAAGGATGATGCTGTCTGACTAACGTTGGAGCAGGGTGTATACTGATCTTTTCATCCATTCAGCTCAGCTCCCATTTCAATCAAAGTGTATGTGATGTCCTAATAAATTATACAGCTGCACCTGTCTCTTGGTTCCAGGTTCATTAAGGCCTTCTGAAAGGCCGACCAGGCCCATTGGGGATCATGCTGGCTGTACAATCACCCATCACATTCCTTCTCATCAGCCTGCTCGGTGTCAACCAGCTGCAGCCGGCCCACGCATCAGGTGAGAATCTCTTCAATGACCAGCCACACATGCCATAGCCATAGTACTGCCAAGAGTATTCTTCCTCTTTTCTGACTGACTTAATATGTTGTTGTATTCATTGATTGTTTATTATTACATATTTAACATCATTGTTTTAAGATGAGACAGTGGTTAGATGACTGAGCCTTAATCTGTCATTAAATAATGTGTTGCAAACATATTATAAAAGAATTACATTAATTGAAAGACTTACAAGAGTAGTTTGCACACTGCAGACTTTTAAAAAGGCTGTCTGGGTTTAGTTTAGAAATACAAAGATGGAAGGACCTAAACAGTTTTTTCCCATGCTGTGGAAAAGGATATTTTTTAAAGGGAATACCATCTCCCTTATGGCCGCCATTCTGAACTTACTATGCAAGGTGCAACTCAAATGTCAGTTTTAGTTCTGTTTGGATGGGAGAAAATTAAAAAATATATTTACCAGTGCAATTTTAATAGCAGGACTTCAGCAGGTCCTTGATGCAGTTATGCTGTCCTCTTGTGGTTGAAAAAGAGACAGAACTCAGGATATGGATTTATTTATTTTTTGTGTGAAAAGTCCATAAAACAGGGCATCCTCAACATGCTTTCTGCCTTTAGTTGTCTTTCCCCCAATAGCTGTATTTATTTTGGATCAAACTGATTTCAACACAATGGTGTGTGTGATGATGAGACACACAGGGTAAATAAAAGTATTGGGAAATCTCCACGGATAATCTTTTGAGAAGATTAATGTCTCATTTAATATATATGTACAGTATATGGCTTTTCCATTTGAACCTGCACTCCAACATGACAAGAACAAAAAAGTTGGAAACTTTCCTTTGTTGCTGCCCATCCTGTGATGAAGTGGCGGCACCCTCTAGTGGTATATTTTTAGATAATATTCATGACTATACGCCACAGCCAAGTACCCAGCCAGCGTACAAAGAATGGATAAATCAGGGGAAACTTAACGGTCAGTGCATATAAGCATTTGACTTGCGAATATTGTGCATAATTCACATCTTTCAGATTGTGTTCATCAAAGATATGACAATTTTACTTCTAAACTGTACAAATTAATTAGTTGCTCTGCTAAATTTCCACGAGATGTCTGTTATTTCAGTCGCATTCGATTTTGTTTCTGCCTACACAGAAGAGATCATATTCTTCTTGGCACTAAGACGTTAATATGTTGAGACAAAAATTTCTAAATTTCTGTTTTTTTCTGTCAAGATCTGTGACTGCATGATTAAATGTTATCACACCTCACGGTGCTGGCGCTCCTCGACCTGTGCTTCCAGAGCAACAACATGTTCACATCTAGCGGCAAGGAAAACATCATGTATTTTTAAAACAATGACAATCTAAATTTGAATCAATTTGAGTAAGATGGTTTGTTTTTACAATGTGGAAAAAAGTTGCTTACACAAAGGGTAATTATACACTGGAGAGTAATATAATATATTCAGGCAACTTCCTTAATTAGTTGTTGTGACAGTTGTCATTTTGCAAAAGATGCTTTTCAGCATCTGTAGGAATACTGTACTTCATCCATATGAAATTAACCACAAATAGCTGCTTGCAGGTAATGGGTGCATTGCTTTTTGGTTTTATTTTTAGTTTGATTACTCTGTTCCACCACTCTGTTGATACGGAATACATTTACTAAAGACGAATGAATAAATAGATAAAAGAACAATCCTGGAAAATGTTCTTCTTTAGTATAGTATAGTAAGGTTACCATACAACAGGCCTGTCATAGACTAAACTGTCCCTTTTCTTCAGCATGGCTGCCCCTTTAGAAGTTCCACAACAATACTCAGTGAGATTTATGACTTAGATTCATGTTCATTAGGGGTTCACGATTCAGAAAATGTCATGATTTGATTCAGTATCAATTTTTAGGTTCAAGATTCAATTCAAAGTCGATTTTTGATTCGAAAACAATTCTCCATTAAAAAAAGGATGGACTTTTCCCATATGAAATATATGATAAATATGATAAATATATAATAATGAAACACAGCATTACAAAACGAAAAAAAAAAAAGTATTGATTTTTGGAATTCCATGAATTGCTTTAGAATCTGTAAGGGCTTGAATCGTGATACAAATGTGAATCAATTTTTTTTGCACATCCCTTCTGTTCATGGTTAAACGTCAGCCACTTAGGAATAAAGATGTTGCATGTCGCACAAGGTTAAGTTAAGCAATTTTGTCCATTTTCTGTTTAATTGTATTACCCCCTTGTCATTGTCCTCATGCTAACAGATACAGATAAACACAGAGGGAACCGTGAGGTCATCACCCAAACACCTGCATCTGAGCCAGCGTCTGAACAAGACAACAGCCTTGGATACAAAGGTACAGTCCGAGTGCTAAATGTGATTTTTGCACTCATTTGACACAATAATCCTTCTTCCCTTCAACCAATCATTGGAGAGCTTTGATGTGTTGAGAAAGTGTAGATCTTACGGCCCAGCTTTATACTAGGGGTGGGAAACCCCCGAGGCCTCACCATATGATATCATCACGGTATCTATGTCACGATACGATATGATTGCAATATTCTGCGATATATTGCAATTTTATTATTTGATTATTTATTCCCAATTTCAAATGATGTCCCCAAAAGGAAACTTTGTCAACATCTGTTTCATCTAAAAAAATAATTTCTCTGTTTGTTAATCTCACTTTAATTTCATTGCTTCAAAATGGGATTGTCAAGCAGACAAAATGACTAACACGTATGGTATAATAAAATGTCAATACTTGGCTTCTGTGTATTGATACAGTATTGATGCTGTAAAGATTTTCCCCCCACCTCTACTTTCTACACAACATATCCCATCATTTTTCAGTGTCTTGTCGTACACCATGCTGTTGCATCCTAATTAGTGTCAATTCAGCAGAAGGTGTTATCAATCCAGAGTGTGTTATACTTTTGATTGTCACTTACAGCAGTTGCAACATGTTCTTCTACTTTTGTTAATTAATCAAAATAACATCTGTGTTATCCCATTTCTTTTTCTACTTCTAAGCGGCCTGCTTTATTCATGGACTTATCTTGTGGAACATTTTTAAAGAAATGTCTGAAATAAGCCTGACAAAGCCAGCACTCAGTAAAGTGGTGCTCCAGGTTGTTCTGATTCTGTATTTGTCCTTTGAAAGATACAATATTGAACCTAATTCCCAGGAAGAGGACTACGTTTCCTTTTGCTGACAAAGACTCTAATACCACTTAATGCCATTTCAGCAGCTGCAGACCTCAAGTGCTGTGTCCAAAGCAACCCAGTTCAATCCCCTCTCCCTTTGCTTTGACATTTTATGGCGAAGGCTCTGACTGGGATGTACTGAGATAGAACAAAGCTAAACGTTTAGCAACCTATAGCCTCTATGATTTTGGGAGATGACAAAATAAGACTTACTGCACAGTCTTCTGACGTCTGGAGCAAAATTAAGTTAAGGAGAAGAAAATGAGATGCTAAAATAATGATAATATTGGCCTTTTATCTTTAATGGGAAGCAAAAACAATGTTTTTTCTTTTTCTTTTGTGGAATCTCAATTGGAGCTCTTACTGGCTTCCATCTGATGGGGTTTATGTGGAGCTAATGGCTGTAAGAGGGATTTCTCTCTCAAGAAGAAGCCCTTTTTTTCATACCTAAAATCTGTGTGGCCCAGCCAAAAAAAAAAAAAGATGACAGTGAGATTGTGAGAAGTTGAAAGGATGTCCTAGTCTTAACGACTGATGTGACCATCCGGGTAGCTGCCTGTTTGCCAATTTGGAGGGAGATAAAGAAGAGCAGAGGCATGGCTATTGCATCAGCTTTTTTCTTACTGTGTGATCGTCAACGTGAAGGCTGTATTATATTTTGCCTCAACACTTTGTATAATCCTGAGCACCTATAGTGATGTGCAGTGAGAGGCTGACAAATATGCAAAGATATAAACGAGTGGAGGGAAATGAAAAAGCCAAAGAGCTGTCACAGTTAATAGGAAAGAGGGGGGGAGTGGAGAATCAGCATTAAACATAAAAGCAAGAACGGGGACAATAATGTAGTGACAGTCACAGCTAATGGCAGCGGTGTGTTACATACACACATATCCATACATGTGTCTAAACAGCTCATACAATTCACTTGTTTGTGTTAGTAAAATCTGCCTTTCCCCCCTGATATCAGGTACGTTCTGTATTTGTTCATGGACAAAACAGCCAACAGTGACTGCTGTAATTAAGGACTAGCCGAGGCCAAGTTTGTTGGTCTGTGGAGGTTCCAAATTATTTATTCCTTCATAAATATTTTTTGGATTTGGCTTTGTGCTTTTTGGCGATATTTTCTCCCCTGGCTCATAACCAACTGGAGAGCTACATTGGAGTGAAATAAATCAATAAAAATAGGTTTCAGTACTTGGCACTGTCTCCTCAAAATCCTAGCCATTTTATGTGCTGCGTTGCCATGAAGACGTGCATGTCTTTGTGTCCATTTTTCACCATCTGTTCCTAGAAATATTGGAGATGCTTTGAATTGTGACCAATTGTGAAATGCACGATAGAACCCAGAACTCACAAACCCTGCAATTAGCTGTGTGCACTGATCCAGTTGTTATGTTGAAGCCACCCACACATACAGCAAGAGCCCCACCGTTGAACCTCTATCCTCTTGTTATTTGTGCTTTAGACCTACTGTGATGACAGCTAGTTTACACCTGTCCATGTTTATAATTGAACTAATTACACAGCAATTACATGACCAAGACAATATTGTCCTCTACAGTATGCTACTATGGCACTAATGCAGTAATTCAGTCTCAGCCCTCTGAGCTGCCAGAGAGTCATATATGGGGATGCTATTGGCTTGGAGGAAATGGCAGAGACCCTTGTTGATTGTCTGCAGGGAAACGTAACACAATAGCAATGTGTATAATAAGTGAATAATAGGATACATTGCAGGAAATATGTATTTCGGTGCCATTGTGTTGCTGCAAACATGTTGAATATGAATGGGAGAAAAAGGTAAAGAAAGGAGAGGGGTAGGTTGTTCTTCAATGGAAAAAAACAAAACAAATGCAGTGCATATTTTATAAAGGCAGAAATGTGCTTGTGGTTCCACTGTAATTTCTCATATTTTACTGGTTGTTTACCAACTGTGATGGCTCAGCCTATAGTGCAGGCTCCATGCAGCAGAGCCACCAGTGGTTCACAATGGGCAATTAAAGGATTTGAGGCGAGAGGTCAGGGAGGGCCGGGTAAGTCAAATTTTTTTTAGCCTAACTGTGACTTAAAAGACCAGAAGCATCACTGTTTTTTTCTGTACCGTGTTAGTAAGACAGAGAGATTAAAGTTTTCTAAATGCATAATTATATCTCTTCTCTTTTGTTACTAATTTTGGTTGGACATGTGAAGGGATTTTTAAGTATAACCTTTTGATTGTAGGAATGGTGCATGCACTTAACTTGGCATCTTTTTGTAGTGTCATGCAACCTGACGGCCTATTCCGCTGTGGGCTTGGGGATCTCAGTGTAGTGGGTAGAATTAGGGCTGCCCAGACTGTGCTGCAGCCCTGCAGCCAGCAGAGGGAGTGCTGACCTGTTTCGACATCCCAGGACATTTCAGAGTTTCATATAGATACGCTGCATATTGTAACTATTACATTTAAACGACTAATCTTGCTCAGTTCCTAATGTATTTTGTTGGGAAAGACTGGTTCACTCAGGCTCACTCACTATGTGGTTATTACTTCCACATGTTTAATATCAAGACATAGTATGTTAGACATTTCGTTTCTAATGCCCTCAAAATGTCATTTAATTTCCCAGTGGTATATTGAGAGGTCAGGGGTTGAAAACGTCATTGATTTTTGTCATGGAAAGAAGAAGCACAATGCTGCACTGCTGGGTGTGGATGAAGGGACATTTCACTGGTTCATTAGGCATACAGTATGTCTCCCACATGTGCTGCCTGAGCTGGTCCCTTTAGGTTTTAATAAGCACATAGTACAAGTGTACATCTCTCTGTTTTGATAGGAGGATAAACAAAATCAAATTTTTGTTTCACTTTCAACAGTGGACACATTTTAAAATACTACACTTTTGGTTTGGGAATTCTGTGGTTCATAAACGACTCTTATGAAAGTGATGTGACTTAAAACAAAAGCGTTTGATTGTTCCATCCAATTGGATTCATAATAGAAACAGCTTGACTTAGGCCTATGGGACTTGAAATTGTTCTATTGGACATTAAAACTATAACATCCACATGCCGTAGTTTGCAGTAATTCAGGCTGCTGTAGACTGGATATTTTTCATAAGGGACGTGCTTGATGCAAAGCCCAGTGGAGCCTCGTGTTGTGCATGTATCCTTATGCGGTGAAATGGTGCCTGGCGCGCAGGAATCTCCTCTGCACAACAGAGAAGCCTGTTACTGGTCAGGAAAACCAAAGCAGCACTGAGCGCAGAGACGCGCGGCGCCTCATCCAACCAGCGCCAGTCCCACGAAACCGGGGTAAAACTACACGTTTAAACCATTAAAGTGGCTGCAACTGGACGCTTCTACTCCTTCGGATTCTGGTCATCCATTCAGCCTCGGAAAGCTTCTCCCGAAGTGGAACTAATAGCGGATCTGATCACAGATGAATTCAGCGAAGTTATCAGCATTTGGAAGTGAGAAGTTTGATAGCAGTGGAGAAAATCCAAGTGGATTACTTCTCGAGTAGCCCGCAACGATGCCTCCGACTGATCCCAACTCTGATTCTAATAGAAATCCACTCTCCGAGGAGCAGTTCTGAATAGTATTATCTGTATTATTGCGGAGTTCAGGAACTCTCCTCCACACGGATCTTCATCATCGGCTCCGTAGGAGAAGTTGTGATTTAGATGAAATAGACCGCAAAGCGCCATCTGACTGGATTTACACCGTTTCGAGCTGCTCTTGAATGATGCCTGCCTGTCTGACGGGGATTTACTGTCTACTGGCATTTCTACAGATTTGTTCAGGTATGAGTTGCTTATTGCCAAGACAAGCTTTCCTTATGTTTTCAGTGTGGACAGTTTCAAAATAATAGCTAATATGCTGTATAGAAAGAGCCTGGTTTAAATAGCGATGGTGGAGCACAGAGAGAAGTTAGTTGGGGTGATGAATTGGCTAAGTTTGATCAGTCATGGCACCCTTCTGGTATTCCGGTCACCTTTTCTCTGTGTAGCCAGCAGTATCAGCATGTGGCCCCTGACCCATGCTGCGTGCTGAAAGTGACCCATTTATTTATGATCTGCTGCAGTCCAGTGAAACACAGCCTTTAACGACTTTCACACTGGTGGAAATTAATTGTCACAGTTAGTGTCATAAGAAAAAAAGAGAGAAAAAGAGTGAGGTTTATGTGAGGGCATGTTGCTAAATGTATAATGTTAAAGTCAATGGCATGCCATCATGCGTGCAATGAGTCAAAGTAGGCCATATCGTTACTAGGTTATCATCCTCAGTCCTCAGTGGGTGCATATATTACAAGAATTGAAGGTTAATGAGGAACAGAGACACTTGGACGGAACCTTTGCACCAATGTTCCACACACTGACAATGTCATGCATTCTGGAAGAAATGTTGATGTTTGGATTTTTTGAGTGAGAGAGAGAGAGAGATATAGGACTCAGCCTACTCTATCTTACGGTACTTATCTCTTTATTTTTTAATGTACCAACTTCAGAATACAATCCAGGGTGGCATTTACGTGGGGCAATTAGGCATTGCATTGTCTGACACCATCTTAGACAATACATGCTGTGTGTACTAGCTGGATGCTGTGTTTTTGTTAGATGGTCAAGGTTCATTTTGGGGAAATGGCCAAGCATAACATTGATCTAACACTGATATTGCAGGTGGAGGTTGTGGTGCACATCAGCAAAGACAACGTTTTTGTTGGAGTGCTGGCAACATACTTACTTTCCACTAGACAGTGTTGGCTCACACATTTTTCTCTCGCCTCGATCCCAGCTGATGTTAGCCGCTGTGTTCCAGTCAAGCAGCGAAGGTTGAGGTTTGAAGGAGCATCACAGACATCGCCTCCTCCACCCACAATTACTGAAAAAGCACACTAATATCATGCAGAATATAGTAGCAACTACAGTCACATAGACTAATACTGTAGTACTGTAGGTAGCTTCAGTCCAGATATTAGATTAAAACAAAGTCTTTTACCTACAGTATGCACCTGATTTGGGACACAAGCTGTTTAAGCCTGGAGGACAGCATGCCCAATAGAGAAATAAAATAAAAAACGTCTATAAAACTAAATACAATCTCTCCACCGTATACTTTAAAAAAAGAAAAGTATTTTATTTTATGTATTTTAAGCTATGGAGTGAATTTTAGGCTAATGATTCAGCCTAGAGTAGGCTAACAGTGCTTAAGTAGCAATATTTGTTCATTTGCCAGTAATCTTTCAAAATGTCAATGCATATTTTCTTGAAACCACAGGAAAGGGCACATGAAAAATCTGAATATTTTTATTTTTTATTCCAAGAGTCCCTCAAATTCCCTACTGGCGCCAGTCAATATATTTTCAGCACTAGGGCTTTCATAAGTGTCTGTCACTGAGTAATGGCTTTATTTGGCGCTGGACTTCTTTTCTTTGACATTGTAGAGGCAGATTTTTCCAAGGTTTTTACTTCTAGGAGAGCTGAAAATCATTTTGCCTACTTCAGAATAACATTTGGGTTAAATCTTATTCTTGGGTGTGACTCCGTTCTTTAAATTCACAATATTATGACTGTTATTTATGTAACATTTTCCAAACCCAAAATACATTTTTACTTTCTGTGACCATTGCAGAAGCTGTCAACATGTGGATATAATGCAGCCTTTTACCAACTATGTTCTTGCATTTCAGTGGTGACTCAAAAACAGTAATCACACTTAAGCTTGTCTGTCTACATCAAGAGCAAAAAAAATGTGTCACACCAATTCTCCAGTTTGTTGTCACAAAATTTCCAAACTGACAAACTTTGTTAACCACACAATCCTGAGCGTTTCAAGAGAACTCAAGGATATTTGTGCTGTTCTATACTTTTAAGGAAGTTTTCTGAACCTTCAACATTAATTGTATATGTTTATTTGCAATCAGAAATGTACACCTGACATGAAACAAACCCCATTATTTGATATTTATTCAATGCTCGTGACCACTGAACAATGGGACCAGACTTCTGACAAACTGTCACTAATGGACCCAGCACTGCAGTTTTTAGCCAACATGTGTGAGTAGGATTTACAGTAAATGTACATGGCACTGGCCAGGCTGAGCCTGTGAGTGAGTGTGTGTTTACCACATCTCTATCCCACCATAGATCACAGGGATTTTTGGGATATCTGCCAGGTTTACATGCCGGTCCTTGAAAATGATCCATGCGTAACAAATTACAATAAGAATGATTACATGTCTTTTATCCATCCTACTTTTGTTTAATGTATACCAACTCTACCCTTTCTATGATATCTCGACTGTAGCATAAACATGTACAAGAGTTCATCATTAAAACATCGAGCTATTGAAGCTCGGCTATTAAGTGACTTCATCGCACTCAGAACTAAGGGAAACCTGGAACTCCCCTTCGTTGAGAGTTTCCATAATAAATCTGCCAACGATAATTGGGTGATACATAATAATCTAAATGATGGCCATTAAAAGCATACACTCGTGTTGAGATGGCTTTGTCCCTTTCATCCCCCAGATCTAAATGATGCATCCCCAGAGTAATGCTGTGACTTGCATCGCCATTCTACCTGCTTTGTTTGAGGGTCTGTAAACACTGTCTAAAAAGGAACCATGGGAAAATAAAATAATGGCTCATCCTTTTATGGTGGCTGTCTCAACTGTGCTTTCAAACAACAGTACAGGATTTGAAACCAAATCGCTTTGGCTGGAACTGATAGGATTATTATCTTCATAATAACTGTACTAGCTCAGCAAATAACTAGGCTAATTACTTCAGTAGTAAGTAACCAAGGCCCTCTGAGGCTTGTTTTACCTTTTGATAGACCCCCTCGTCCATGTGTTATCAGTGGAGAAGTAAGTACAAGAGGTGCTCAGAGACCAGCAGAACACAGCCTAACTCCATCATTGGTGTTGCAGCAGCCCCACAGGGACCAGTTTGATTGAGACATCTGGCTGGGCTTTTGGAGGTAGTTGCACACAGGTCAGAGTTCACATGTACCTACTCATGCTGTTTTGGCGACTGACGCTCAATGGCTGCAAGAGGTTGACTGGTGTGACCCAAAATACTGCACAGCACTTGTTACAGAACGCTGGTCTTTAAGTAATGATGGCTTGATTGGGGGAAACTGGCCTGCTGTGTTAGTCCCCTCAGCTAACAAGACTCCCTGTAGTCTTTGTAGTGGTGACAATGATGAGCGGAGTCTCTCCACTAATGATGACTTCTTTGCTATGCATGATGGTGCTAGGCGATAATTCCTTTGTTTGTTCCTTGAAATTGTCATATTCCTTCTTTTTCTTCCTCAGAAATAATTGTCTTCATTGAATATAAATGGTCAGTTGGAGAGTATCTTCATTATTGTTGTTTATTTCATGGAAGATTAATGTGAAGAATTGAAATAAGGACGTTTTTTTATTTTCATTTTTCATGCATTGAGGGTGTGGCCCATCCCTGCTTTATTCATAGTGACTGATAATCTGCAGAAACTACTCTGTCTTTTAAGAAAAGTGCACTGGTTGCTTGCTAATTTAGCATATGTTCTTTCATTCTTTACTCCTGTCAATGCCTCTGGCACACTGTCAATGTCTTTAAGGCTTTTAAGGCATTATATTTTTCTTACCCATCCTTGGGATCCATTAAACCTGGGTTTAGGGCTATTTCTGGACTTCTTAAGCACTTTTTGTGTTGTGTTGAAAGACTTGATTTGGACAAACACTTTCCACCTTAAATTATATTTTCATTGTTATACAGAGCATCCACAGAGTCAGGTTATGTAAAGATGACTTCATGCCAAAGGCATGTTGCTAGACACAGGTGTTTTTGAGGTCATCATAACAATACATGCTCATGTGAACTTTGTCCCCCAGGAACTATTCTGGCATTGAAACAGAGAGTGTATCCCTCTTGTCTCTCAAACCCCTGCAAACTTTGCTGCAATTGTTTTCTTCTGACTGAATGTGAATGCATGCATATGTAATGGTGTTGACAAGCTTGTTTTAATGTGTGTTTTCGGATTGCGTGTTGAAACTGTGATTTGTGATTGCTTCCCTTGTTTACTCACTGGTGTCCTGCGGTGCAGTGAGGCCGAGCGTGGTTGCCAACCCTGGGGAAGGGAAGCTACTGAGAGCTTTAACAAGCGCCTGCGGGCCTGGAGTTCACAGGTCATCCCACCTTCTCAAAGGGAAGCACATATATGTACACACCCCCGCACACACATATACACACACATCTCCTCATTTTGAGGATCAATAACTATATCTGCCAACCCCGCAAAGGTCGCAAGTTCCTTGCCTGAAGGGTCCTCACACCCATACCATTTCCTTTAACCTTTTCTACTCATCTGTGTAAAAATAGAATCACAGCACAGTTCATTTGTTCAGTCAGCAATTTCAATTGTCAATTCATTTATATCAACACGCTCTTATTAAAGCACAACAATGTCTTCATTAGGTGCAACAACAACAACTCAAGTGAGCTGAAACAAACAATTTAGCAATGAAATGATAGAAACAACTTTAAATTAACCATGCAAGTATAAAAGCATGAAGCTGACAATAGAATAAAATATTAAA
This sequence comes from Etheostoma perlongum, assembly GCA_026937815.1. Classification (NCBI taxonomy): domain Eukaryota; kingdom Metazoa; phylum Chordata; class Actinopteri; order Perciformes; family Percidae; genus Etheostoma; species Etheostoma perlongum. The sequence goes on along the minus strand of CM049383.1, from coordinate 22,443,868 downwards.
GTTTCCGAGTCACTGGCACTTCAGTAATAAATCAAGCAGACACAAATTGCACTAAGCTTTTAATTTTGTCATTTAAGTATGTTTTAAAGAAGATAACACAGATCACATCATGCTAATGTGAAAACAAATTTAATAATTAAGAATAATAAATAAGCTTATTACAGACGTAATATGGATCTGCTAAATTATTTTTGTGTCTTGTGCTTGTCACCCCGAGGTGCTGCTCTTAGTTTCTCAATAGCCACGCTTATCTGGACAGACTAGCTTCTAAGCGCAGACATTCCTGTCAGTTTGTGGTTTTCTCTGGGCTGATTGTACTCCTTTGGCCTTAGTCTCCTGTTCTGAGGTCAGTGTCCAGTGTGGCTGTGTTCCGGATGATAAGGAACTGGATAATTACATCTGGTTATAAATCGGCTCTTTATAGTTTTGAGATTTTATAAGTAATTGTGATGGATGTTTTTGAATCCATCTAGTTTCTAACTCTTGATAATGAAGATGGGCATTTTTCTTTCTTACACAATCTCTGAAACAAATGGTTGGTTATATATGGTCCTCCAACTTGTGCATTCGTCCTAGTAACGATTGCATTGCCGCATTGGTTGCTTTCAGAGTGATGCGGTATTTATTCCTCAAGGATTCAGGGTTCGAGAGTAATTGGGAGGATGAATATTTGGAAAGGACAGCTTTAAAGGTTATAATAATAGTATAACCTCAGAGATGATATTTAAGGTTGCCTCTGTGTGGTTCTCTTCTCCAGTCAGGCGGCCAATAATCAATAGAATCAATATGCTCCCAGTTATTCGACTTTTAGAATCGATAAGCCATGTAACTGGGAGCTACAGATGCGTTCAGTTCAAGTGGGCTGTTAAAAAAAAAAGAAAAAAAGAAAAAAAGAATGATTTTTTGACACATTCAGCTGGTTGGGTTTTATGACATTTATTTGAAATTCCGGTATCAGAATTTGTTCTGACACATCAGAACACATCCAAACCAAACCCAGACCTTCACTTGGCTCATTAGATCCCGGTTAGCCTTCCGTGATGTGGAAGAAAGTTTCAGGAAACAGCAGGCCAGTGTGACACGATGCCCTCAGGACTGGCCGTGTTATTACAGGGAGATGACCTGCCTACTGTTGCCTTCATTAACCAGAGGTGGACGTTGGAATGTCTCGCTAACCATCTCTAGCATTTTGACATACAGTCTCATTAGCTAGTGGGAGAGCCAGTGGTAGATGTTTGTATTATGTAGGAATGGCATGGTATTGCATACTGTGAATGAAGATTTAAATGGATGTATTGGCCAAGACAGATACTTGTTTACTGGTTTATTCTTAGTATCTAAAGTGGATTTCTTTCATTCAGCATGAAGAGATTTCAATTGTATAGAAGAGTTTGTTTAATACAGGGATAAACCGCATCCAACAAGTAATATGTTGTAAGAACTAATCATACTGTATGTAACTAGATTATGATATGCCGTTATCTATTCGTTTGTAATAATGGCAATCATTGCAATATCCTACTCTTTGATTGTATTTCACCTACCGTATCACAGTGCTTTTATTACTTTTAGTTGCTACTTTTGATGTCTCACTGACCATCACACAAGAAATAAATAATCTTTTTTTTGTCCTGCCACAAAGTAATCAAGAAGTGACACATTTTCCATCTGCTAATTCAACTCTAGAGTTTTTGTCAATAATAATAATAATAATAATAATGGTTACAAAATAAAATGTGCCTTGGATCTGGGCTGTACTTTCTTACATTCCACTTCTCCCATTTCCGTGTTGGGTTACGTAGCCGGTGGCCTTCTTTACCAAGTGCATATTACTAGGAGTTGCAGAGTGGAATGATAGCAAATGACATCTTATCATGTTAAAAAAAAAAAATAAATAAAAAAATAAAGGTTAATGAGGGAGTAAGACGGTAAAAAATGTGGACAGGGATAGTGTCAAAGTGTTGACGAGGGAAACGATGCCACATCTGCAGTCTTTTGTGGCAATGTAATGAAATGCAGACCGTAATTAAGTTACGTTCAGAATATGTATGCATGAACACGGAGATAAAAGGAAACTCCAGACAGTCGTGAATCTTACAGACATTTTGTTCCCCGGCCTGTGATTTTCCACTGCAGTAAGAACTCCTTCCAATCAACCAAATTACCTGCACTGTTCTGCTCACTTCAAACTGCGGCTTTATTTTGACATGCCTTGATACCAAGATTGGTACCAAGATTGGTATCAAGTGTGGAATGTAGCCAGATTTTTAAAGCTGCTTTATTCCAAACAGTGCTGGTTTGGCAATGAGAGGTATGACAAATTGTTGCATTCAGCTCTTTTTTTTCACAACTCATTGCAATTGCATTAAACGGTTGAGTGGAACGTATCTTCAACCAGCAGGTCATTAAAACTTTTGCAATATTTTTATATTGTAAGCTAAGTTTTGCACGCTTAAAGCAAGTTATTAAAACACCCAAACTAGCGGTTATTTTTTGAAATACCTACCTACGTACCCTCAAACTCAATCCACGCAACGTTGCAAACCAAGCTGGAAAGCTGGGCTTTATCTGTATTCCTCACGTCAACAACCAACCCCAGAGCCCCGTGCCAACATGAGATCAAGAGCATCACCACGAATGGAGCCAAATAAAAAGCTGTTCAGACAGATTAACTACAAGAATATAACTACAAGATGAGCAGTTGTAATCAACAGTTTTTTATTTTTTTTTATTTTTTTTTAATCTGTTCAAAAGCTTATTAAAGGTTAAGCTTTTAACTTTTAGAAGAATAGAAAAAAAGACTGAAGTCTAGTCATCAGCACTTCAATCCTTCATAGCAAAAACAAAGTGAAAAGCAATTTGTCAAGACACACTTAAAATGATATCTGCCCAGTGGAAGTGACTGACACAAGCAGGTTGGAAAAAAAAAGAGGTCAGTATATTATGGATTTCTTACAGCCGATTTTCTACCACACTGAACTCTGACTTCTTGGCTGCTCCCACTGCGGTGCTTTATTGCCACTTGTAGTATTGCTGCTCCCTGCAGGTACTGTTGATAGACTAGTGTCTGAAAAGTATACACAAACTATATAATGTCACACACAGCGTTTTTAAACAAAAATCCTGCGGTAGATTTTGTGCAAGTGCAAGGTCTAATATTTAAAATAAAGACTGTATGTCCACCAAGGCAGCAATGTGGCACCACCACCAGCCGCAGCAGCAGCTGTGTTTTGATAAGATTTGTATTTGGCTCCTTGGCTCGACTGCTGCCGATGTGAAAGACACCCGTTGCTGTTCTTGTAACAGTCGGAATGCTGCTTTAAGATTTGAAACCCTTTTGAGAAACAAAAAAAACCACATTTGATTCTTTAAATTTTATATATACTGTATTGGAATATATATATTTGTGAAAAAGGCAAGTAAGTGGCACACTTTCTGGTTAATAGGCCTACATTTTATTTGCGTATTAGTCACAGAGTCTGATTGCAAGGGAACACAGTTAGACACCACAAGAAGACTACCTCTGATGTGGACAGAGAAACATTCTATATGCATTTGTAATAGATCTTTATCCGGCATGAATTCTTTTTTGCGCAGATGTTACCAAGAAGCACACACAAGTGAAACAGGTGGCAGGCAGCTTAGATAGCTGTACATCAGTTTCACCAGAGGGTGTGATGTGCTTTGCAATTTGCATTTTGAACCAGAAAGGAATATTTTGACAATTAGGGAAGTTCACTTGCTAAGCTAAGTTAATTGTCTGCTGGCTCTGGCTTCAGTGGTATCAATCTTCTCATTTAACTCTCTGCAAAACAGTGGACATGCTTTCCAAAGTGTGGTACTATTTCTTCATGTGTAACTAAACTAGAAGAGAATACCATGGAGCGGGTATTCGCCTACACAGACACAGTGGGGGGCGTATGGCAGAGCTAAGTGCAATCCATCTAACTCTTTTAGTACACAGGTTATTAACAAAGCCAGCAAATGGTAATGGCTGCCAAGTACACAGCACTAACCTATAATCTCCTGTGGCTGAATGCACCCTCGTATTAATGTCTTCTTGGACTATTAAGCTAATGCTATGATTGTTTTAGTATCAAGGCAATCTAAAGACATCCAGGGGTCTGGGCACTCATTCTACCACTTTGTTAAAGAGACAGTAATTGAGAGTCAGAAGAGTGTTTTAGAGGCAAAACTTAAATTAATGAACTGAATCTGAACTTGTTTCTGTGTTTAAATGTCTGTGTGTTTGTTGGTATTGAGATATTGTCTAATACAGTACATGCATATGTCTGAGTCTGCATGCACATTCATGAAGAACTCCAGATTAGGCTTCAGTTTTTCAGATGGGCTTGGTGCTCAGGGCAAAGTCTCTCTCCCTTCACAGTATGCCAGTCAGTTCACATCTGGGCTATCACTACCAGGGGCGCAATTAAGACCAGAAATAAATGTAGGTCATACAGACATGCACTTGTGACATGCAATGACGCAGCATGAAGCTAATGTAATATTAATGTATTGACTCAGTTAGTGTAGCAAACATGCTTTTAAATGGCCGTTTTATAAGTTACAAGCCTCAAAGGAGATGAAGGCAACATGAGAAAGTACAGATGGTCAAACACACATTATGCAGTCTGTTTAACTGAGTATACTGAATACTGTAGACTACATTGTAACGTTTAACTGATAAGAAGATAAGACATTCATATTAAATCATTAAATGCAAGATTAACCCAAAGGGGATTTTTTTTTTTTAATAATAACCAACTTCATCTTGGCCACTTCATTGTCTGTCTCTTTTCATGGGAAGTTTGGCTTTCAAGCTCTGCCTGAGTAATAATCAATGGCCTATATCGCCACTTTACTATCCACTGAACATTTAATGGAGTAAGGATAAGCCACTCAGTTGAGCTGCTGCTGGCCTTTCCAGACACTTGTGCTTCTAAGGTGTTTCTCATCAGCAATAAAGGAGCTAAACTCATCTTAACTGGGCCTATGTCAAAGCAATATACTGTATAGAAAAAACAAAATGTGAAGAGAATGCGAACAGTCAATCACACAGTTAGGGATTACCAGAAAATAGTATTAGCAAAGCTAAGGATATGTCATGCACACTTGACTAGCAAGCCAGTTTAATGTGAAAAAAAACAAACAAATGCTATTGGATTCTTCCAAACTGCAGGAATATGAGATTGAATATGCAGTTTGTTTTTGGTTTGAAAAAAAAACAAGCCATGACCACAGCTTGTATGATTGACAGCCTGAGATGGATTTGTTCTCCAGTTAAAGTGTCCAGCTCGGATGTTTATCGTTTTTAACAATGTTCTGCTGTGTCCCCTGGGGAAACCTTCCCACTGAGCATTTAACAGCTGACAATCCAAACCAGATTTTCTTTTCACAATATTGTATTATTGCACAGTAAAAAAAAACAGTCAATTTAGAACCTGAAGTAAATATTTGTACACAATTCTCAATGAAGGAGCTTCAAAAAGTAATGTAATGTAAACGGTTAATCAATTATTTGATCAAGAGATAAATAATTGTCAAAACATTATCATTTGAGTCTTTTTTTTTGTTCAGGGAAAAATGCAAAACGTTTCCAGTTTGTCAAAATATGTGGATTTGCTGCGTTTCATTTTATTAAAATCAGAAATAATTTTTTTTGACGAAATGATTAATCAAAAAAACAAAGATTGACTGATTCATTGCTGTTGAAAGCAACCCGTTGTTTCTTAATTCATCTAATTATTTCCTATCTACCTCTACATCATGCAATATGAATTCTTAAGCTGCTTGTGTGTTAAGCCTGCAAGCCTTTTCCTCCCCACACCGTATCTTGCCCTGAACATCTGGATGCTGCAGTTGTGGAGGTGTTATCATGTCTATGACCTTGACTCTCCTCTCTGCAGACTGCTCCATTGTGTTTGTTATGGCTGCCAGAAGAAAGAAACTTGCAGTATTGTAATTTGAGTTTTTCATAACGTCCATGTGATTAAAATCACATGTACAAAATGCAATTTAAGAAGATCAAATGCGTCAGCACAATGTAAGAGAGAGTGTGGTTGCACACACCTTGTCCTGGCCACACACAGACATAGAAACACACTCACATTCCTTCCCCCACATATGAGTGAATGACAGGGTTCAACTGTTCCACTTAATTGTAGTTTATACAGCCAGAGAAAGAATGTCTGGCATTTATTGGTTGCCTGTGTTTTACTTTGAAATGAATGAGTGGTTTTGTTTGGAATATGTGTCTCCAATGGATGAACAATGCAAATGGTTTCTTTTCCATCAAGTTTGGATTTCTTTTCTTTCCAAAAATGGTAAAAGGTCATTTTCATGCCAAGAGTTAATTAAGAAAATAGTAGTAACAACAAATTTTACACATTCAGAAATTTTAGTGGTTTACGTTTCAATTTTGGTTCTAATCTGCGCCATGAAATTACAAACTTCTTCTTCGCGAACTACCAACCTTATACTTCACAACCGTCTTCTGCTCTTCCTCTGACAGATTAGATGGAGACTTAGCCAAAGGATGTAGTCTGGCACAACCACCTCCGATTGGCCAACACTACGTTTCTGTTAACCCTTTCCTTGACTGGGTTACAGGTGCATAGCATTGGCGACAGCAGCACAGGATATTGAACCTATTTTAAGCCCTTTTAACCTGTAATTGTTTTTCCTCTGTCACTAAAAGACAAGTTTGCAAACTCTCAATTGAAGCAATAAAATCGTTTGAAAAAAAAATGAAATTATAATTTTTAGGGGGGGCTGAGATGAAATTTAAGGGGTCTTGAGCCCCCTTAAAAAGGGTCTACAATCACCAATGTCTGAAGCTAAAGCCAGCCGACAGGGAGCTTAGCTAGCCTGGTGCTGTCCAAAGGTAAAACAAATCCTTCAACCAGCTAGTTAAGCTCACTATTTAACATTTTATTTAACATATTCAACATATATTGTTTGTTTAATCCATACAAAAAAATGAAGTGTAAAAAGGTATAGGTTTATGCGGGGTTATGTGCAACATAGTCACACATCTCACACAGTGCTGCTGGGAGGGTCTGGCAACAGGAGCATACACTTGTCTTGGGCGGCACTAAGTGTCTCCAGACACACTTCAAAACGGTCTTGGGAAGGAACTTGTTTTGGTGGAATATTTGCACCATGCAAAAGAAAATGCTGCCTACAATACTAAATACAGTTAACAATTCCCACAATACAGTAACGTGAGCTATATAAATTAGCTGTATACATGTTTTGTTCTTACCAGTGTATTGCCATATGTATTTGCCCATAGGTAATCCACACCAATAGGTCCCAAAAGTCCCAGTTGGAGAGTAAATTCTGTCAACATATTCTTTGTAAATCTGTACAATCATTCCCCTGACGGACCAAGCAGGCCTGCCTTGTTGCACAATCCAAATTTTCCTTTAAACTTGTCGTTTTCAATGTGTTATGTTTCTCAGAGGTTATGATTAATATTGCTTGATCCGACTGGAGTCCAGCGTTCACTCCAAGGAAGAGGAAAGTGACAGACATCCTGCGGAACTATCCCATCAATAAACTGTCATCGATATAGACTATGTGCAACAAGAAAGCAAACAAGTGTCTTTCCCAAATTGTCGAAAATATCCTTGGGAAATAGGAGTAAAAAAGGTAATCTGTTATGAGGATTTTCAATCAACGTTTGAGTAATGAAATATGTCTCAGCGCCATCATTAAAACCACTGTTTTAATGGTCACAACTATAACCCCCCCAAAAAAGCCTTTCTTTGTTTATTGTTATTAATCTGTGGACTGGCATTATTCTGTTTCCCTGTCAAGCTATTGAATTGCAAGCTTAATGGTATGAATATGCACAGTCAACATTTATACTCATCATTTATCCGAGCAGCAACGAGGAATCTGCTGAGACAGCTAATCTTTCTTAATAAGCACATGCATTAACATTAAATCTTAGTTAAGTCAACAACACAAATTACCACATAAGGGGGAGGTTGGGGTGGTGGGGGGAGCGTCTGTAGCAAACATGCATTGGCTTGAGCGTAATCATCCAAATAGCTGTAATGTGTAAGGATATATGTCTGAGCTGTCCACATGCTGCTGCATGAATATGAGCTCTGAATGAGCCTAATATTGTGAAGCATATTTCAAACAGCTGATCCCAATCAGTCAGTACAAGCACACTGTCAGTGCTCCGCCTGAACAAACACTTTGCTTCATCTGTTAAAGTTAGCCGAGGCAGATATGAGGTTTATATTCTCATTTTTCTCGTTAATTATGCTTCAATATAAGGAAAGTTATTTGAAGGTTAGCATGATTTCAAAATAATTATTTCTTGCTGTCTTTGTCTTTTGTGCTTTGGTGTGCATGTAACCTTTTATTATAGAGTCTGCAAAGTGTTATACAACAGGTCCCTGGTCTTCCTTATATAGCCCCTTTGATGTAGTGCTGAGTCCACATTAGTCAGAACTTGGCCTTAAGAGAGGATTTGTTGGATGTTTTTTCTGACGTTTCTGTATAATCAAATGTGCTTAAAATACCAAAGGTGGTGCAGTGATGCACAGCAAAAACTAGCATAATATCACCCTCTTGTCACATTAATACTTTAGTTACGTGTCACAGAGAAAGACGGCTGTCTAGTCTGGGTCTGTGAAGTGTATTTTAGGGTGGAAATGCTGACAGCATTCAGTTCTCATTCAGAAACAATTCATTCTGCAATATAAAGTCATTCTTAATTGACTATTTTTGTGTAATTGTGTGCTGGCACTGTATGTCAGGCCAAAAGTGGAGAAGTGCCAACATCGGTCCAATACTTGCTGGCCAGCCTATTTCAAAATGAAATGATTCATTTCTGACTACGAACTAAACATGAAACAACTTCAGTAGTTTACTTAGTTCAGTTGGGATTTTCACTCTAGTTCTCTTTGGTGCTGTGGTGGCTTCGTGTTTCTCTGTGTAACTTGTCATGTCTGTCTCTCAAATGCTCCCTAAGCGTCTACATCTTAGTCTCTCTTGATATCTGCCTTGGTCATCCGGTCTTGGATAGCTGTCTGTTTAAACATGTGCTGTCATTTGACTTACAGCTTTGAACTCAAAGCGTCTGGAAATCTCTGTCTCGCCATTAAAAGTGTGGGATGATCCAGCCCACGGGTCACAAAAGAAAAAAACAAAAGATTTTTACAGACTGAAAACTAAGGATTTCCTTAACAAGACATTGCGGTTCCATTTACTGCACACTCTTAAGCCTCCAACAAAATCTGCCTGCTGTTACTAGATGTGCCTGACTGCTACTCTTCCACAGCGGCACTCTAGCACAGGTAATCTCAGTACCTCAGGTGGAGATTTACCATTTCTGCCACTGTGGCTCTGGTAGGCTTGGGGTCAGAGTCACTGAGCAAGCTGATTGTGTCACAAAGCTATCAGCAGCACCCAAGGGGTACAGTCCACCGCATTCTACATTAATACATGTCACCCACTGCTTCTCTACTACTTGCTTATTTGGGAAAACCACAAAGAGACGATTATGCACATTCTTCATGTAAGTGAATTTGGAGTTTTTTTTGTGTAAATCTGATTTAAAATCCACTCTCCACCCGTCTCCACTCTCCAAGTGATTGCTTCAGAAACATGTGTTTCCGCAGTGTTGTGCAAGTTTACACAGTTCACACGTTAAAATGAACATGTTACATTCATAGTTTATAAATTTGAATTTGGACCTAAGTTCACAGTTTATTTTCTATTTTTATAAATCATTTTCTCTGAGAGTGGTTGGATACTCAATGTGTCTTTTCAAATTCGTTGCCAATGTGGCTGACGTTTGGTTCGGCCTTGTTTTTTTTTCAGAACAGGTGTTGTGTCAAAGTCTGTTGCCCGGTCAAATAGTGTTTGTTCAAAGGATGTCCCCCCTCCATATTTAGGGTTTGGTTAAGATTTAAGTAGAGGGAAACAGATATCAACAGGGAAACAGTCTTCGGGTGCCTCAGAACAAAGTGCACTTTCAATGAATGTGCTCTTTTTACCACATCCATGCCCAACACTGACACTGTGTGTCAGTGTGTGTCCATGTGTCTCAGCCCGTCTGAAGTGCTATACCTTTGGAAAGGATCATTTTTCATACTGAGCTGACAGCTAGTGTGACAGCAAGCTAATTTGATTGTGATATTTTATATTTTCTCTGTATATTTCTTTGGTTTGGTTCCAAACAGTCATAGGATCCTCCATTTATGCACTCTAAATACATACAGCATTGTACTATAAATGACACTGGGGTAGGTCCAAGACCAAGACCACCAACGTTGTAGTAAATTACGCTCATCTTTGTCACGTGTTATTAGAATCTTAGAGTGGACGATTTGTTGTTTTTGTTATCCCCTACCTTCCCCGTTTATCACCGCCTCGCTTCCTCCTAATTTCCTCCTATAATCTATCCCCTCATGCCTTATTTTCTAACTGACATTTTCACCAGAACTTACTTGAATAAAATACAAAGTACCTAGCTTGTTATTCCAACATACCAAAGCTTTTTTTGCAAGTTTATTTCTGTACACTTTAGTTGATTCACTAGAGACGCACAGTGTGGGGAGAACAAACTGTCTACCCACCTCTTCCCTCACTGGCTGAGACAGAACTACACAGACATGCTCCTTTCTCTTTTATTTCTGTTGCTCTTCATCCCCCTTCTCTTTCTAAATCTTCAAAAGACAACACAACTGACTCAGGATAGACAGAAAAAAACACATTTGTAGTGGCACAGGTGCTACAAATGACCTTTGTGTGTATGTATGTATGTACTCCATTGTACATCTGTGTCCATGTTTTGCATACTGATTGTATGCTGGCTGCTGGCCCTTTGCAGATAAAGCCTGGTCTGTTGGGGGCCCACTTGTACCGGGCTGATATTACCTTTCTATAATGCCAGGGAGCTTAGGGGAGCAACATGGACCCTTAGGCAACAGCCCAACACAATTAAGAAACGTAGGCAGCATGGGTGAGTGAAAGCCACAATGGCAACCTTGTTTATATTGTTCTGTTATGATTTAAATGTCTGGACCATTTGTAAAATTCTACTTAAATGTAATGTTTACGCCCCTTGTTGCTGTCCAGTTTAGCCTTTTTTCTCTCCATAGTTTTCATAATCCCTTCATTCAGGCAACAGGTCTTACTTGCAGGTGAGAACCTGGCTTTGTGCTGTTGCCTTCCCAGGTTGTGCTGGTGAAGAATCGGTTCACCAGCTTTGGTCACTACCCATTATGTCTTATCATGAGAGACCTTCAAACTACATTTTCAATGTGCCAGTGCAAAAAAAAAGGTCTTGCTGGAGCGCACGAAAAGTGCCATGTTGTTACTGAGGAGCATTTTTAGGTGGGTAATTAGCCGCCTTTTGTGCAATTCAACTTTTTGGCAGTTTTTGCATTAATTAGCATGGAGCCTTTCAGCTAGGTTGACCACTTGACAGCATTAAAGGAAAAGTAGGTAAAGGAAGCAAATGGAAGGAAAGAAGAACCTGAATATAATAGTCCACATTCATTTTAGTCAGACTGCTACTATACAGGTAATGTGGAGCTTTTGGATGCAAAAACATGCAGATTTCAGCATACATTATGGTACGTTATGATAAGCTTGCACACTAATCAAATGCCTATTTTTCTTGACTTTTGTGTAAGTGAGGGCCTCTTAAATACTATCACAATTCCCTTAATGTGATTTGGGCAAAAGACAGTACATACTGAATGTTCAAACACACATAACATCCACCGCACTACCCAGTGGATCAAATTCTCACCCATTTCACAATGTGTGAGGTGTTATCTATCTGGGTAAACACTTGTCTGTTTGGGATTTATTGGTTGCAGCGGGAGTGCAGGAGCTCATCACTCTCTAGCACGGTGGTGATTATCTGCTTTTACAGGGCAATTGGCACATAAAAGCGTGACCTGCTGAAGGTTGTGTTAGCAAGTGTTTGCAGCAGCATTAAAAAAAACAGAAAAGTGTTCCTCCAGCAATAAAATAGGCAAACAGAGGTTACATATGACTGACATGAATCATCATATCCTTCTCTCTCTCTCTCTCTCTCTCTGTCTGTTTTGGGTTGTTAGTAGACCTGTAACAATTCCAAATTTTGCTGCACAATTAATTGTCTCAGAAATATTTGTAAACAGCAATATAATTGTCTCAAGTCATCTCAATTTGAAAAATATTGATTTATTTATTACTTTACTGTGTGCGTGTGCGTGTGTGTGGCCAGGATGGAGGTGGGCTGGCTTGTTGCAGCATTGGGCAGAGATGGAAGGAATGTAAGATGTGCAGAGGCATTGGAGTTGTGTACCTGGATCTCATTAGGGAGGTTTGCTTTGTCCTCTGCCTCACGGGGACTCATTGTTACATTGTTT